>NW_020769327.1:8386464-8434674 GCF_900518735.1 Pseudonaja textilis | reverse complement strand
AAAACAAGGAGAAGGAAGGAAGGAAGCCATGGTGGCACAGTGATCAGAATGCAGCATTGCAGGCAAACTCTGCCCACTGCCAGGAGTTCGATCCTGACTGGCTCCAGGTTGACTCAGACTTCCATCCTTCCGAGGTCGGTAAAAGGAGGACCCAGATTGTTGGGAGCAAGAGGCTGACTCTGTCAACTGCTTAGAGAGGGCTGTAAAAGCACTATATGAAGCGGCATTTAAGTGTAAGTGCTATTGCTCTTGTTATCAGTCACTAAAGCACTTTTCTATAGCAATTGCTTAAACTCAATTTACTTCTGCTGGAGTAATCATGGTCCAATAGTTGGAATGAAATAGATTAAGCTTCAATGCCAACCAAATCAACAATATTTTTGTTTCAGCCACCCAAAAAAAGAGTACACTGGACTCTTCCCACTCCAAGTAGAGGAAGATTTTTGTAGCTGTTTACTTTGGTCCAGTTTAAAGGTGAAATGTGCAAGAGGTGCTTCTCATCCTTTGAATGAAGTTTGTTTCATTTGTATTAACAATTTCCTTTAATATTGAGTTGGCCTGGAGCATCCACAACAGGAGGCCGAATGACGCCAGCAGCATTTGTGTCGTTGTGTCGCTAGCCCCACCCCTTTCGACTTGCACGTGCTTGTGGGGCAATGTGTTTGTCATTTTGACAAAAGCAGGAATTGCTGCAGACGCCCATGCACTGGCCTTTTAAAATGTTTCCTTAATAAATCATCTGCTATAAAGAGAGCTGGAAGAAAGTGGCAGAGGGAAGGAAGAGTCTTAGGCTAGCAGATAAAATGAATGTTAGGCCTGGCTGGTTGTGAGAACCTGGGACTTGGGGCCGGGGTGGGATTCAAATTTTTTAACAACCGGTTCTGTGGGCATGGCTTTGTTGGTGGGCATGGCTTGGTGGTCATGTGACTGGGTGGACGTGGCTTGGTGGTCATGTTATTGGATGGGTGTGGCCAACTCAGTATCGAGGCACGCATCTCCTCGCCTGGCCTCTCAGGACTGTGGGGATGCTGCAACAGTCGTAAGTGTGAAAAATGGTCATAAGTCACTTTTTTCAGTGCCATTGTAACTTTGAATGGTCACTCCACACAAGCAAAGTACCAGCAAAAGGGGGGGGAAAAACTCCAGAGACGTTCCAGAGACAGGAAGTCTAGTCCTGCCAAGAACGTAATAAGGGTTAACAGAGAGGCCGTTTCTGTAAGCAACACCAGAATGTTTCCTTCCTGCCTTTCTTACAGGATTAGGCCAGTAATTTCGTCCAACAATCGGTTCTCCGAACTGCTTAGAATGTTAACAACTGGTTCTAGCGAATAGGTGCGAACTGGTAGAATCCCACCCCTGACTTGGGGTGCCCAGCACGGAGGTGTCCTCAGGGAGGAAAGTCAAAAAAGACTGCCACCAGGATCCAACTGGAACCCTGGCCCAGCCCTTGTTTTTCTGTGACCCTTGCAAAAAGAAGTGGGGTGCCCATTGTGGGACTGTGGTTGCCATCTTGACATTTTTGACCTTCCACCCTGGAGATACTGTTGGGCGAGGTAAAACCTCTGTGCAAATATCCCTTTCTACCATTTTTAAGAGCTCCCACTTAGAGTAATCTTCCCCTGTTGGAATTCAGCCTGATCCAAACCGTCTTTAATAGCAGTTGTTATTGGCAGACACAAGAGACAGGTAGTCCTCAACTTATAACCATCTGTTTAGTGACCATTCAAAGTTACAATGGCACAATAATCCTTGGGCTTACAAACACTGCAGCATCTCCACAGTCCCATGATTGAAATTCAGGTCCTCAGCAATAGATGTGTGTTTAGGTTGGTTGCAGCATCCCAGAATCCTGTGATCACCATTTGAGACCTTTCCATCTGGCTTTCGACAAGCAAAGCCAATGAGGGAAAGCCAGGCTCGCTTAACAACTGCCTGATTCGCTTAACAACTATTTGCTTAAACAACCGTGGCAAAAACAGGTCATAAAACCTGCTGAGATTAATTTCATAGCCACCTTGCTTAACCACAGATATTCTGGTCCCAATTGCAGATATAAGTAGAAGACGACTTGTACGCAAATCTCAAACAAAACCACCCTAAAATCAGATTTTCTATAAAGACAGCAACAGCTTACATTTATAAGACAAGAGTACAGGTGGTCCTCAACTTACGACTGCAACCGAGAGAAAATTTCTGTTGCTAAGCGAGACATGTGTTAACCGAATTGTGCCCCATTTTGCAAGCTTTCTAGGCACTGCAATTGCTAAGTTAGGAACATGGTTGTTAAGTGAATCCGGCTTCCCCATTGGCTGCTTATCAGAAGGTTGCAAAAGGAGATGTGATGACCCAAAGGGGCGTGGCACAAAGGCAACACAGTCGCATAAACAAGAAATGTCCCTTTCATACCTCCAACTTGGCCCCTAATGTCCAGGTTATCTTCGGCTGGAGAAAAAACTCTCCCAATAACAGTCTTTAAGTGGAGGAAATTCAGTCCGAAAACAAAATACATACAAACTGTAACTAAAAATCCACACAAACCACACTGCAGTAATTAACTTGAGAGGGCAGGAGAAGGAATTGCAGGCTTGAAAGGCCAGCAAAACCCACACAATTGGGAAGATGCCAGGAGCCCAGATAAGCCCCGACAATAACAGATAACTCACGATTTGCTTCCAACAACTTTGCTGTGTGCAGCTTCCCTTTTGAAACACTGTGTTCCCAGCTGTAGCTAATAAAGGGAATCAGAGCCCTTTCCTCCCCCATAAGCCACGCAACTCACGTTGTTCCCATCTCCATTCTTTCCTGTGTGCCCTAGAATGAAGAGGGGATGGGCCTGGGTCCTCCTCCGAATTCCCTTTCCCTTGCTCTACCTCTCCCCTGCTCTGCCCAGCTGGCTTTTGCCCTTCCTCAGTTTTTTCCACAGCCAACAGAGCCACACTTCCACTCTCTGTCAGCTGCTCGGCCTCCCCCTCTGAATCAGATTCAGATAGGGGCATGACAGGAGGTCACGTGACCCCAGGACATAGCAATCGTAATAAATATGAGTTCCCACCGTCTGAATTTGGATCACATGACCACAGGGAGGCTGCAACGATTGTAAATGTGAAACAAAAGGTATAAGTCACTTTTTTCAGTGCCATTGTAACTTTGAATGGTTATACGTTGAGAACTACCTGTATGTCTTTGCAATTTACTGTATTTTGTTCCCAGACCTATTTAGGCCAAACCAGGTAAGGTTTCTTTGGAATCTGAGAAAATAAAATTTCTCTTCCTCCCTTCATTCTGCTGGAATATTGTTTCTTTTGGTCTTCATTAAGACGGGATGTTTTTCTGATTCTTTAGGCCTGATTACCAGATCCACCATGTGAGCAACTGAATCAACCAAGGTGTGTCAGTCACTTTAGTAGGGCCCAGTAGCACCTCAGCACCTGAGAAAGGTGGGTGAGGAAGAATTTCTCTGCTGTACCAACCCTTCCTGCTTACTCACTGAAAAATAATGACTTGCCCTGATGGGGAAAAAAAAAAAACGATTTCCTCACCCCCAGTGGTGTTTCTGTAAACCAGAGGTCCCCAAACTTGGCAACTTTAAGACTTGTGGACTTCATAGCTGGCTGGTGAATTCTGGGAGTTGAAGTCCACAAGTCTTAAAGTTGCCCAGTTTGGAGACCTCTGCTGTGAACTATGAAAAATAATATAAGTTAACCTTACATAATTTCTTATTCGTGTGAATTAAGTAAAATGATGGCACTTCTCAAGTCTCTAGAGGCCATGGGTAAAATGCCTGGGTATCTCAAGATACACTAAACCTGCTTACTGAATTAACCCATTTCTGGTTTGTACAATATCTTTCACCTTGAACTTGTATGGGACTTGAAGTAATTCAATGTATAAAACTACTGTAATAAACTGAACCCAAACCCAATATTAATAATTGGGTTAAGACTAAGCATGGTGTAGAAATGCAGTCTCTAGAACAGAGCCAGTTGGATCTTAGTGGGCAACCAATTAAATATGAGCTAGCAGTGTGCAGTGGCAGCCAAAAATGCTAATGCAATTCTAAGTTGCATGAACAGAAGAATACAGTCAAGATCAAGAGAGGTACTAATACCACTCAATAAAGCCTTAGTAAGACCACACCTAGAGGACTGCATCCAGTTTTGGTCACCACGCTATAAAAAAGATGTTGAGACCCTAGAAAAAGTACAGAGAAGAGCAACCAGGATGATTAGAGGACTGGAGACTAAAACATACAATGAACGGTTACAGGAACTGGGCCTGGTTAGTCTAGGGAAGAGAAGGACCAGGGGAGACAGGAAAGCAGCCTTCCAATATTTGAGGGGCTGCCACAGAGAGGAGGAAGGGGTCAAGCTAATTTCTAAAGCTCCTGTAGGCCAGACAAGAAATAATGGATGGAAACTGAACAAGGGGAGATTTAACCTGGAAACAAGGAGAAACTTTCTGACGGTCAGAACAATCAACTAATGGAAGTTGTGAGATGCCTAACAGTCAGAGGACAGTCTGCCCCCCAAATATCTCTTTCTATGAATCTAAGTGAATGATTAACTTTAACACTTTTGTTCTTTGTGTCTAAAAAGCCGTTAAATGTCACCATTGGCCTGCAACACCCTGCACACCCAGCCCTTGTGCCGAGTTCATTCACAAACAGGCTGACACTGGATAGGACCATCAACCTTTCTCTATTTCCCCCTTTAACCTCCATTGCAACATGGAAACTGTGAAATATTTTCCCCCTTACACAGCATTTTTACTGTACTACTGCTGTGCAAAACAAATCTTCCCTGCATTTATTTGTAAGTGTCGAACAGGTATATTTAAAGGGTGTGGCTTGCATTTCTATGGCGGTGCCCCCATAATGCTGGCTTTTTTCTCACACACTGTATTACCTTCCTTCTTCCATATGCTGGTTACTGATTGGTAACATCCCTATGGTCACGTGATATTTGATCACCAAATATCTAAAAATTAAAGTATCTGGGAGCTTAAAATTGTAAAGAACACAGCAATGGCAAAACTAACAGAATATGTACACAATAGATTGCATGCATTAACTAAATGTAAGCAACAACTGTTCCTATATATACAACACATGATGCAACATGATATGACAAATATAATCACAGTTTGGTTTCAAAGGGGGCCTGTATATCTATAAATATTGAGAGTTGGCAAATGCACAAAATTGGGACGTTACAAATTCAATAGTCCTTTTCTTATTTTATTTTTTCTCCTGCTTTTTTGGTATTTTAATTCTTACTAAATTTGCTCATTTATCTATAGTTTTTCCTTTATTAACAGGGGGGGGAAGAGCCCACTCCATGGAGATTTTAATATTAAGTAATATGTAAAGATCAAAATCTGTAAACAAATACTTTGATGTGAGTCAAAATATTCTTTTCTCAATGTCTGAATGACAACACCAAATAATTTTACACTGGTATATATTGCTATTCTATAATTATAACCTGCATTGATAGAATATGCTTTTTTAAAATACTCTTCTCTGTTCTCAGTATACTAAGCTAACTAAATACAATGTACTAGAATGTTAATAAACTTTAACCATATTATGTAAACATTGTTGTATTGAAGCAATACACAAGATTTATAAAAACATAATAAAAAGGAGGAAAAAATTACATTATATGGTGTTGATACCAGTATCAGCTCCAAACTGCAACGCAATCTTCATGCTGTGTAGACTGCAGGGGTCTCCAATTTTGGCAACTTTAAGACTTGCCAGTAAAACTGGCTGAGGAATTCTGGGAGTTGAAGTCCACAAGTCTTAAAGTTGCCAACGTTGGAGATCCCTGGGGTAGAGTACCGATTGCTTTCAATGCCAAGTTCAATATTCTGTCTCTGGGTTTCGAGCAAAGCTTTGGCAGCAAGGCACATTTGGGTATATCACTGAGTAAAAGTAACGAATCAGTTCAGGAGGGACTGCAAGCTGTATCAAAAATAAAATTAAATATGAAATTAAATAAACGATAAAATAAATATAAAATAAATAAAAAGGGCAGTGTGACTATGTGATTGAAACACCACTCCTTTTTCATGGGCATTGGGATATATGTAAAAATGAGGCTTTGATAATCAGTGGTGGCCACCATATGTGGCTGGCTGTGCTGTTGTGATTTAAATGAATTGTATGAACCCTTGTGGTTCTTCTTTGACAGGGCATCCTTGGCTTACAACAGTTCATTTAATGATTGTTTGAGGCTACAATGGCACTGAAAAAAAGAGACTTATGAGTTTTTTTATACTTACGACTGTTGTAGCATCCCTATGGTCACATGATCAGAATTCGGACGCTTGACAGCTGGTTCATATTGATGACAGTGTCAAGCAAAGTCAATGGGAAATAGAGGTGGTATTCAGCAGGTTCTGACCAGTTCTGGAGAACCAGTAGTGGAAATTTTGAACAGTTCAGAGAACCAGCAGATACCCCCCTCTGACTGGAGGTTTTACAGTATCCTTCCTCTGCCACGCCCATCAAGCCACACCCACAGAACTGGTAGTAAAAAAAAAATTGAATCCCACCACTGATGGGGAAGCCAGATTGACTTGACTGTCTTATTGGCTTAAGAAATGCAGTGATTCACTTAACAACTGTGGCAAGAAAGGACTTAAAATGGAGCAAAACTCACTCAACAACTGTCCAGCTTAAATTTTGGGCTTAATTCAGCTGCCATCGGGGACTATCTGCATTTGTTTTCTTGTTTTGTCTGTTGGTCAACTCATGATAGTACATTTATTTTACCCTACAGCATGCATGTGGCAAACAGCTCTGAATCACTCCAGATTTACAAGTATGCAAGTGTAACATTCAATATTCACCATCATTTGAACCCATCTATGTTAATTGCCTAATGATGGCTTACCAAAATGATATTAACTGGCATGGAAAATTATTCCATTGGGATGGGAAATTATTCCATTGATGAGAAAGATGTTGCATGGAAGCCCAGTATATCAAGTTTTCCCCAGACTCTCAGACCTGTTTTGCTGTTAAAACACCTTTAAGTTGAATTGTTCTCTAACCTTAATAAAGAAAACCTCCCTTCCATCACTTAGGCACATGGAGATCAGTCTGGCATGGGTAACACATAACCCTATGCAGGAAGGCCACTCCCTCCCCAGATCAATTTTTTTTTTATTTCCCCTAAAGGAGAAGAGGAGAAACATGTTCTTAAAGGCAGAAAGCAGCCCCAGCCTTCCTACTATAGGAAAACAGCCTCAAGCAGAAGCTTGAAGAGGCTGGTCAATGACAATGGAGATTTTGTGACTGGGCCAATCTATGCATAAGCAAGGAGACTCCAAATGAGCAACACAATTAGGCAAGCCAAAGCTGACAAGATTAGCTCAGACAAACACCTAGGATTTGCATTTTTCCTTTTGCCTGTAGAGCCAGCCATGACCCATACATGACCCCATAGGAATCTGGCAACAGGCATTAAAATATTGAAGGATAATATTCTTGCACAGGAACAGGCTTCTCAACCACAAAGCCCCAAAGAATGTATAAAAGCCCATCTATCCCAACCTTATTTTGTCAGCCACCTAAGAAACATGATGCTATCCCTGAAGTTTCTGGAAGCCAAATAAACAGAGACTTTCTTTCCTGCAGCTTGCCTCCATTTTATTTCCACCATCTTTCTCCTGGCTTGGAACTGGACTGGATTTTTCTTCAAATACCTCTTTTCACCATGCAAGCAGGGGAAAGGGTGTCCTGCTTTAATTTATTTATTTATTAAGGACATTTATATGGCCAGTGAGTCCAAGCAGCTTACAAAAATAAAACCCTAATACAAAAACCAATAAACTCCCGCCCCCTCCCAACCCTGGTGAGGGATCCCACTTCACTGGCTCTATATCGTCCTGAGATGCCCAGGCCTACTAGCAAAACCATGTCTTCAGGGCCTTTCAAAAGGGAAACAAGGTGGGTGCCAAGTGTATTTCTTCAGGGATGATGTTTTACAGCAGAGGTTTCCAAACTTGGAAACTTTAAGACTTTTGGACTTCAACTTCCAGAATTCTGGGAATGGAAGCAGGGGTGGGATTCAAAATTTTTAACAACTGGTTCTGTGGGTGTGGCTTAGTTGGTGGGCATGGCTTGGTGGTCATGTGACCGGGTGGATGTGGCTTGGTGGTCATGTTATTGGTTGGGCGTGGCCAATTCAATATCACTCACATCGAGGCACGCATCTCCTTGCCTGGCCTCTCGTGACTGTGGGGATACTGCAACAGTCGTAAGTGTGAAAAATGGTCATAAGTCACTTTTTTCAGTGCCATTGTAACTTTGAATAGTCACTCCACACAAGCAAAATACCAGCAAAGGAGGGGAAAAAAACTCCAGAGAAGTTCCAGAGACAGGAAGTCTAGTCCTGCCAAGAACGTAATAAGGGTTAATGGAGAAGCAGTTTCTGTAAGCAACACCAGAATGTTTCCTTCCTACCTTCCTTACAGGATTAGACCAGTAATTTCTTCTAACATCCGGTTCTCCAAACTGCTTAGAATGTTAACAACTGGTTCTAGCAAATAGGCGTGAACTGGTAGAATCCCACCCCTGAGTGGAAGTGCACAAGTCTTAAAGTTGCCAAGTTTGGGGGCCCCTATTCTACAGGGAACGAGCCATCATGGGGTACGTCCTTCTTCTGGGTTCCACTAGATGGAGCTCCTTAAAAGAGAGGACCCATAAAACATACCCTGCCTCTGTACTCTAGTGAGTCAGGTAGATGTAACTTTAGAGTCTTTCCGTGCCAGCTTTCTTAGCTGCTCATGCAATCCACCCCATGTCAACAGAAACGGCAGGACAAAAACAAAACCCAATTAGATGAAAGAGAAAAATCTTCTTTCTTCTCCCCTCTGGCAGATTTTAGAGAAGTATGAAGTAGGTATGACCTCTCTGAATCAGCTTGGGAATAATTGTTTTTCCTCCTCCTCCAGCTCCACCTTCTTGGGTGCCTATCACCAATTGGTCATCCTCTCTCCAGAGGGAGAGTTTCTCAAGACAAAGGTGAGTGCCCAAAGGCATATGTTGGCCAACCAACTCATAAATCAGTGCATCATCCAGAAGAAACTAGGTAAATGATTTCTGCTCTCTCCTTGGCCTTGTTGTAGCTCCCGAGCCTTTCTTTCCCTTTTACCACCTAAGAAATCATCCATCTTGAAAAGCTTGTGTCTGTGTCTGTGTGTGCATATGGAAGTGTGTGCCCTCAAGTCAGTGTACACTCCTGGCCATCGCCTGGACTAGCCTATGCAGTTTTCTAGGCAAGATTTCACAGGTGGGTTTCCATTGCCGTCTTCTTCCTAAGGCTGAGAGAGAAGGACTGGCCCAAAATCACCTAGCTGGCTTTGTGCCTCGGGCACAACTAGAACTCATAGTCTCCTGGTTTCTAGCTTGGTGTCATATATAGCCTTTATACCAAAGTGGTTCTCTTTGAAAGATAAGAGATCGAAAATCATAGCGATTGAAAATAATAATTCTAATCATAATAATCGAATACAGACAGATCCAGAGGTGGTATTCAGCAGCTTCTGACCAGTTCTGGAGAACCGGTAGCAGAAATTTTGAGTAGTTTGGGGAACCAGCAAATACCACCTCTGACTGTCCTTGCCCCCATCTATTCTCTATCTTCCATTGAGTCCCAGTTGATTGGCTGGGTCTTCTTTGGTTGCCCTGCACAGGAGAACGGAACTGGGAAGCAGGTTAGTGTGGTGGGGAGGGAATGGGGATTTTGCAGTATCCTTCCCCTGCCATGCCCACCAAGCCACGCCCACAGAACCGGTAGTAAAAAAAAATTGAATCCCAACCCCGGGATGGATTGTCATTTGGAACACAACATGTGTGATGACCCAGGGTGGGATACAAAATAAACACAGTCACAAAAAACAGGTGAAGCCCCTTTTATTCCTTCACTTTACTTCCAAGCTCCAAATATCCTTGACTGAAGACAAAAAACTC
The DNA here is from genome assembly GCF_900518735.1 of Pseudonaja textilis. Next base: position 8,424,692 of record NW_020769327.1, on the reverse strand, counting down.
TCACATAAGCAGTTATAAGAAGAATATGCTGTTTAAACTAAAAATGCCTATAAATTATAAAGAGTAAAAAACAACACAAACCAGGCAAGATAAGGGCTTGAAGACATCCACAGATATCAGAACACACACTGGGAAGGACGCCAAACTCGGAGAGGAACAATAGACTAGAGATATTTCCAGGCTTTGTTTCCAGCATTCGCCCGTAAGCATGTCCGTCCTCTTATCCAGTTGTCACAGCTGCAGCCCATGAAGAGGATCAAGGCCCTCTCCTCCCCAGTAGACCACGTCTCCCCCTTATCCTCTCCTCCTTGCGTGGCCTAGGATGGAGAAGGGATGGGCCTGGGTCCTCCTCTGACTGCCCAGCTGACCTCTGCCCTTCCCCAGCCTCCTCCACAACCTCCAGAGCCACACTTCCATTCCTCCTCCTCTCCCTCAGAATCAGTCTCCACCAGGGGCATGACAACATGCCAGATATTACAGTTGTCAAAAACCAAAGCATACAATTTATTGATATTGCTGTATCAGGAGATGACAGAGTCAAAGAAACAGAACTGGGAAAAAATCACGAAATATCTCAACCTGGCCCTCGAAACTATGTGATTATGGATGAAACATGTAACAGCGATACCTCATTGTCATGAGGGCCCTTGCTACCATGTCCAAGAATTTTACAAAATACATCAAGAAATTGCAGCTTCCTGCAATAACACCAATGGAACTGTAAAAAAAACTGAGCTATTTGGAACATCATACATTTTAAGGAGATACTTGGTTGATACCTAATGATCCGGACCAGTCAATGATATTTGTGACACATTTTTTAAATGTTCAGTTGACTGAGTTTTGTGTTTAATGAATAAAAGAGTTAATAGTACAGAATTTGACATGAATAGTTCTACAGACACTCCAAGGATTATGGGCATACCACCATATGTTCTGCTGGGAGTCATCAACTGATGGGGACCCATCCGCCAATCACAGCACTGCTGCTTTTGACAGATAGCTAAACACGCTTGGTTAGCTATCAATTAAAATTCACCTTTGGCTTTGCTTCATGCAAGCTTGATCAGTTTGAAAAAAAAAATCATTGTAAACCCAGCTTACAAGTTTCTCACAACCCTCTAGGCTTAGTGGTCACAATCTACAGTCTCTGACCCTTTGGTTCTAGCTCTGCCACCAGCTAAAACAGCCAGAGTAGCATCATGCTTTAAGAACAGGGAATCGCATCCAGAATTTGCAAGACAATTCACCTTCCATTTACAGTTGATGAATTATACTTCCTGAATCTTTCATATATATCTACTTGCAGTCCTCAATTTACAGCCATTCGTTGAGCAATGAAATTACGATAAAAAAAAAGGGATCAGCCTTCCCACTTATAACTGTCATAGCATTCCCCACAGTTACATGGTCAAAATTTGGGTGTTGCCAAACCAGCATGTATTTACCATGGTTGTAACATCCAGGGATCATGTGATCGCCATTTGTAACCTTCCCAGCTTAGGAACCAAATGAAGTGTGATCCACTTAACAGCAGTGATTCGCTTAAAAACCATGGCCAAAAAAAGGTTGTAAAATCAAGCATCACTCCCTTAACAACCACGTTGCTTAGCAACAGAAATTCTGGTCTTGTTTGTGGTTATAACTCAAGGACTGCCTGTATGGAATTAATCTGCTTTCTCAGATTCAGGTCTTAGTGTCACACCATGAAGCTTCCAGAAGTTTGTAGGTGCCAAAGATTATACAGGTAGTCTTCAACTTACAACCACAATTGAGCTCATCGTTTCCGTTAAGCAAGACAGTTGAGTTTTGCCCCATTTTACGACCTTTCTTGCCACAGTTGTTAAATGAATCACCACAGTTGTCCAGTCAGTGAGAAAGGTTGTTGAGTAAATCTGGCTTCCCCGTTGACTTTGCTTGTCAGAAGGTCTCAAAACCTGGATCCCATGATCCCAGGGCACTGCAACCATCATACATATGAGTCAGTTACAAAGCATCCAAATTTTGATCACGACGGCGGGGATGCTGCAATGGTCCTAAGTGTGAAAAACGGTCACTTTTTTCAGTGCCATTGTCATTTTGAACAGGCACAAAACAAACTCTTGTAATTCAAGGCAACCTGTAACTGACTGAGCTGGGTGCTCACAATGCACAAGTTTGCCTGGCCAATGATTCAACTGCAATAGATGGACGATAGATACTGGTTTAAATCCGAACATGCCTCCATCTGTCCATCTCTGATGACTGAGAAAGTGTGGTAGTGAAACCGCCCAAAACTCTCCTTGAAGTTCAGAGAGGTAGATAGCAAGGGTTAATTCACACCTCATTAAGTTGTGCAAATTAGCCAGGATTAAAGCATCCCTAGACCACAAGTGTGAACAAGCCCAATCTGAAATGTGTTTTGCAAACAGCTCTTCCGTGCCTGGATATTTGTGGCTTGCCCAGCAAGAGGAGGAGGAGCACACACTCACAGGCGATTGCTGTGTTTTTCTTTCTTTGGCAATAAACAAAGCTTGAGGTTTCACTTCAAAGGATTGCTGTTGTTGTGATAAGGAGGGGCGCCTTCAAAGCTCTTGCATCGCTCAGGGGAGAAAGGGTGTAAGTGGGTTGCCCACCCAATCAAAGTTGCAAGAGATTTGATCCTTCGCTGATTTTTTTCCCATGTCAATTTTGATATATAAGACGGTGGGAGGGTGTGTGCGTCTGACACAATAGAACACAACAGAATTGTGCTGGTCCATCAAACCCACAGAGATTCACATTAGATCTGAAAGAGACTTTACCTAAACCACCTCCTGTTTGGCAACTCTTTTTCCAAGTATAATTTTATAAAAAGGCACAGCCTATATCTCACAAAAGCTTGTTCCTTTTCCTAAAATAGGTTAGCTGAGAGCCAGCGCTACCAATTTTCTGCAAAACTCACACACTTCTTCTTCAATGTTTAATCCACTATAGTAATGGCAACAGGGATGCAGTGGCTCAGTGGCTAAGATGCTGAGCTTGTCAATCAGAAAGGTTGGCAGTTTGGCGGTTCAAATTCCTAGCGCCTCTTAACGGAGTGAGCTCCCATTACTTGTCCCAGCTTCTGCCAACCTAGCAGTTCGAAAGCACATTATAAATGCAAGTAGAAAAATAGGGACCCCTTTGGTGGGAAGGGAACAGCGTTCCATGCACCTTTGAAGGTGTTTAGTCATGCTGGCCACATGACCATGGAGACGTCTTCAGACAGCGCTGGCTCTTTGGCTTTGTAATGGAGATGAGCACCGCCCCCTAGAGCTGGAAATGACTAATAGATATGTGCGAGGGGAACCTTTACCTTAATGGTAAGAGCTGGAAGGGACTTTTGGGGTCATTTAGTCCAACCCTCTGCTCACACAGGAGATCTGTACTATTTCTGACGAATGGCTATACAGCCTCATCTTAAAAGCATCCAGTAATGGGGCATCCACAACTTCTGAAGGCAAGTTATTCCACTGATTAATTGTTCTCACTGTCAGGGAATTTCTCCTTAGTTCTAGATTGCTTCTCTCCTTGATTCGTTTCCATCCATTGCTTCTTGTCTTGCCTTCTTTGGTGCTTTGGAGAATAGATTGGCCCCCTTTTCCTTGTGGCAGCCCTTCAAATATCGGAAGACTGCTATCATGTCTTCCTGCTCCTTTTCATTAGCCAGTTCCTTCAATCATTCTTTGTATGTTATAGCTTCTAGGACCCTAATCATCTTTGGTGCTCTTCTCTGCACTCTTTCCAAAATCTCAACAGCTTTTTTGTATTGGGGTAAACAAAAAGGGGTTCTGTATTCTAAGTTTGGTCTTAATAAAGCTTTATAAAGCCGTAGAGTGTTTACATGTTTCTGTAGGGTGACTGTTTCTTGTTCTACATGGAAGGCTGGATTTAGACCAGGGGTCTCCAACCGTGGCAACTTTACGACTTGTGGACTTCCAACTCCCAGAATTCCTCAGCCATCACATGTGCTGGCTGAGGAATTCTGGGAGTTGAAGTCCACAAGTCGTAAAGTTGTCAAAGTTGGAGTCCTGCCTCTCCTGTCAAAACTGACTCATTTCCAACGGCCATGAAGGGAAATAGGTACATTAAGCTCTTGTGAAAGTTACCCCACTCGTAAAACTTTAAAAGCTCTCCTCTACCAAGACCCAGCTGAAAATACTTCCCTTCAAATGTTATCTGAACATCCCTGCCTTGCAAGCTACAACCCTTAGCCTGGTTAAAAACCATGAGAAACATAATACAGGATTTTGATTTAAAAAAGAACCAAATTTTGTGAGGCTTCCTAACCGAGGATAGAGATTGCCAGGGAGCCAAAGTCAATAATTTCTATCTCTTTATCAAATTTATAGGCCTCCCGTCTTCTCTCCAGGTAACACGTGGATGGGTGGAGCTACCCCTTTCCCCTTTCTTCTACTTTCTTCTTTCTTTTGTAGCATTGCCCTTTCTCTTTTTTCCTTCTTTCATTTCTCCTTTTGCGTCTTCTTCTTCTTCTTCTCCATATTGTGGAAGTGAAAGAAGTCATTTCGCTGCCTGCAAAGAGAACTTTGAATAGTCACCCGAGCAGAGGTGGGATTCAGCAGGTTTGGACCAGTTCTGGAGAACCAGTAGCGGAAATTCTGAGTAGTTTGGAGAACTGACTGGTCCCGCAACCCCATCTATTCTCTGCCTCTCGAGTCCCAGCTGATCAGCTGGGTCTTCTTTTGTTGCCCTGCACAGGAGAATGGAGCTGGAAAGCAGGTTAGTGGGAGGGAATGGAGATTTTGCAGTAACCTTCCCCCAGGAGTGGGGTGGGAAAGGAGATTTTTCAGTATTCTTCCCCTGCCACACCCACTGTGCCACATCCACGTGCCACACCATGCCCAACATGCCACGCCCACAGAACCAGTAGTAAAAAAATGTGAATCCCACCACTGCACCCAAGGGTTGCATAATATATTTTTGCCACCAGGTTGATTTCTGGTGCACAGATGGGAGAGAGATCCCTGGGAAGATTATTAGTGATGGAAACTGAAGAACAAACCTTGAAAAATCTCCAATACTAGAAGAGGAGAGTCAGTGCCTCTGTGCATACATTTATCCAAGTGGCGTCAGTTAGCACGACATGATAACCCTCTGCTCAAATAAGCATGTTAGCCACTGAGAGCCAGTTTGATGTAACAGTGAAGGGACCAGGTTCAAAACTGGGAGATGGTGAGTTCTAGTCCTGCCTTAGGGTTAAAGCCAGCTGGGTGACCTTGGGCCAGTCCCTGTCTCTAAGTCCTTGGAAGGAGTCAAGGGCAAACCACTTCTGAAAAACCTTGCTCGTCCAGGCTACTGTCAGAAGTAAAGACTTGTAGGCAAACACACACACACACACACACACACACACACACACAGAGTATCCACTAGGTTCATAAGAGAGGTGGTTAAATGTGCTGTTTAAATGCCTCATGTGAATACACTTAACTGATCTGGGACCAATCTCTGAGGTCATCTGATCCAACCCACTGCAAAAGACGGGGAGGTAGATTTTTAATTCTTTTTAAAATTACAGTAAAGCTTATTATAAGATAGTAATCATTTTAATTAAAGCTCACCACAAGATCAAATATAAATTCAAACAAAATTTGAGAAAGAAAGAAAGAAAAGAAAGGAAGAAAAGAAAAGAAAGAAAGAATGATGGAAAGAAAGATGGAAAGATAAAAAGGGGAGAGGGGGAAAATAGCGACTTTCATCTTTTTCAGTGGCATAGAATACAAAAAGAACCATAGTCTTAACCTTTTGCCTTACTTTTCTAAATATTTCAAGCCATTTCTTTAACAACAAAATCAATCTAATAATTAAAACTTAAAATTAAGAATTTTATTTGTCCTTCCCCCAGTTTTGAGTACAAAATCCAGATGTGGTTTCCAAATGGAAGCATAGCTAGATGAATCCTTGTCCCTAAACCTTCTTGACAAGCCACTTGTCCAGCTGTTAGAAGACCTCTAGCAAAGGAACCCCCCGCCACCCTTTGATTCCATGGCTAAACCATTTTGACTGTTTGAAATTTCGGTTCTTACTATGTTACAGAGCCCCTGATTATGACATCGAACATGCAAACAAACTAAATACACTACTAACATGGGCAGCATCCTGCCCACACGCTTTTATCTTTCTTGGTGACTTCGGTCTACCTCATATTAATTGGACCCTTAACGAATTTACAACTGAACCTACACATGCAATCTACAATGCAGTAACAAACCGTCACTGTCCTATTGTTTCTTTTTTTTTTCTTATATGTATCCATGTATTCATAACTATGTTTTTACTTATACCTATTATCTTGTAAGCAATTGACAAAAAGAAAGAAAGAAAGAAAGAAAGAAAGAAAGAAAGGAAGAAAGAAAGAAAGAAAGAAAGAAAGAAAGAAAGAAAGAAAGAAAGAAAGTTAGTTTTGCTCAACATTCACCTGGAATTTGCTTCTGGTAACTTAAGCCTTTCATTCAGTGCCCTGATGACAAGGAACAGTTGGTCACGGCCGTAAGCTTTCCAGATGTGTAGGAGATAACAATGCTGTGACATTTAGTAAAATACGTCCTTTTCTTCTTTTGGGTTTTTTTCCTCTTACAAATGAAGCCATATGCAAATGATTTACCTTTCCTGGACTGAAATTCACCAGGGCTATCAGGATAAAGAGGAAGCTCCTTGAAAGGGAGAACATCCATCTGCAAGATTTATCTATTTCTTACAGAATAGAAGAGTGAGAGGAATTCAGCTTGTCTGGCATTATCCAGAATCAGCCTGTTCTCGATGGGCCCAAATTTGTCCCCCTTTGTAAAGTTTTTTCACCCAACCCTGCATCTTAGCCTTGAAGGAGGAAAGGAAGATAGGTGGTGTATTTTTATGGGTGACCAGAAGAGGGCTTAATTTCTGGTGACTTATCCTGGCAATTAAGTAATTATTCCTTCGTGGGTTTTAATTCCTTTTAGTTATTATTAAATTTTTATGCCACCTGACTCCCTCTGAAAAGTGACTCTGCATAGTGACTAGATTTTAGATTGCAATCCTCTATTCCTCTATGTCTCCTAGGGTCGCTAAGAAAGACACCAAGACAAGATGGTATCAAACTCCAAATATAAAGAACAACTCATGTTGTCATCCAGAAATTGTCATTCAACTTCTTTGGACAAAGAGGAAGCAAAGGTATCTCCTGGAATTGGGGTGGGTATACTGCATTTATCAAAAACCTGCTTTTTCTTATAGGCATCCCAAGACACCTCTAAAGGGCTGGGAATTTGATTGGGTGGATCCTTAGCCCATTGTGACTTTTTTGCCCTTCTAGTGCCCTGCAGATCCTGGAGAGGAGGAAGTCTCCACTGCTTTCTGCAGACAAAAGTAAGGGATGTAAGTGCAATTCCAGAGAAGTTGTGCTCCATAGCTTGGGAGCAAATGGGAGATTGTTCTCTTCTGCATGGTTCCATTAAGAAAATTGGGAGATATTATTATTGTTATTTTTTCTTTAGTGAGATTCACAGCCTTTGGGGCTGGTTGGTAGCTCAACACCTCGAGTCCTAACCAAGGATCTAGGAACTATTAAGGTAGCATCGGAGGATATAAGCTATTGCAATTAGGGTGGTTTTTTTGTAGAATCAGGGTATTCAAGTCTGATAAATTCAGAATTTCCAAATAGACAGCCCTTTAGGTATTGCTTCAAGGGCTCCAATTACAATTGGGATAACAAACAATTTCTTTTTCCAAAGTCGCTCAACTTCAATTTGTAAGTCCTGAAACTTTGTGATTTTTTTCTTGCTGCGTGTCTTCAATTCGTGCATCACCAGGTATTGCAATGTCAATTAACCAGACCTTTTTTTTTTTCAACTATTGTTATGTCAGGCTTGTTGTGGGCCAAATGCCTGTCAGTCTGAATTCTGAAATCCCACAAGATCTTGACTTTTTCATTCTCCAGAACCTTCTCAACCTGATGTTCCCAGTAGTTGTTACTATATTCAAATCCAAATTTTTGGCACAGTTTCCGGTGAATGATTTTAGCAACTCAGTTATGGCATTCTAAGTAGTCAGTTTGTGAAATTTTTGCTGCACCCACTGATTAAATGTTCAACTTTTTCATCTTTCTCATTATAGAGGCGGCATTTGCTGTTGGACGTGACATACTGAATCTTTGCCTTCATGCAATTTGTGGCTAAGTCTTGTTCTTGAGCAGCCAAAACAAAGCCTTCAGTTTCTTTTTTCAGTATTCCTGATTTTAGCCAATTCCAAGATATTATTATTGTTATTGTTGTTATTGTTGCTTTATTGTTATTGTTGTTATTGATGTTTTAAAAAGATCTGAGATAAATATGAAAAATACAGAATTTTTTTAAAAACGTGTAAACATGAAATTGGGGCTTTTAAAGATGGAATTTCCTTCTACCAATAATCTTAGTCCAGAACAGGTTTTCACCAAGAGTAGCAGATAGTGGAAACCACAGCCATTTAAGACTTCTACTTTTGACATTAAATTTGCAACCAATGGAAACATTTTCCCAGGGGCATTGTTAGCCCTTTGAGATAGACCAGATAAGAAGCACAAATCATAAGGTTAAGGTTATCTTTACTGTAAGGTTACAGTGGCAGAATCTTCCATGGCTGAAAACACTTTCCCCTCCTTTTACTTTCCAGAAAACTAGGAAGGGCCCCTTCTGAGATGCTTCCTACTCCACTTTTCCTTGAGTGGGCTGAGAGACTCCATGATGGTTGACTAGACTGTGGCTCTTCTTCCTCCCGAGGTTATTTGCACAGACCATTACAGGCATGACACAATACTAAAGTTTTACTCCCTTTAGAAGCCTCCTTGCCATATTTTGTATAAGTTTCAAGATAGCCTTCTAGGGTAGACCCACAAAGGACACTCTGCAGTAGTCTAACCACAATGTAAGCAGGCATGGTTCATTGTTGCAAATCCGTTGAATGACAGAGGACTTGGCAGTTCAGTTAGATCCAGGTATTATCTCCAACAAAGAGCAAAATCTCAGAAGGAATGCTTCAAATAAGTACGTGAAAACCTGTTCCTAGTTAATTTCCTTATTTTATTAGGAATTCATGATTTGCTAAGTTAGTAATTGCCTCCCCGAATACCCACACATGTGCACATCTGTTTCACTTGACAAAAAGAGGGAGCAGTTTCACTTGTCGTAATTTTCACTTCCATGGTAAACAGGATGGGTGGTTAGATATTCCAAAGTTGTACGTGTTTTAAAGTATTTGTGTATTTTAAATATCTCTAATTCATTCCTTAGGCAAAAATATTCCGAGGGCAACATAGTCGATCTTTAAAAAAAATATATATGGCAGAATGCACCCAAAGGATTGTATTTTAAAAGAAACTTTTCAAAAGAAAAAACAAACCCAAGAGGACGGGAGAGGAAAACAAACCAATGACACAGAAGTTTTTTTAAACAACAGAAGTCTGCCACTTTAAGGCAACAGAGAAGCGGGGGCTTGAGCCCAGACCAAGAAAGTAACTTGAGAAAATGTCTCAGATAAGGCCCTTCTTTACATTATATGATATAAAGGAATGGCGAAGCACATTGAGACTTGCAAGAGTCTGCTATTATAGTTTTACAATAAAAGCAGTCCTGAGATGGCTTAAAAATTGGCCCTTACCTGGGAAAAGATGGCTTTAGAAAAGACATTATAGAACAGTGTTTTTCAAAGTTGTCACCTTTAAGATGAGCACTTCAACACCCAGAATTCCCCAACCTCCACATTCTGGCTGAAGAATTCTGGGAGTTGAAGTCCACCCATCTTAAAGGTACCAACTTTGAAAAGCAGTGCTCTAAAACAGAGGTCTCCAACTTTGGCAACTTCAAGATCTGTGGACTTCAACTCCCACAATTCCTCAGCCAGCATGCTTTAAGATGGGTAGACTTCAACTCCCACAATTCCTCAGCCAGAGACCTCTGCTCTAAAAGGACTGAACAGAGAGGAGTTGTGTCCTTCTAGAGGCCTCTGAGATAGGCAGGTGGCATGATTCCAAATGGATCGAAATTGAATAAAAAATATCCAGCCCTCAAGAGAAGCTTTGCCCCAGATAGTGCTTCATCTAGCCCACAAAACCAGCCCGCCTGTCTTCCTCCAGCCAGGCCCGTGTTTTTCTGGAGTATGCAAAGATGGCACAGGAGGCATAAGTTCCTCGCCACTATCGCAGAAAAGCGGAAGGATTATTACCAAACGCCTGGCAGCCAAGCCCTGGAGAGAGACAAGAGGCCTCCTTTCCCCAAGCATTTCTTAATTATGCCCTGACTCGGTGAGGCAGAAGGGAGGCTACCGTCACCTTATGGAAGTGCGTGTAGGTGGCCAACAGAGGATGGATAGCATCTTAGCTTCAGGAGTGTGATAAAGCAGCACCTCCTTTGCTCTTATCGCCTCCCTTTGCTGGCTGCCATAGATTGTTTTGACAATAGCTGACTGTTCGGGAGATTCACCCAGGGGCTGGGAGGAGGGGATACTCTTGATTGCATTCGTTATCGCATTGGGTGAAACTGGCAACATCTGCATAAAGCCAGGGTTACTGGAGGGTTTTTGTTTTTGTTTTTGCATAAGGTGGGAAGTCAGGTTTGCAACATCCTACCTTCTCTGGGTTTCTGCTAGCAACTGCACCTTCTTGGCTGGAGAAGAAGCCACTCCGCTCTACCACCGGCTGGAAGAGGAGTAGGGCATTATTCCTTGACCTGTGAAACACGTTATGGCAGGGGTTCCCGATCTCTGGGCTGCAGACCGGTACCAGTTTGCAGCAGAGGTGGCATTCAGCAGGTTCTGACCAGTTCTGGAGAACCAGTAGCGGAAATTTAGAGTAGTTTGGAGAATCAGCAATTCCCACCTCTGACTGGAGATTTTACAGTATCCTTCCCCTGCCACGCCCACCAAGCCACGCCCACAGAACTGGTAGTTAAAAAAAAAATGAATCCCACCACTGGTTTGTGGCCTGTTAGGAACCAGGCCATAAAAGCCACTGAAGCTTCATCTGCAGATGCGACAGTTCTAGGTAGTGCACAAATGCCTTCCTGGTCGGTGGAAATTTTTTTCCCAGAGTACCAGTCCCTAGTAGCCCTGTATACTGCATGAGTCAAAAAGAGGGCTGGGAAAATATTTACAGACCCCTCACATCTTGGACATAAACTGTTTCAACTCCTTCCCTCAAAAGAACACTGTAGAGCCCTGCACACCAGAACAACTAGACACAAGGACAGTTTTTCCCTGAATGCCATCACTCTACTAAACAAATAATTCCCTCAACACTGTCCAACCATTTTCAAAGTCTGCACTATTATTACTATTAATCTTCTCATCACTCCTTATCACCCATCCCCTCCCACCTGTGACTGTATGACTGTAACTTTGTCGCTTGTATCCTTATGATCTATATTGACTGTTTCCTAGTATGATTTGATTGCTTATTGTACTCTATGGCTATCATTAAGTGTTGTACCTGATGATTCTCGCCTCTTGATGAATGTGTCTTTTCTTTCATGTATACTGAGAGCATTTGCACCAAGACAAATTCCTTATGTGTCCAATCATACTTGGCCAGTAAAGAATTCTATAAGATTGGGAGACATTGCATTATGGGATCTCTGGTGGACAGTCTTGAGGCTGGGGTGGGAGGATGTTAAGACGCTGCTGTGTTTTGGCAGTCGGAGATGGAGAAAGCACCAAAAGGAGGTCTTGAGGGAATCATTCAGCTTCAGAGTCTTAGGATGCTTATCCCAATGAGATATCATTTCTGTATTCCCAGGATTTGCAAAACTCAGTTACAAATGTAGTCAGTATTTATTTGTTTGATTTGAAATATAATATATATATATATATATGCTATGATATGCTAAATTTTGTTCAGGAGCTCAAGGTAGTCCTTAGAGACTTTTGAAATTACAAACACACTGAAAAAGTGATTGGTTGTTGCACTTAATAGCTCTGCAGCATCCCCACAGTCACGTGATCAAAATTTGGACACTTCACAACCAGCATGTATTTATGGCAGCATCCTGAGGTCATGTGATCGTCTTTTGTGACCTTGTAATTGCCACAAAATCATTCTATAGCAGCAGGACAAGATGAATCTGAGTTTCTCAGTGCCAATCTAACACCTTCACTATGCATGACACATAATCGGGGGTGGGATGCTACCGGTTCTGCCCGGCTCTATAGAACCAGTAGCTCTGAAGAGCAGCAGACATAGAACCGGTTCTGTGTTTGCTGCTGTTTGGCCCACCTGCCCGCCCGAGCTCTTACCTGTCCTTTATTTCCTGCTTTTTTGACCTCAGCTGCTTTGCATGGCACAGCTGAGGTTGAAAAAGCAGCGAAAAAGAGGCTTTTCAAACGTTGCGCCCCTGCACGCAGTGCTTTTCAGCTGTCCGGGACGGCACAGCTTAAGGTGGTTTTGCACAGGTGTGCAGCAAAACGTAGTCACCGAACCGGTAGTAACACCGGTTGAATCCCACCCCTGCACATAATAATAGTTACGATACAACATGGAACCATAAATCTGTTGAATTCACACCACAACGCACACAGCCAACAAACAGCTAACTTGGGCTAAAAATAACCCAGGCTCAGCAGGCTGTATGTATGCAGTTGCAGGGATCTAAATGTGTGATACGACCACAGCCGATGAAAGGACAGTTTTAGACAGAATAGAAATATAGATTTTTTTAAAAAAATCTCTGCTATGCCTAAGGTGGAGAAAGAGAAAATTTCCTTCCTCTTTTGTAATACTCAAATGCGGGGAACGTCCACTGGTGGGAAGATCTAGAAGATTACAAGAAGCCAACTACACACACACACACAGAGAGAGAGAGACAGAGAGAGAGAGAGAGAGAGGGTGCTCCATGATCATTTGTATCCCCAGGATGGTTGTGATGGGAAGTGTCGAGCAAGCATTTAGTTGAGGAGCCAAACCAGGGGGCAAGTTCCTTTATCAGGGGTGGGGGAACTATGGTCCTTTTATGACCTGGGGACTTCAACTCCCAGAATTCCTGAGCCAGCATGGACCTCTGCTTTAGATGCTGAACATATTTAGATGTGTGTCACAAGGCCGAGTCAGGGTTGTTTTTCGGAAGCAGCCTTGTTTTTTATCAGAGGAGGACGCCGCATTCTCCAGCTATGCACGCTTCCAAGGAGGAAGCAGATCATGTGTTTAACTAGCCTGCAGGCTGAAGAGGCCCATCCCTCTGAGCATGAAGCAAGGCTGCCCGGATAACACAGGCGTTGTTGCGATTTTTCTCTTGAGCAACAGAGTGTCCTGACCCATGTAATTACCAAACTCTCCTAATTACTACTAACATCTCCACAGCTAACTGTGCAGCTTTTCCTCCGGCCTTTTCCGAAGGCCCTGTTGTAACAAGTGGCTAATTAAAACTCTGCTTGTTTGGGTTATTGTGAGAAGGCCACTTGGGCTATTTTGTGGCAAACACCCCAGTGGAAGCAAAGCAAAGGTGGAAGGACCCAATTAACACACACACACACACACACACATGCAATCGTGGAAATTGTACAGTTGAACTCGGTTGTTGGGTTTGACCAGGTGAAATACTGTTTTTGATCTGAAAGGCAGACCCTGGACCTGCAGGAAAATGCTAGGGAGATGAAGAAGAAGTTTTGGCAACTCTCCTGCCACTTCTTTTTTTCATCAGTTTAATAAAAAGACTTCTTCATCATCCTAGATGGCGAACCTTTTCGGCACAGAGTGCTCAAACTGGAATGCACGTGCATGCATGTGCATTTGTGTGTGCCAGAGCGCCGGAAAGCCAAAAACCAGCTGGTCGATGCATGCATGCCTGTTTTTTGGCCACTTTTGACCATTTTGGAGGTAGTTTTTGGGCATTTTCAGACCATTTTTGGGCCATTTTCAGGCCAAAAACAGCTTGAAAAATGGTCAGAAAATGGCCTGAAAAACAGCCTGTTTTGGGCCCTTTTGGGGGGCATTTTTGGCTGTTTTTCAGGCAGTTTTTCAGGCCATTTTTGGCCCCAAAATTCCCCCAAAAACAGCTTGAAAAAGGCAAAGGGCCTGAAAAGGGCCTATTTTTTGAGTGATTTTCGGGCCATTTTCCAACACGCTGGTGCCCACAAAAACCAGCTGGTCAGCACGCCAGAAACCAGAAGTGTGCCCGCAACGGCGTTTGTGCCCACTGAGAGGGCTCTGTGTGCCACCTCTGGCACGTCTGCCATAGGTTTGCCTTCACCATCCTAGAGTTTTCCTGAAGCTTTTTTATAAGATGAAGTACAAATAGAAACAAAATTGAGAAAATTAAGGAGAAAAGAAGTGCAGGAAGAAGTAAAAGAAAAAGGAAGAAAAAAGCAGCGACTTTGATTTGTTTTTCAGTGCAAAAGGATACAAAAGAAAGTTACAGACTCAGTCTTTTGATTCCTCCTTTGTAAATATTTAGAACCATTTCTATAACAATAAAGTCATTATAATCATCAAAACCTAAAATCAAAGTTTTGTGGGGGGGTTTTTCCCGGTTTTGAGTATAAAGTCCAGAAGTGGTTTCCATATGGAAACTAAACTAGATAATTTCTTCTCTTTAATTGGAACACTCAGTTCTATGATCCCCACCAATTCCATCATGATTTGCCATCCATTGTTCCAACTCTCCTGCCATCATGGGAGTTTAGGTGCTGGTGGAGCTGATCTGTAAACGAGAGAGGATTTGGCCAGAAAAGATGGAGCAGAAAATGCACCAGTGAGCTGCAAACGGATTTTGTGCTTTAAAAAAACCCATTCACAGAGAGAGATTTTTAAAAGATTTTTTTTTAAAAATCCCACCTTTATTCCTTTTAAAAATAACTCAAGGTGGTGGACATACCTCCTAATATTTTCCTCAAAACAACAGCCTTGTGAGGTGATTTGGGCTGAGAGTGAGTGACAGGCCCAAAGTCACCAAACTGGCTTTTAAAAATATCTAACTAGAACTCACACACTCCTGGTTTCTAGCCTGGTTTGGGATACATTTAAGAACTGCAGTGATTCACTTAACAACCATGGCAAAAATGTTCATATGATTGGGGGTAACTCATTCAACAACTTGCTTAGCAATGGAAATTCTGCTCCCAATTGTGGTTGTAAGCCGAGGGTTACCTATTTTGGAAATGCAGGCCTTTTTTCATAGATATAGATACAGTATGGCTAAAAGATAGGCCCCGCCATTGCGGTACCTCTCTTCCTTTTGTATATTTTATTGTATTGAAATAAACAGCTGTGTTCACACAACCCAATCTGGTAAAGTCTAACAAATGCATCATATATTAAGCTTGGTTAATGTTCTCTTTGCTTTGTGGGTCTGTGCGTCAGTGGTGGGATTCAAATTTTTTTTTACTACCAGTTCTGTGGGCCTGGCTTGGTGGGCGTGGCAGGGGAAGGATACTGTAAAATCTCCAGTCAGAGGTGGTATTGGCCGGTTCTCTGAACTACTCAAAATTTCCACTACCAGTTCTCCAGAACTGGTCAGAACCTTCTGAATACCAACTCTGTTGTGCGTGTATGGAGAAGGTTAGCCTAACTAGGGTTAGTGGCTATGGCTCAATTTCTCTGATTAGATTCTGGTTCCACATTTGTGGGAAATTGTTACACAAGCACTAGTTCTCCCAGTCACAGGACTTGCCTGTGGGAAAGCTCCATTTTAGGTCTGATGGATAAAGTTTAATTCCTCCTCCCCTCAAATAACTTCTCAAGTCAGGTATTCCGCCTGCCCACCGGCGCACTCACAAAATATAATCCCAAACTTCAGCCTGTGTGCTCAGCAAGGGTGGGATAGATGGGCATCCGAGATGATGCTGGCTTTGTTTATTTACATTACCTTCTTAAACAATGACATAGATTTGCAGGAATTTAGATCCTGCCCTTGGTTAAATAGGATCCCAAGTCAAGAGGCAGTTCTGCAAAGTAAGCTCTTAAAGTCGCTTTGTGGCAATGTGCAAATGTGAATAAATAAAATAATAATTAAATAAAAGAATAGATAAAGTTCAGAAAGGTTGCGTGCCAAAACAACTAGACACAAAGACAGTCTCCGCCCCCCATGCTATCATTCTAATTCCCACAGGACTGTCTTATACCCAAAGATATTTATCCATGTGGTAGGGCTGTATTGCTATTATCCTTCTCATCTTTCTCATTTCTCACCTTTTTCATCTTCTCATCTTTCCTACTGCTTTTATCACTTGTTTATATTTTATATTTTATAATTAGTATCTTATGATTTACGATCTATGACTTACCCCTTTGCCGTTTGTATGTACAATGAGAGCTTAGGCACCGGAGATGAATTCCTTGTGTGTCCAATCACACTTGGCCAATAAAGAATAGTCTAATATTCTAAAAGTCACCTCAAAATGTGAAATGGGTGGCATATCTATTTGATATCTAAATAAATAAAGTCTGCAGAACTTTTTTTTTTTTTCCAGCATTGATTTTTTTTTTTCCTATCCGTATCCTGCAGACTCTCTGGGAAGACTTTTGTCCTGATCAGAGATTAATTAGAAGATTTTGCTTCAATGACATTGAATGAGAATGTTCAAGCAAAACGCAGGGAGGAATTTTGCTTCTGCCTTGCCTGAAGAGCGTAATCCTCCTTCCTTACGGTCTTAAACCCATCTCTGGACCCTTCTGCCCCACCTAAACCCAGGTCCCACCCATTTCCCTTTCCTTGCTCTCTGAAGCATTACAGTTGACAGCAATAATTTTTAATGACAGATACTGAATTCACCTTAGGCGAAAGACTACTCTGATGGAAGTTTCCTGTGGGAAAAAGATTTTTTTTTAAACCACTTAGAGATTTTTTTTTCCCCCGTCCCCTTCGAGTTTCTGTCTTTAGGGCTTGATCTTAGAGGCCCAGCCATACCTCAATTCTCAGACAGGGAAAAAAAAAATCCCCAGTTTTTGCCTCGAAGCTAGAAATGCAGGGAATATGCATTCTGTTTAATTGCTCCCTGTTCTCAAAACGTGATAGGTTTGCCAGCCAAAATAACTCCGACATAAGAAATGTAATGTAAGACCTTTGTGCGGTGTTTACAGCAGTTAATTAGAATATACTGTCATGGTTATATTTCTATGTACCTTGATAGATTTTAGACTTTTTTAGATTTTGTATTTCTCTATCAGGTACTTGTTGCTTGCATTATTATTGTTCGTTGCAGCCAGCCAGATGTTTACGCTGGATTTGGCATTTTAATCCACCGTCCCAAGGACCTAAGAAAGGCAGATGTAGGTGTTTGATGGTTAAAGGTATACTATTATTTTTGTTATTATTATCATTACTTGGTGTTTTTGTTATAGGCTACCCTGCATCACACTGTGGTTGAATTGGGCAGCCTTATGAATAATGAAATAAACAAGTCATTAAATAGAAATAAATTCATTTGTAGAGTTAGGCTAAAGGATCAAAATCAGCCCCATTAACCGAAGCAAATCACAATTTCAGACTTGCTGGGTGCGCACAAGATGCTGAAATGAGATAGGGCCAACTTGTGATACAATTTATAGTAGGAATTGAATTATTGCCTTGTTGTGTCTTCTGCTTAAGCCAAGTTCAGTGTAAAATTTGGTTCAAAAGAGGCACCTTTGGAATGTGTAAAAGCACAAATGTCATCTTTGTCAGCTATTCTTGAAAGCAGCAGGGCATTCTTACAGGATCGCAGGAATTGACATAGTTGCTTTAATGAGTTGCTGACAAGCATAGTGTTTCCATTCCTACCTGTTCCAAAGCACTTTTTCTGAATCAAATTCAAAGCATTGTACAAACCTAATGGGGGGGGCTTATCAACATTTTTCTAATTTTAGTGTCATTTCTGGGACAGCCAACTGCAGTCCTTATTAATAATAATTTTAAAACCTCTACATTTTGAGTCTGTCTTCCTTGAGGATGGGAGGAGGCGAGTCAAGGGAAGAGCCCATTTAAAACAAAACAACAACCTGCCTATGATTTGTAGGAATTCGTATCAGAATGTGAATAATTCAATCTGCATAAGTCCTTGTTAAAATTCAGAGAGGCCTGGAGGAAGAGTATTAATTTAGTTGCTCACCCACACAGTTTCTTCTTACTGCACCCTGTATTCAAGTAATTTATTTTCTTCATTGTCGTTAATCTGTTGAACAATAGACCAATCAAGAGGAGCGTGTGGGGAACTCTAACACCCGAAACCTCGTGTAATATTACCTTTTAGCTGATCAGTTGTCCCGTTTGGAATGAAAAATACTGACCTGATCCTTTCCAGGTTTCTGAACACTAGCTTAGACAAGGGTCTCCACCTGGCTGAGGCCCTGAGCAAATGTCTCTCGACTTGTAAAATCTTTTGAGAATAAAGATAACAATTTCTTAATGACACAGTTTGAAAGTTGATCGTCTGCGTGGAGCAGACTGGGAAAGGGAGACCCAAATTCTCCACCCTAATTAAACGATTTCAGTGTCAGAGTTTGTACTGGTCCTATTGAATTTAAGAAGAATACATTGTTTTAACAAAGAAGTTGGATTCTAGCTGCCGTGCTTTCTTTGCTTCTAAAATGCCAAGGTGCCATCTGATCGACATTCCATTCAATAAATAAGATGTTTTGGAGAAAGGCAGCTTCACTGTTCTTCTTCTCCATTTGTTGATCCTTATTGGATTTCTGGGACGTCACAAGACCGACAAAAGGGGAGGGCACCAGATTGGAAAAGAATGAAGGTCTACTTCATTCACTCAGTTTCTTCAACATGTATTATTCAGCTACATACTCATAGGGCTTATAACAACACGGTTCACTTTTTATTCTGCACAGTTGGTTCAGCATGAAACGCTTCTGTCATCTTTGAAGAAAATCCCATTACACTCCTCTTTTCGGTGTTCCAGATGTAGGTAGACGAATCGCCTAAAGCTTAGACTTAGGTTAACATTTGTGAGACAATTCAAAGGAACTAATCAGCCTTTTATTCTCCTCTGCTTAAAAACACTGACATCATTAAATGAATTAAAGAGGGTTTGCTTGTTTTTTTTGGTGAGGGTGGAAGAAAACAATAGGGATATACAGTATTTTAGATGACACACAAATGGGGCCCGGGAGATGTCAGGTTAGCAAAGCTACCACTTACTCAATGGTGGAAGAAGAGGGGCTTCATATAAGTTTAATGGATTATTATTAAGTATTGCTTTATCATTGTTGTATGCCACCCAGAATCGCTTTTGGTGAGATGGGCACCAAAATCTGATAGAGATAGATAGATAGATAGATAGATAGATAGATAGATAGATAGATAGATAGATAGATAGATAGATGATAGATGATAGACAGACAGAGAGATAGACCCACTGACCTGGGATAGGCAGATGTTGCTGTTTAATGATATGGAAGGTATTGTTGCAGGATGTGAGCTGTCCAAATAAGGCAGCCTTTTGAAATTGACTGATGATGATTTTGTCAATGCCATTGGTTTTCACTCAAGGGGTCACATGGCCAGAGATTTAGACTGGATTTGGCATTTTTATCCAGCTATCAAGTCTTTCCCAACATCTGTGATAGGCAGATGTTTGATGGAATTGGAGGTATCATCGTAGGATCTCAACTATTCCAAGTAAAGCTGCTTTTTGGAATTGACAGCTAGGGATTTGATCAATGTTAATGGTGTTCAAGTGATGCTCCAGTTGTTTTGGGATGGCATCCAAGGTACTTTTTACTATTGGTACTATCTTTGCTTTCTTATGATTAGTAGTATATGATGCCTGGTGTCCATTTTTGTAAACCAGGAGGGGGTGTAAGTTCTTTCAAGGCAAGAGCCACACTTAGCCTTTTTGTACCGAGGATCTGGACTACAAAAATTAAACGGGCAAGAGCAGACATGTCTGCAGGGATGTCAAAGAGTCAAGATGGTAGCCATAACCCATCAAAACCCCACCCCTTTTGACATGTATTGTGCATCTTTACATGCATAAAAAAGAGCAAAGCTTCAATGCCATTTTTGTGGCTTCCATTGTGACTTCTTTGAACCACTCCCAATGGACAACCCTAGATAAAACCTGAGTCTAAATTTAATTTTATTTGCACTGAATGGAAATCAATATAAGTATTTTAATGATTTATAACATTAGGTAGGACAAGAAATCAAGGGAAAGATTTATCCACAGAGGGGTGCAACAAAAGACAAACAGTCAAAAGAGATATTGGGATGTTTGTACTTTCAGATTCACAAAACTCTGTGAATGCGATTTAGCTCATCTAATTGTGGTTTTTGTCCAATTTACCTGGGAGGGCTGACATCAACATTGCACATCTGAAGGAACAAACTTCTCGGCTTGGTTCATTAAGGTGAGTCCTTCCTAAGTTTCTTCTCACGGAACATTAACCCACCGGGGGCTCCTGCCTCCCTTCTCTGTTTCCCAGCGTATCTTCTCCAAGGCATCCGCACGTTCCATTACATATATGTTTCATTCATTTATCTATTTTATTTGTTAGTAAAGGTAAAGATAAAGGTTCCCCTTGCACACACGTGCTAGTCATTTCCGGCTCTGGGGTGGTGGTGGTGCTCACCTCCGTTACAAAGCCGAAGAAGAGCCAGCGCTGTCCGAAGATGTCTCCATGGTCATGTGGCTGGCAAGACTAAATGCCAAAGGCACATGGAACACTGTTCCCTTCCCACCAAAGGGGTCCCTATTTTTCTACTTGCATTTTTTACATGCTTTCGAACTGCTAGGTTGGCAGAAGCTGGGGCAAGCCACAGGAGCTCACTCCTTTACATGGCGCTAGGGATTCGAACCGCCAAACTGCTGACCTTTCTGATTGACAAGTTCAGCGTCTTAGCCACTGAGCCACCGCATCCTAGCAATTTATTTGTATCCCACCTTTATTGTTTTTACAGATATCTCAAGATTTCAAACATATCCAACACACCTTCCTCCTCCCATTTCCCCCACCAACAACAACTTGTGAGTGGGTCTGAGAAAGAGTGACTAGCCCAAGGTTCTCCAGCCGGCTTAAATGGCTAAGGCCGGACTAGAACTCACAGTCTCCCACTTTCTAACCCGGTGCCTTAACCCTTGGACCAAACTGGCTCTGTTTTCAAGGCTATGGTCTTGCCAGCTCTAACATGCTGCTTGCATCATGAGAAAGAACGTGACAAAGTAATGCCTTGGAATTGAGATTTTGGGGGGAAATGGCTGAGAATTCCATGGACCGCATGAAGAATTAAAAATTCAGTACCAGAGGAAGTAAATCAAGAATGCTCACCAGTACCACTAAGAGCAATGTCCTGAGTATTGTGAACACACAGCAGAAAGGCAAGAATAATTTCTTTGTCTTACTCCATTTAAGGCAGGGGTCTTAAACTCGCAGTCTGCGGGCTGGATGTGTCATACGCTGGTCACGGCCAGCCCCAGTTTAGCGAGGTGGAAAAACATCCTGATATGTCATGTAATGACAACGCAACCCCTCAAGTTTGACACCCCTGATTTAAGGCAACATAAAAAGAGACCAACAGAAGATAAAGTCACTTGATACTATTACAGATGACACCAATATGAGCTTACAAAGAACTCAAAGAGACAACTACTGATACTTTTTGCTCTCTCTCGCTCTCTCTCTCTCTCTCACACACACACACACACACACACTCTTACAGGCATTCCTCGACTTACAACCACTTGTTCAGGGACTGCACTAGTTACTTATGACCATTTTTCACACTTATGACCATTGGCAGCATCCCCATGGTCAGGTAATCAAAATTCAGATACTTGGTAACTAACTCATATTTATGACAGTTGCACTGTCCTGCGTCATACGACCAGCTTTTGTGACCTTCTGACAGCAAAGTCAGTGGGGCAGCCAGATCCACTTAACAACATACATAGTAAATGCAGTGATTCACTTAACAACTGTGGCAAGAAAGGTTGTATAATGGGGTGAAGCTCACTTAACTACTGTCTCGCTTAGCAACAGAAATTTGGGGGATCAGTTGTGGTCATAAGATGAAAACAACCCTGGTGAAAAACCTCCATTACATCCAAAAGGTTCAGAGGAGACTAAGTCCCTGAACAACAACACCTAATGTTGTTAATAATTGTTGACATGAACATTACAGTTTGACGGGTGACTTTCAAAGCAGCCATGAGACTCACAACAAAAATATTTCCAGGGTGCCCCAGGCGGTGTGCTACTGTTGTTGGTAAATTTATTTATTTATTGCATTCATATTCAAGCAGAAGTAGGCCCACTTCCTGGAGGTTTACAACATTACAACACAACATAGTAAAGCAATATTATAATGTAACCAGCTGTGAAAAAGATGGCAAGGA
Source organism: Pseudonaja textilis (assembly GCF_900518735.1). The sequence continues at coordinate 8,402,411 of NW_020769327.1, read as the reverse complement.
GATTAAAAAAAAGGGAGATAAATTAATTTAACCATTTGAAAAGTGAAAACCTACCAACCACCTCAGAAAATGAAATTTTTGGCGCTGCCCACTTCCTAAGTTTGATGCCTCCCATATCTCTCAGCCAGGGTCCATACCCATAACCCCCAGCATTGGGATCCAAATGCCTGCAAGATGGGAAACCAAGATATCTGAATGGCACCGCTTGGGGAAAGCCTTGATTAGCTCTATCATGTTTGGGATCTTCCTTTGATGATAAGGCAAAAGATTATTCATTGCTTACATTGATCTCCCTATATTTGCATAATGTGCTGCTAATTGATTTGATATTGAAGATAAGGAGGATGATACATTGTGTAGTTCATTGTTTCTTCACACATTAAGAGAGGTTGGATGTTGAGTAAGCATTCCTTGGAGTAGAGCAGAAGCTATGGTAGAATTCCCACTTTGCATTTGGGTAAATTTCCAAAGGTGACACAATGGAAACTGTTCTAAGTAAGCTTTGATTCACACAAAGGAAAACTGTGCTAATCCCTGCCTCGCACATGCTCAAAGCTGACCTTCTGTTGCATAAGAGGTTTCTGGTTTTGTATCTTGTTCTAACTAGGCTTTAAGATTTCCTTTGAATTTTTTTTCAGGATACTTACTGTATTGAGCTGGTTTGACTATTGACAATGACAAAAGAAGCTGTGGCTGTAGTTGTTGGGTATTTTTTAGTTTTTTGTTTTTTTTTAAGAAGAGGGGTTTAATGGTTAACCTATTCTGCAAAGCATTTGAAGGCAGAACAAGGAACAACAGAGGGAAACTAATCAAGGAGAGAAGCAACTTAGAACTAAGGAGAAATTTCCTGACAGTTAGAACAAATAATCAGCGGAACAACTTGCCTCTAGACAGTGTGAATGCCCCAACACTGGAAGTTTTAAAGAAGAGGTTGGACAACCATTTGTCTCAAATGGTAAATAGAGCTTTCTCCTTGAGCAGGGAGTTATTACCTTTATTGTCAGAGTACAACATGTGTACAATGAGATTGGCTGACCCTCCCTTAGTGCACTCCCGCCAACACAACTCACAGTGAGGACAGAAGTCTTTAACCCAGTCCCAATCTTAACCCTGTTCTCCTTGAGCAGGGGATTGGATGAGAAGACATCCAAGGTTCCTTCCAACTCCGTTATCCCACCTTTATTACTTTGTAAGTTATTCAAGGTGGTGAACATCCATAATACTCCTTCTTCTTTTCCCCCCTCACAACAAGAACCGGGGGTGGGGGTGGGAGGTGAGTTGGCATGAGAGAAAGGGACTGGCCCGAAGACTGCAGTTGACAAAAGATCACAGGAGAAAAGAGGTGACATTCTTACTCTACCATTCAGCCACCTAATCACCACCATGATCCAGTGCTGAGAATTCTCCCAAAATTGACATTTGAAAAACTGAAAGCAATTTTGTAAGCAAGTTCTGTTGATCAAATTCAGTGAGAACATGGGGGCGGGAGCGGGAATAATCTGAATACAAGTAGTCCTTGACATAGAATAGAATAGAATAGAATAGAATAGAATAGAATAGAATAGAATTCTTTATTGTCCAAGTATGATTGGACACACAAGTGTAAATGTTCTCAGTGTACATAAAAGAAAAGATACATTTGTCAAGAGTCAAGAATCATCAGGTGTAAAACACTTAATAATAGTCATAGGGTACAATAAGCAATCAAATCATACTAGGAAATAGTCAATATAAATCGTAAGGATCCAAGCGACAAAGTTACAGTCATACAGTCACAAGTGGGGGAGAATGGGCAATAATGAGTGATGAGAAGATTAATAGTAATAGTAGTGCAGACTTTTTAAATAGTTGGACAGTGTTGAGGGAAGTATTTGTTTAGCAGAGTGATGGCGTTCAGGGAAAAACTGTCCTTGTTGTATAGTTGTGCAGCGCTCTATAGTGTCGTTTTGAGGGAAGGAGTTGAAACAGTTTATGTCCAGGATGTGAGGGGTCTGTAGATATTTTCACGGCCCATTTTTTGACTCAGGTGCAGTATACAGGTCCTCGATGGAAGGCAGGTTGGTAGTAATTGTTTTTTCTGCTTATGGCCATCTTGGAGCTTCAGTGTCGCCACACTGGAGCGAGGGATACGGAAGGGGGACTAGAGATAGCTGGGCTTGCATAGTCAAAATAAAATACTTTCTCCTGGGAACCAAGAATCAGCTTTGGAAGCCATATTGAGATCAGATGCTCCCACGCTGCCACATCTGAGCCTGGGAAAGTGGGAGGGGGGAATATATTGGAGTGTATCTAGTTAGACATAATAACATCCTTTTTCTGATTCAAGGTCAGGTTGCGTTGCGCATAACTGAGAGGAAGTCTTAACTTGGGACGGATGGTGATTGGGCCATGTGATGTGATGACGGGTGCAGGGGATGGATTTTGTAGTTTTTACCTATTGCAAGGAAGCCCAGAACTTTCAGATTCGGGTTTCCCCAGTTGTGCCAGTTACTATCTAAATAAAAAGGAACTTTTGAGAAGATGTCTGTCTCAGAGTTATTTTATTTATTCATCTTATTTATTGAATGGAACCTACCCTAATATGCCTTCAAGATGACTTGAAACTACTATACATGAACCCTCCTCAGGTGAGGATGTTTGGTTGAATCCTCCTCAGGTGAGGATGTGGGGGAGGGGTGTTTTCTCCAAACCAGGCAAGTTTAAGATTTGTGGATTTCAACTCCTTGGCTGGCTGAGGAATTCTGGGAGTTGAAGTCCACCAGTCTTAAAGTTGTCAAGTATGGCAACCCTTGGTTTATATAGGTAGTGTCCTTGACTTACAACCACAATTGAGCTCCACATTTCTGTTATTAAGTGAGACATTTCTTAAGTGAGTTTTGCCCCATTTGATGACCTTTCTTGCCTCAGTTGTTAAGTGAATCACCACAGTTGCTAAGTTAATAACCCAGTTGTTAAGTGAATCTGGCTTCCCCATTGACTTGGCTCAATGTATGAACCCGTTGCCAAGCATCTGAATTTTGATCAGGCTGCCAAAGTCATAACTATGAAAAATGGTTGCAAGTCGCTTTTTTCCAATGTTGTTGTAACTTTGAACGGTCACTAAATGAATGCTGTAAATCGAGGACTACCTGTACTATGGATTTTATCCACAGATTAACCTTAACCTCTTTTTGTTTTGTTTGTTATATGGGTAGTCTTTGACTTACAACTACAACTGGGACCAGAATTTCTGTTGCTAAACAAGATGTTTTTGAGGTGAGTCATGCCCATTTTTTTTTTTAACCATCTTTTTTTGCCGCGGCTGCTAAGCAAACCACTGCACGTGTTAAGTGAATCACACAAGGATGAAGCAAATCTGGCTTCTCTTACAGATTGTTAGAAGCTGGCTGGGAAGGTTCGAAAGAGCAGTCACGTGACCCCAGGATGCAGTAACCTAACACATGCCGCTTGCCAAGAGCCCAAATTTTGATCATGTGACCACGGAGAGGCTAAAACAGTTGTAAGCGTGAGGACCAGGCATGGGTCTCTTTTTCCAGTGCCACTATAACTTTGAACGGTCGTGAAACAAATGGTGGTAAGCCAAGGAGTACCTATATCTCAAAGCTAATATCCAAGGAGGAAAACCCTGCTAACATGCTTCTGAAGAAGGCCCAGAAGAGGCTGTACTTCCTGAGAATGCTCAGGAAGATCAATCTATCTCAGCATCTACTTCTGTCCTACTACCGCAGCACCATTGAGAGTGTCCTGACATACGGCACTCTTGCATTGTATGGGAGCAGCTCTGTAGTGGACAAGAAACCTCCACAGAGAATCATTAAAACTGCCCAGAATATCATTGGGCTCCAGCTACCAGCCCCAAACGACATCTTCGCATCTTGCTGTTTGAGGAAGTTGTACAACCTTCTCAGAGACTCTTCCCATCCTGCTTACAATCTTTGTGAACTGTTGCCTTCTGGCAGAAGATACAGAACAATTAAAACTTGGACCACACGTTTTCTGGTCAGTTTTTATCCCAGAGCTATAATTGCACTTAAGAATGAACTTAAGGATCACCATCAGTGAGCTATTGGACAGTATTACTTGGTCTGTTGTGTGGATGCTTGTGTGTTTTTAGGGGGTGGGGAATTTTGGTGGGTGGGGTGTGTGTTTGAGGATTGTCATGTTTGTGTGCATGTTGGGTCTGGTCTCTGGGTGTTATATGAATTTCGTTGTATGTGTATACTGTGTATATATGTACAATGACAATAAATAATTCAATCCAACTCAAAAGTGATGATGGGATAGACTTTAGCTAGATCAGGAATATCAAACTCAATGCCTGGGGGCCAGACCTGCGGGGTGCTTGGATCTGGCCTGTGGGGCCACCCTGGAAATAGTGAGGGACCAGCCCGCGGTGCCTCTGCCAGTGAAAAAGGGAGTTCAGTAGGGCTGCATGCAGCCCTCCCGATCTCCGTTTTTGCTGGCAGATGGTTGCAGGAGGCCAACACAGCCAGAAACGGAGCTTGGGAGCCCATTTTCGCTGGCAGAGTGCTTGGCCCACCACAAGTGATGTCGAGCTGGCCACACCCACCCAGGCCACACCCACCCTGGCCTTCCAAGGTCAAACATAATCCTGATGCGGCCCTCAATGAAATAGAGTTTGATGCCCCTGAGGTAGATGAACTACTCTGAAGACCTTATGGATCATTTGGATAAAACTAGAACCTAAGGTTGTTCATGAAGATTCTCAGTCATCCAGGCTGTAGTTGTCTTAAATATGCTTTTTTTTTCTTTTTTCTAAAGGCAGCTGGACTGGAAGAAGAAGAAAACGTTTGTCTTCTCATCCAAGACACTTCATCAGTTGTGACTGGATGGTGGAGGGATGGAAGGATAGGTTCTGACAAGCTGGTGGAGAGGTGATGGAAGGATTGTACCTCTTGGCAGTCATCTGGTCATTAGCATGCTTTCTGAGAGCTGTTGAGACCACTTGGGGGTTCATCTGTGCCCTCAGATAGCTGTCTATGGAGATTCTCAGTCATCCAGGTCATGGTTGTCCCAAAGGTGCTTTTTCAAGAGACAAGTGGACTTTCTGGTTTTTCTTTGAAGACGTTTCACTTCTTATCCAAGAAGCTTCTTCAGCTCTGACAGCTTCTTGGATGAGAAGCAAAATGTCTTCAAAGAAAAACCAGAAAGTCCACTTGCCTCTTGAAAAAGCACCTTTGGGACCTCAGGGTAGAACTTAAGAAGGTGCCTTCAGTGGAGAACCCATAAAACTCACCACTAATTGGGGGGCCCATGAAAGTTTCAAAAGAAAGTTCTCAGCCTATAGCTGTAGTTATTGCCAAAGTCTGGCCTTCTGGAGGAGCTCCAGTATGAAGCTCCGCAATCATGTGCCCTTGTGCGCACCCACACTTGTTGCAACGTCCAAAGTTGTACTTAGGGTGGCTACGCTGCGGTCCAAGGCAGCTTCATTTTCCAAGCCTTCTTCATGGGTGTGTGATCTCTTGATCTTCAGATAATCTCTGTGTTTGATCCAAATTAATTAACTTAGTTTTTGCAATCACAGAAAAATAGCTCCTTTGTGATTTGGCAAACTCCTCTGAAGTCTGTAGGAGTTTATCTCTCTTATAGCTACCCTGATAGGAGACATCGAGAAGAACATTTAGAGTGATCTGGCTTGTATTACGCCAGTCTTGAGAACATGGCTGACTCCAAATGGAAAACAAAGCATAGATCTTGCACCGAAAGTATCATAAGGTTTTGGACAAAATCTCCTTCAAGCCAAGGTTGACTGAACATGTAGATCTGTACATACACACTGAGTATTTCCTTCCTTCTTTTGACTGCCCAGCCTAACCCGAAAACCTGGAATTCCCTGGCAAAATCCCAACCAAATACTAACCAGGTTTAGCCTTCTTATCTTTGAAACCAAGGCACCTAACTAGCTAGTTTGAGAATGTCCCATTTCATTGGTCACTTCCACCAGAAATCTGTCTTTTCAATGACTCCACTTGAAGTCAGAGCAGTTTGGGAAGGATTATTTTGGCTACAATCAAATGAAAGAGATCAGTCCCAAATAAAAGATCACAGGTAGTCCTCGACTTACAACTGTTCACTTAGTGACCGTTCAAAGTTACAACACCACTGAAAAGAGTGATTTATGACCGTTGCAGCATCCCCATGGTCATGTGATCAGGTTCATATTTATGAGACGTGTCCCAGGGTAATGTGATCCCAGAGTCATATGATCACTTTTGCAACCATCCAAAACGCGAAGTCAATGGGGAAGCCAGGTTCACTTAACAACCGTGCTACTAAATTAACAATTTCACAACGGTGGCAAGAAAGGTGGTAAAATGCAGCAAAATAACAACTGTCTTGCTTAGCCACAGAAATCTTGGACTCAGTTGAGGTCGTAAGTTGAGAACTACCTGTAATCGGCATTAGTGGTTGGACTTGAACCCTCCACTGCCCCCAAAGTCCCTTCCAACTCTGTTATTCCTTTGAACAAAAAGTGAATAGGACTAACAATCCAACAGCCATGGTGACATTTTCCGGAGACATCACTTAATGCCCTGCAATTATGCATTAAAACAGAAATTGGGTAACTTTCTTTGCTAATCTTCCACAGATAGCATGGTTTGTGAGTCATCGCTAAGTGGTTCCTATCGTGATTGGCAGCAGGCAAGACAGTTTGGCAATGAAGCCTGAACATCCATTTCGGTTGATCTGCATGTAGGCAGTGAGTGTGAGCTTGATGCCGCTGATCTTATTCAGCCCGGAATTGGGCTGTGCTCTCAAAAGAGATGTTGTCGCTGAGTAAAAAGGATGAAACGCAGAAGAGATGGACGGATTGGGAAACGTTCTGTGCTGGTGCTAGTGGAACTCTGCCTGCCGCCCACTTGGAAAAGGGACCAAAAATAAATGAATTTGGACAGCGTAAATCGAAGGGGCACAGGAGTATTTTAAAAAGTATTTGTAAAATTAGTAAGCATCAGGGGTGGGATTCTACCAGTTCGCACCTAATCGCTAAAACCGGTTGTTAAGATTCTAAGCAGTTTGGAGAACCAGTTGTTAGAAGAAATTATTGGCCTAATCCTGTAAGGAAGGCAGAAAGGAAACATTCTAGTGTTGCTTACAGAAACTGCCTCTCCGTTAACCCTTATTACATTCTTGGCAGGACTAGACTTCCTGTCTCAGGAACTTCTCTGGAGTTGCTTGTGTGGAGTGACCATTCAAAGTTACAATGGCACTGAAAAAAGTGACTTATGACCATTTTTCACACTTACGACTGTTGCAGCATCCCCACAGTTGTGAGAGGCCAGGCGAGGAGATGCGTGCCTCGATGTGAGTGGTGTTGAGTTGGCCACGTCCACCCAGTCACATGACCACCAAGCCACCCCCACAACCAAGCCATGCCCACAGAACCGGTTGTTAAAAAATTTGAATCCCACCCCTGGTAAGCATGTGTGACGTGGGAGGACTGGGAACCAGGCTAGAATAGGCTTGCAGGAAAAAGAAGACGGGGGAAGAAGGAGACCTTCTCCCTGACTTTTTAAGAGGCAAGGATGGATAAGAAATTCTACCAAAATCTTAAAAAGAAGAGAGAGACTTTCCTAATGGAATCATGAATGCATGTGAATTCTAGGTACTCATTTTCTAAATTATACAATTTGATTTATGTTTTTTTTTTAAAAAGATTTTTTTTAAAAACTAGCACTGATTGATGTTCCCTAGTTTGGGTAATGAAACATGTGCAAGAAAACAAGCAAGCTCAGAGAACACCAAGGACTTCTCATTTTAAAAAAGAAGAGGCATGCGAAAGCATTAATTAATTAACTGAAAATGCCAAACAAAACGGATATGCTAGACAAGCTACCCTTTTTGCTTTTATTTATTTATTTATTTTATTTTATTTATTTTGTCAAGCGATTATAAGGTAACAGGTATATTAGAAAACGTACTTGCTAGGGTGGAAAATGTGCCCTGATATCTTAGGAAACCCTGGGCTAAAATGCGTAAGAATACGCTTGTCAATTTTCCTAAACTGTGCAGCCAAATGAACTTCAAATAGAAATCTCAGTGGAGTCAAAATACGAGCATTACATGTCTCTATAGGCTGAAACATAAAAGGAAAAGTCATCAGGATTCAGATGTGTGTACGCATAAATCTTTTCCAGTTGCCTGTGCTTTTATTCTTTATATTCCATTTATATTATACCACTTTTAATATCAGTGTTTTTAACCTTCATTTTAAAATGATGTAAATGCCCGTGGGAAATCTCTGTTTGGGAATACTGCATGCAAAGTGTGAAAATAAAGTAATAAAATAATCCTTGTGAAGACACCCAGAGTAGAACAAAAAATAATAGAAGGGACCTTAGAGGTCTTCTACTCCAACCCTCCGCCCATGGAGGAGATCCTATACCATTCTGGACAAATGGCTGTCCTGTTTCTTCTTGAAAACCTCCTGTGATTTTCAAAGTTAGATGGTCAATGACAAGTAACAAGCTCATGGTTTTATAACTTGACTTTTATTTGTTTTGATCCTTTTGCTTGCAATATTTATATATTGCCAGTTTGATTCCAGGATGGATTATAAAATCTCAAGAGACAGGATCTTTCCATAACAAAAAAACCCGTATTTTATAAGATGGGATTTGTGGTCCCAGGAGGCCTTTGGCTTCATTTCCAAAATCTCCCCAAGTCATCTGTTCGGGTTGTAGGGAAATCTCTCCTGCCGTTTTTTCCAAAGATTTTCTTCAGGTGCAAAAGAGACTTCTGTTTTTCTACCTCTTTCTCAGGTTGCTCGGCAAGGACCTTTTCCTGAGTGTTTTGTTGTTGGAGATGAGGTTGTTTTCATTCATCTCTTTTGGAAAAGCCCGGTGGCTCTTCCCCCATTAACTCCTGCATCGTTTCAACTCTTATGCCCTCCACTTTTTGCAACGCCACATCAAAAAAGCAGGGACCTACATTATGTCATCATTTTCTTGGGAATCCTTCCTTGCCTATCCCACCTGTATTTTTTTTTTTTCCTGGAGCAACTGCTCATTGCTCTTAATTCCAACAATAGCAATTTAATGCTTTTTTATCTGATGAAAAGCACTCCCATCTCTAGGGCCTCCTTTTGACAGCAGAGCAGTGGAGAGAATAATAATAAATCTCAGCCAGCCACGAAAAGATCCCAACCCTGCTAAAAACAGAGACAGAAGGAACTAGCCTAACAAGAAGGATGACTGTCACTGGAGGAATCTGGGAGGAGAAATCAGCAAACAGTGCTGCTAAAACAGCAGAATCTTATTGCTGCTTTCAAAGCAAAAACTTTGAGGGCCTCATTTTTCTGCTAGGTGTTGGATGGTGTCTCCCAGAATTCCCATTGTCCACGATGAATGAAATCAAGAAGCAAATTAATAAGGACGTAGCCCTACTATTGATGGTTACACCATATGCCATGCACCAGCTACAAGAATCAATCCTGGCTTCATTTTCATTTCCTCAGAATAGAGCTGGGAGGGACCTTGGAGGTCTTCTAGTCCAGCCCCCTGGCTCAAGCAGGAGGCCCTATACCATTCCAGGCAAATGGTTGTCTTGTCACTTCTGGAAAAACTCCAGTGATGAAGCACCCAGAACTTCTGATGGGACATGATTAATTAATCATGTGATTAATCCTGTCTGAAGGCAGGTGATTAATCAACTAGTTGAATTCTTATTACAAGATCCAATCTGGGTCAGTCGTGGAGGCCAAAGGTTTCGTCTTCCGAACTTTCAGACTTGTGCCGGAGCCCTTCCTCGGGGATCCTCGCTCTCACCAGAATGTAGATCGGGATCCCCAAACTCGGTAAATTTAAGACTTGTGGACTACAACTCCCAGAATTCTCCCAGAATTCCCAGAATTCTGGGATTTGAAGTCCACAAGTCTTAAAGTTGCCAAGTTTGATGTAGAGAGAGGTTCCCCGAGGATGGACTTCATCCCATGAATTTGAAAGCTCAGAAGACTAAACCTCTGGTTCTGGTGATCGACCCAGATTGGATCCTGCCACATAACGCTGGGACACGTATATTTGCCTTCATTTGTCATTTTTGGTGGTCCTTCACTTATTTACCATTCTCCAATACGTGCATCTCAATCTCAGCCGCATTAAGATGCATGAACTTTTAACTCCCAGAATTTCCCAGCCAGCATCTTAAAGCTGCCAAGTTCGAGAAACGCTTTCTCAGACCCACGATATTCAAGCCGTATTCTCTGGAACCCAGAACCCATGAGAACCCTCCAGGGGTCCAACTTTACAGTTTCCGTTTACATTGCATGAAATCTATTATAGACTTTACAACCTATCCTTGACTTTACAACAGTTAGTTTAGTGACCGTTACCATGACATTGAAAAAAGGGACTTATGACCATGTTTCATACTTACAACCGTTGCAGCATCTTCATGGGCATGTGATTTACATTCAGATGCTTGACTCATGTTTATGACGGTTACAGTGTCCTGGCATCGTGCGGTCCCCTTTTGTGACCTTCTGATGAGTAAAGTCAATGAGGAAACCAGATTCTGTGTTACTAATTTAATAACTGCAGTGGGTTCACTTAACAAACGTGGCAAAAAAAAAAGTCGTAAAATGGGGCAAAACTCACTTGGCAAATTTCTCACTTGGCAACATAAATTCTGGGCTCAATTGTGGTCGTAAGTTGAGCACCAACTGCACTGCAGCCTGAATTGTAACGTTTTGTTCAGATCCAATGCCTTACGTGAAACATAGTAATGGGTTCCTCAGGTATCTCATGTTTGAGCACCGGGGCCTTAGAGGTAAGGGAAGCTTCATTTGGGAGATGCAGATCTAATAAATAAGTAAATGGGAATATAATTTGTTCTAAATCAGATTGACATTTGGACCAAATCGTCATACTGAGCTGAATTGATTTGACGGTTCAATTTGTTTTGCAAGTCTGGTCAATCAAACATCCTGAGCCAAGGCCATTCTTAAGTATCCAAATTAAGGTGAATATCAACCACCTGAACATAGACTAATAGGGTTGGAAGGGACCTTGGAGGTCTTCTAGTCCAACCCCCTGCCCGAGGCAGGAGATCCTGTACAATTCCAGACAAATGCTTAATGATCGCAGGATTCACTTAAGAGCTGCAGTGAATTATACCCAACATGTACATTCCTGCTCTGTATTATTTGGAACAGTGTTTCTCAACTGTGACTACTCTAAGATGTGTGGACTTCAACTCCCAGAATTCCCCAGGCCTGGCTGGGGAATTCTGGGAATTGAAGTTCACACATCTTAAAGTAGCCAAGGTCGAGAAACACCGCTTTAAACTGCTAGGGGAAGGGATATCCCACCCCCTTATGAAGAAAAAAAAAGAGCATTTAATATACACAGCTGAGGGAGGAGAAATTTCTCTCCAGAGGCCTCCTGCCTAGAGATCACATTCCCCAAATAGGTGTAACCAAAGTGATACATGGCCCAGGCATTTTAAACCAGTTTATTAATGTGGTTGGCAAGTGCTCGTCTATCTAATGAGCTTCCTGTCTCTAATTGCTGTAGTTGCAGTGTATTGTTTTTTTTTATTGTGTACGGACTAATTCTATAATGCCCTGCTATCACAAGATAAAAGACAGCATTACACAAAAACAGCGGGGGTAAACCAAGTAAATAATGACAAACCCAGTATTGGATGTGCTAAGAATCATCTGATGCATTGGGGGTGCGTCTTAGAGGAGAACAGCTAGAAGCAACTTCAGTTATTGTCGCATCTTGTAACCTGCCCTTATCTGAAGATAGCAAACAGAAAGGAAGAAAGACAATATGAAGCAATGAACTGATCCCACAGCAAGAGACAAGGGTTTGACACAATGAAACAGAATTAAAGGCATGGTGGTAGAGAGCAGTTTGGGCAACTTTGCAAAGTGCTCAGAGGGATGGCATCAGGGGTGGGATTCTACCAGTTCGCACCTATTCGAGAGAACCGGTTGTTAACATTCTAAGCAGTTTGGAGAACTGGTTGTTAGAAGAAATTATTGGCCTAATCCTGTAAGGAAAGCAGGAAGGAAACATTCTGGTGTTGCTTATAGAAACTGCCTCTCCGTTAAACCTTATTACATTCTTGGCAGGACTAGACTTCTTGTCTCAGGAACTTCTCTGGAGTTGTTTCCCCCTCCTTTGCTGGTACTTTGCTTGTGTGGAGTGACCATTCAAAGTTACAATAGCACTGAAAAAAGTGACTTATGACAATTTTTCACACTTACAACTGTTGCAGCATCCCCACAGTCATGAGAGGCCAGGCAAGGAGATGCGTGCCTCGATGTGAGTGATATTGAGTTGGCCACACCCAGCCAATAACATGACCACCAAGCCATGTCCACCCAGTCACATGACCACCAAGCCACGCACACCACCTAAGCCACGCCCACAGACCCGGTTGATAAAAAATTTGATTGAAACATGGAACTAGGATGAATCAAGTGCTGCTTCACAGGTGCACCACATAAATGTTCTTTCCCACTAGGCCAGGGCCTGGCTGGCAGGTTTTGTGGAGTGAGCTGCTGCAATAAATGATAAACCAGCTTTCCTCCAAGTTTTAGGGTTGGATGGGAACTCATGGGATGTTTGCCCTGGTTGAGTAAATTTAGTAAAGTGGTGCTTGAAATGTTCAAGGGATCCTAAGGGGTTCAGCACTGAGATAATTGCAAACTTTGAAAATTGCCAATTTGCACTTGTGAGTTTATTGGCATGTGATGTCATATGTTGTTAGCCTTGGAAGGTAGTCCAGACAAATACAGCCAGGAAGACAAGCCCTATTGCTAGCATAAGGCGGGGGTCTTCAAACTTGACAGCTTTAAGACTTGTAGACTTCAACTCCCAGAATTCCTCCTCCAAGTCCTGTTAGCTCAGGAATTCTAGGAGTTGAAGTCCACAAGTCTTAAACTTGCCAAGTTTGAAGACCCTTGACGTAAGGCTGCATTAACAGAATCTTGCAAGATTAAAAGCATTTCTCCTCTCCTTTTCCTGTTACTCTCCAGAAAAGTAGGGAGGGTCTTTCTGAAATATTTTCCCTCCTTTTGTGGGCTGAGATACTTTTTACATCAATTGTCTGGTCTGTTCCTCCTCCTTCTTTCTCCCAAGGCCATTCCCACATGCCAATAAACACACAGAGATATCAGGATATCTCCACAAGGGGATCATTGCTTGTCTTGCACAGGGCTCTCAGGTCACACTCATTCAGCAAAGCCACTGCACCTCTTGGGTGGCTTCCTCCAGCACTTAGAACTGCTAGAAGAGGCTTCTCGGTGTACAGTTTGTTTTTATGAGCTGTGAATGGGCTGGCCTGCCCCGCTTCACAAAGGGGAGGGGAACACGGTCATGTTTTTAAACCTTTGTACGTATGGAAGAGATGGGATCATTTTGCTTCTCTGTGATTTGCTAAGGGAGGAAGATCTTAGATCTTTCTTTTTTTTTCCAAACATTTTTTTATTTTTATTTCTTTTAAAAACATTTTTAGGTGAACAGTGTGGTTCCAGGCTTTTAATATTTTAAATCAATTTTAAATCTTAGATCTTTGGGAAGAGAAGGGTTGCTATATATCCCACTTGTCTGACATGGGCGTGGCATTTTTTTAAAAAATACATTGCACTTCAACAAGCCTGCTGTGAAACTAAAACTACCATTGCATGACTTTAAAGCAGTGTTTTTTGATTTTTTTTCAAACTTGGCAGTTTGAATGTTAAATGGGCGGACTTCAACTCCCAGAATTCCTCAGCCAGGATGGATGGGCTTCAACTCCTACAGAATTCTAGGACTTGAAGTCCATCCATTGTCAGCTTGGAAGCCATTTTTCTTTGAGGCTTCTGGGCTGCCACATTTAGTGCCTGGGAATTTGGGATTTCAAGGAGCAGTAGGAGATTAGCCACAACAATATTCCTATCTCAGAAAGTCAAGGATATGTTACCCTGCACCTGGAGGGGAGTGACTGGGAGTAGCGTCCAGTTGGAACGGAGTAACAATTGGACCATGCGGTGGACGATTGGGTGCAGGGGTTGAATTTTGGATTTTCTTTGGGCTAGGGAAAACCTGGAACTCTCAAATTCAGGTTTTCCCCAGATGTGCCAATATGACATCTCTAATAAAATGGATCTTTGGGAAGGTGATATTCTCAGTCTTTTTCTTTGGAAGTTGTTACTTGGAACGCTGGCACCCATCTTACAGTGCCGGTAATCTTAAGTGTATAGAGAACTGGGATGCTTATCTCCCTAGCCACTCCTCCCCATCTCAATAAATAAATAAATTCAACAGCTTCTATCCATTCCCAATAGGATCAGGATGTTGCCCATGTTTGCTGCTCATTTCCAGGACCATATTATAATCCCATGATCATGCAGTGAATAGAGGAATTCCAAATTACAGAAGCGTCAGTTTATTATGTTATGCAATGTACTTCCACCTGTATGCAGATTGCTTTTGTCAAAAAAACAAAACCACCAAAACAAAGCAGTAAAGGCAACCAAACAACGCTGAGCTTTTAATTAAGTTGTTTATTAATCTCAGAAATTTCATTAGTTTCATTAAGCAGTCTAATTGGTCAGGCTAACCAAAAGCTTGAGAGATCCGCCTGTACACTTCACTGACTAGTAAATGGCTTGCATCCCACTCCTCCTTCACACACAGTGGTGCAGCCACAGTGCTCACAATGGCAGCCAACAATATTTGTGAAAGTGTCAAGTTGAAACATTCTCTTGCATTTGTTTCGTCCATAATTTAATTCCATTTGGAGAAAATGAATTGGCTTGGAATGTTATATGCTTAAAGGGGAAGAGAGTTTTGCTGAGTGCACTTAATTTAGTGACCAAATATTTAGTGACTTATTTAGTGGCCAAATAGCCACAAGGGTATCCTCTCTTTCATTATAAGAACTCCTCTCCTCCTAAACCTATGTCAGTCTTTCTCAATCTTGGCAACTTTAAGATATGGGCTTCTTTGGATATCCTTCTTTTGATGGCTTTTTTCTTCTTATTCACTTTTTCTTTTACCCTTTTACAAACTTGTTCTTTTTCTATTTGTTCTGTGTCTCTGTAGTTTTTAAAGTCTTAGCAAAACCTTCATGTAATAAAAATTATTTTAAAAAAGACTTGTGGGCTTCGCTCCTAGAATCCCCCAGCCAGCATTCTGGGAGATGAAATCTACCCCTGCTGGCTGAGGAATTCTGGGAATTGAAGTCATCCATCTTAAAATTCCTAGGATAGAGAAAGCCTGGCTTGCAATCTCTCTGGCTTCTCATACTTCAACTGAACCCCAAGGCAAGACTTCTGTCAAAAGGGGTTCCTCCTATTGGCTTAGCAAACTGGGAAGTTGGGCAGTCAGAGAGGGATAGAAAGATACAATAACAGGAAACTCTTGAAGAGCTTCTGGGGAATTTTATGATGCTTAGGTCCTGATTTCTCTTCCTGATGTGGATCCTTCTGAATGTAATTGTCAAAAAAGCAGGCTATAAAGGATATGTGAGGATTAGGACCAGTTATTTGAAGGACCATCTTTTCCCAGTCACATCTACCCAACCCATTAGAGGAAGGAACATCTTGTGGGACCAAATAGAAGGATCTTCTCCATGGTGGCTTCCTTCCAGTGAAACCTTATCTCCACAGAGATAAGATTGGCCCCACTTTGACCCTCTTTTGCAAGCCCTGAAGAACCTGGTTGTGCCAGCAGGTCTGGGGACCCTAGAGTGGGATAGAGCAGGGGTCACCAACCTTTTGGACCTCAGGGACTACCAAACTCATAATTTTAAATCCCGCAGACCAGAGACCCTGGGAAAATCCCCCCAAAAGTCTGCGGGAAATTTCCCCACCCTGTTTTCCTACTGATCAATCATTCTTTATTTGGGATAGCAGGATACTGTCTCCAGCTCCGTTCTCAGGGGGAGAGAGAGAGAGAGAGAGAGAGAGAGAGAGAGAGAGAGAGAGAGAG
>NW_020769327.1:8328689-8361135 GCF_900518735.1 Pseudonaja textilis | reverse complement strand
TTCCTTTCCTTTCCTTTCCTTTCCTTTCCTTTCCTTTCCTTTCCTTTCCTTTCCTTTCCTTCCCTTCCCTTCCCTTCTCTTCTCTTCCCTTCCCTTCCTCTAGCTTACCCTTCCCTACCCTACCTTATTCTCTCTGCCCTCCCCTCCTCCTCCTCCTCCTCCTCTTTTTCCTGTTCCTTTGGTGGAGGAACAACTGAACCACACACAATTCATCAGCTAAATTTGATCTGATGCAGTGGCAGTGTTGGGCTTATTCAAATCTGCCTGAAAAGAAGTTTGGATGTGATTCCTTGAGTCCTTGGAAGGATTGTTTAAGTGGGACCTTGAAACCTTTAACTCACAATAAACAGCTGTTTGCTGTAAAGAAAGAGCAGTGTGTTTTACGGGAGAGAAGCGCTGCCGTATTTCAGACGAATTGCAAACCCTTATGTATGATACAGATCAATCAATCATCGCATTCGTATCCCATCTTTAGAGGGAACAGATGGAACCCACATATTCAGAATGACATGCAAATGATGTGATTCATATCATTTGCATGATTATCTCATTTGCCTCTTCTGCCTTCTCCCCACCCACCTAAACCCTCGTGACCACCTTCCTTTCTGGTTCATAATTTTCTCCAACCCGCCATGGTAGCTTCACAGCCACCCTCGTTAAGTAGTTTAGGCTGAAAAGGGGTCATGGTGGCTTAATTTATTGTTTTAGTCCAACCAATGGGTTTGCGCAAGAACCATAATTATGGCTTAATGCAGGATATGGAATAAATAAATCAATGGCTGTATTTGTATACCATGTTTCAGCAAGTCAATTACTACACAAATTTAATGGCAGCATTTTCCCATCATGCTAAACTAGGTTAGAGATAACTGGGTTAGGGTTTTTTTGTGGATTAGTAGATTATGTGAACCTTACTTGTCTGATGCTATATGTTTTAGGGACCTGCGCAAACCCAGGAAAGAGTCAATTCAATAACCAGGCTAGCATATTGTGTGGATGTAACTCATAGCTGTCATAAAATTACTTATGAAATACTGGGGTTGAGGGAGAATTAGAACTTTTCCCAGTAGTTTGACCCCAGCACCAAGCTCTGTTAAACTACAGATAGTCCTCGACTTACCACCACAACTGAGCCCAGAATTCCTGTTAAGTGAGACATTTGTTAAGTGGGGTTTTTGCCCCATCTTGCAACCATTCTTGCCATTGTTGTTAAGTGAATCAGTGCAGTTATTAAATTAGTAACTTGCCAGATTTGCAGATGATACTAAGCTGGCAGGAACAGCTAACACCCAAGAAGATAGCCTCAAGATCCAGATGGATCTTGACAGACTAGGACACTTGGCCATATCTAACAAAATGAAATTCAGTGTAGAGAAAATAAAAGTCCTACCCTTAGGAAAGAAAAACCCAAAGGGTCACGTATAGACTGGGTGAAACCAGGCTCAATAGCAGTAACTGGGAGAGGGATCTTGGAGTCTTAGTGGACAACCAGCTAAATAGGAGCCAGTGGTGTGCAGCAGCAGCCAAAAAAGCCAATGCAATCCTAAATTGCATTAACGGAGGGATACAATCGAGATCAAGTGAGGTACTAATACCACTCTACGAAGCCTTAGTAAGGCCCCACCTAGAGTACTGCATCCAGTTTTGGTTACCACACTATAAAAAAGATGCTGAGCCTCTAGAAAGAGTGCAGAGAAGAGCAACCAGGGTGATTAGAGGAGTGGAGGCTAAAACATACAATGAATGGTTACAGGAACTGGGCCTGGCTAGTCTAGGGAAGAGAAGGACCAGGGGAGACAGAATAGAGGTCTTCCAATATTTGAGGGGCTGCCACAGAGATGAGGGAGGTCAAGCTATTTTCTAAAGCTCCTGTAGGCCAGACAAGGAATAATGGATGGAAACTGAACAAGGAGAGATTTAACCTGGAAACAAGGAGAAACTTTCTGACAGTGAGAACAATCAACCACTGGAACATGCAGAAGTTGTGGGAGCGCCATCAGTTGAGACTTTCAAGAAGAGATTGGACTGCCATTTGTCAGAAATGGTGTAGGATCTCCTGGGTGGGGGTTTGGACTAGATGACCTATAAGGTCCCTTCCAACTCTGATTATCTGTTATCTGTTAGTAATACCGTTCTTAAGTGAATCTGGCTTCCCCGTTGACTTTGCTTGGCAGAAGGTCACAGAAGGTGATCACATGACCCATAGACACTGCAACGGTCGTAAATGAAAAACAGTTGCCAAGCGTCCGAATTCTGATCATGTGAACATGGAGATCTGCAAGGGTCACAAGTGTGAAAAACGCTCATAAGTCACTTGGTTCAGTGCTATTGCAACTCCAAACGGTTGCTCAATGAACTGTTTTAAGTCAAGGATTATCTGTATTCTATTCGGATCCTTGATCATCGTCCCTTTCATGTTCCGCATCCTTGACTTTTGATGACCTTGAAAGAATGAAGAGATGATGGTTGGGGTTCCCAGAGATTTGATGGCTCTGAACAAATCCCATCTGCATTTTCATGCAAAAGGCCCTCTCTGCCCCCTTAGGCCAGACGTCCGCTGGCCTTTTCTTGAACCAAGGTGAGAAAAGCCGAAAAGCTGATAAGGGCAGAGGGACCAATTGGGTGACCCTCCTGGACATCAGCCTTTCTGGCTCCAGTCAAGACACATCAAACAAGAGCAGGTGAATTTCACCCTTGCCCTTCTTGGCCTGGTATCTCCCCTCCCATCTTCCAGCCTGGCAGACTGACTCTTTCTCTTCCTGCAGGCTCTAAGACTCTGGGAACTCAAGCCAGCCTTCTCCAACTTAGTGGCCACCCAATGGCTGGGCTTCCACAGTCATAATTACAGCATCCGAAGCCAAGCTGCCATTTCAGGCTTCTGTCTGTGAGTCCTAACTTCACTTCACCACCTTTTTTGATTAATTTGGTTAGAGATGACATCCGAAGGGACAACTTCAGCAGATACACTTTTCATAGTCCAGGTCTCCATCTTGTAGGATGGTTGTCCAAAATGGGTGGTGGCTGTCATTACCATTTTTGGGAGGGCCCACCTACGGTCAGGAAACACACCAAGTCTCTTGCCCAATTCTACTTCCAGTCTAATGCTATTGTTAAGAACTGTTTGCAGCGAGTTTGTCATGGATTTCATTGTTTCTGAGTCAAGTCCCAACTAGCGTGGCCAGAGTCAAACGTTTCTGAAGGATGCCAGGTTGACTAAAGTGTTCTCTATCTGGCTACCTGGAAACTGCTTCCTACGCTCTTGGCCAGGTAGCTAAATCATAACTGAACGAGACAGGTTAGTAATTAATTCATGTTATATTGAGGGAACGGAGATGGCACCAGTGATGGATGAAGGAGTGCAGCTTATAAAAAGCCAGGGTGCCCTCAGAAGAAGACAATGTTCTTTCGGGAATATTTCAAGGACAAGTAAAATCTGGGCCAAGTCAAAACGTGTTGGGATTGGCTTGTTGAAAATCAGGTTCTTTTCCGGAACTTAGGCTCAAGGGGGTGTTAGGAAAACTGTCCCCCCCCAGGTTCCCCCAGAAAAAATGAGCCCCCCCCCGTGGCCTTTGAAAAACTTTATGCCCCAAGTTATAGTGCGTCTTCATCTTGATGAGGTCTAGATGTGCAGACGTCAAGTCCCAAAATTCCCCAGCCAGCCAGGGAATTCTGGGAGTTAAAATCCACACATCTTGAAGCCACCAAGATTGAAAAACCCTGTTCGAAACCAGCTAAAGCTCCACAATTTGGTATTCGCCCACATGTGTTGGAGAGAAAGCTTTGGACAGGTGATGAGAAAGATGGGGATCTGGTGGGGTCCACCTTGGTCAACTGCACAACACGTTGCACAATATTTGACAGAGTTGGTGTGTTTCCGTGCGAGCCACCTGCTCATCCCAAGCCAAGAAAGAAGCAGAGAGAGAGAGAGAGAGAAACAGAAAAGATGACAGGTAGACAGACAGGTGTTGGAAGGAACTCTGGATTAATTTTGCACCAGCAAACCTGTTTATCCTACAAAAGAAAGCGAAAACATTCCTTTTGCAATGTTGGGCTGACTAAAAAACATCAGTGGGGGGCAATTAGCAAATGTTTCTGGTGGCCCCTAAGGGCGTGGGGATTTTTTTTTTTTTTGTCTTGGTGGAAAATGCCAATTATGGGATAACAAGCATCGTGATTACAAAACTCATGCCTTCTCATTGCGACAAAGAAAACAATGTGTCTTCCTTGCTTTTTTAAAAATGAAAAACACCTTGTGCACGTCAATAAAATGCATTCAGTGAACACATCCAATCTTGCATTTCGGAACCAAAACTCTATTAGGAGCAATGCAATACTGTCCCCTGCAATTCTTCTGATAAAGTGCCCTGCTCCTGGAACTGGAGGTTCGGTTTAGTGCTCCTTGCAAAGAACTATTTCTCTTTTTAATTCTATGGAGCTGACTATTCAGCTAGTACCGGGGAGAAGACTTAGTTAAGATGATGGTGGTTGTAAAATGGTTGGACTCCTTTGTTCAGCTTCATTCATTTCTGACACCCTCCAGAAATAAGGGGGCCACAACTGCACAACTGTCCAGCCAGCGGTTCTGTCACAAGCTACAGATGGGAGATGGCAAAACTTGCTTTTGCTATCCCCTCTCCCTTAACTTTCCTTGAAGGAAGATCAAGAGATCTAGTGCCTAAACAAATGAATTAAAGTGGCAGCCTGAACTGGGTTCAGTTAAAGTCCTAGTGGGATCCGTATAACGTAAGAATCTTGGTTGCTTGGAACCGTCAGGGGTGGGATTCTACCAGTTTGCACCTATTTGCTAGAACCGGTTGTTAACATTCTAAGCAGTTTGGAGAACCGGATGTTAGAAGAAATTACTGGTCTAATCCTGTAAGGAAGGCAGGAAGGAAACATTCTGGTGTTGCTTACAGAAACTGCCTCTCCATTAACCCTTATTACGTTCTTGGCAGGACTAGACTTCCTGTCTCTGGAACGTCACTGGTAGTTTTTTTCCCCTCCTTTGCTGGTACTTTGCTTGTGAGGAGTGACCATTCAAAGTTACAATGGCACTGAAAAAGTGACTTATGCCCGTTTTTCACACTTACAACTGTTGCAGCATCCCCACAGTCATGAGAGGCCAGGCGAGGAGATGCGTGCCTCAATGTGAATGGTATTGAGTTGGCCACACCCAGCCAGTCACATGAATACCAAGCCATGCCCACCAACTTAGCCACACCCACAGAGCCGGTTGTTAAAAAATTTGAATCCCACCCCTGGGTGCGCCCCCCCCTACACTCTGTTTTTTGCCTTCCTGGGCCCCAGGGAAGCCTTCTGGGAGCAAAAATGCCTTTCCAGGAGGCAGATATTTCTCTCTCTGGGCACAATGAGAGTGTATCTGCTGGGGAAAAAAACTCCGCATTGACGACAGGAAAGGCATCCGGCCAGTAAAACACTCTGCTAACTCCATTCAGGAGGCAAAAAAGGGGGGGGGTAGTTGCTGCAAAAAGAAGAAGCCACGCCCATGCAATCACATGACCATGCCCACCTAGCCACGCCCACAGAACTGGTTGTTAAAACATTTGAATCCCACCCCTGGGAACCGTGGATCATTTTTGTGGCTTCGTGCAGCGGTCGCCAACGGGTGGGCCGTGAGAAAATTTTGGTGGGCCACAGAGAAATCTCACCCCCAGAGCACCCCCCAAAGCAATTAATCCAGGCTGCGCAGAAACACAAGGCTGCTCAGCCCACATGGCCTGCAGGAACCCTCCCCGCCCACTCACTCCTTACACGGCAAACTTGTCTGCTAAGTTGTTATTTTTCCTTTTTCTGACCATCATCTGTTCTGCTGTGCTGGGAAATTTAGATTAGCTAGGAAGCAGGAAATGGTTGGATTTCTTGCTTTCTAGCTTAGCACAGCCGAACCTCCCTTAGGACTGAAGGTTTGCTTGCAAGCAAATTCTGTGCAGACTCACGGCAAGCAAATTTGAGAGACTGAGCTAGCCGATGGCAGATAGATAGATCACTGAATGATTCTGTGAGCAACTCAATCTGCCTGCTTTGCCTGATTTTGGATAAAAGTTGCTGTTTTTTAAAAATAAAAAATTCAATATTTACGTGCATGGTGTGTTGTGAGTTAATTTTGTGAGTTTGCTTGCTAGCAAATTTTATGTGACAGACTAAGCTAGCCAATGGCAGATAGATAGATTTCTGAATGAATCTGTGATTCTGTGAGCCAATCTGCCTGCCTGCTTTGCCTGATTTTGGGTAAAAATTGCTCTTTTTTAATAAAAAATTCAATATTTATATAAATATTTATAATATTTACATACAAGCCATGCCCAGACAGTCACATGACTACCAAGCCACACCCACAAATTAGGCCACACCCACAGAATCAGTTAGTGGTTCCTGGGATCTAAAATTATGAGTTTGGTGGTCCCTGAGGTCCAAAAGGTTAGCGACCCCTGGCTTAGTGTACGGAGTACATCATTGGATGAGTTTATGCAAAAGCATGATGCAAACCCAGAAAACTGGTTAATTCTATAAACAAGTTAGGTGTCAATGCATTTTTCCCTTTTTAAGATTTCTTTCTTCCTTTGAAAATAGTCAGGGGATATTGGGGGAGGAGCTGGAATGGAGACAGACAGACAGACAACAGACAGATAGATAGATGACAGAGATGGGCTGTACCTATTTTAATTTTTAAAAAAATCTGATGAATATAAATAAATATAAATTCATATATACTGTATCTATACATTTTGATCAATGATTAGATAGATAGATGATGAGAGGGACAGAGAAAGGCTATACATATTTTGATTTTTAAAAAATCTGATGAGAATGTACATACATTTCAATATATTTATATTTCAATCAATGACTAGATAATTGATAGATATTAGATAAGATAGATGATAGATAGATAGATAGATAGATAGATAGATAGATAGATAGATAGAAGACAGACGGACGGACAGATAGATGATAGATAGATAGATAGATAGATAGATAGATAATATTTATCTTGATCAATGACTAACAATAGATGGCCATTAATATTGATTTCAATCAATAACTAGACTATCTGAATAATTTCTATTGTGGATAGGAAATTTGTGTGAAACCTTCTGAGGAAATGCCCCTTTATTTGCTATCAAGGTGTCGAAACCTCTGCCAGATGTATTTGCCAGGGGGGATTCCCACCTATTTTTGCCCCGCCCTAATATTAATGTCTGGCATGTAGGCAACGGAGGGAAGATGGGAACGGGAGAAGAAAGAAAAGTCCACATTTGCATGGTTTTGTAAGAGATTCCAGCTTCTTTCCCCCAGGAGTGGCTGATGTTTCGGTGTCTTGATTTGTATTTCCTGATCAGCTCAGGAAATAACTGTCTGGCTGATACTCCTGATAGATCGATGAGTAACATGAAACGTTTTAAGGGATTCCCAAATTGCCTTTTCCACTTGGGAGGAGCTGAGACGAGTGGAATGAGTCAAGGCCACTTCACCACAACAGGATTCGGTGCCTGAGTAGATACTCACTCTCCCTTACTTCTTACTTCTAGGTGGCCTTGTTAGTAAAACTGAGACCAGACATGGCCAACCAGAGCACCCTCCAGGCATTTCCACTTCCAGAGTTTCTAGCTCAATGGCCTTCCCTGAGAATTCTGGGGGTTGAAGTCCATACCTCTGGGGGTTGTTCAATTGGTCCATCAGACCGTCGAAGTCTGATGGATGGAATGAGTTGAGAAAAATCAAGCGTGAGATGAGAACAAAAGAAGAACACGCAACGCAACTATCTTTAATATATGGAGTCAAGGAAGCACAACCACCGATTACACTCCCACCAACACTGACAGAGCAAGCCACTGTATGTATACAGAGACCAAACCCCACTCCCTTCTAATACTAATGACGTTATATAGTTGGGTCATGAAACGTCTGCAAGAAAATAACTCACTTCAAAATGGAAGCGTTATGTCCATTTTGAGCTCTGTAGGATAGCTGAGAATTCTGGCAATTGAGGTCCAGATATCTGGAGCATGTTAGTCAGTTCTGGAGCATTTGGGATGATAAATTCACATCCTGCGTGAATCAAGAAGACAGGACAGGTGGAGTACCTTATATTTGAGGGTGATCTAGTTTTACTAT
Source organism: Pseudonaja textilis (assembly GCF_900518735.1). Next base: position 8,352,999 of record NW_020769327.1, on the reverse strand, counting down.
TTCCTATCCGTTCTATGTACTCATTTTGGGTGACTCCTCAGATGGTCTACGGCTAAGTGTTCTGCACTTTCAGTGACAGCTGTTGAAATGAAAGACTTTGTGTTATTTAAGACAAAGGATACTTTAAGAATACTATTCCCACTATACTTAAAGGATGTTTCTATGGAGTGTATCACAATGAATCCTCCACTATTATTCATATAAACTCTGCATGCATTTTTGACATCAGAAATATTTAGCTTTATAGCCAGAGATTTTTTTTTTGGAACTAATGGACAAATAACTAGAAAAGTCCTGGAATGTTATTATTATGTAGAGATAGTCCTTGACTTATAACAGCTCATTTCATGACCATTCAAAGGTACAACAGCACTGGGAAAAAAGTGACCTACGACCGTTTTTCATACTTAACAACAGTTGCAAGCATCCCCATGGTTATATGATCAGAATTCAGATGCTTGGCAACTGACTCATATTTATGACGGTTGCAGTGTCCTGGAGTCATGTGATCACCTTCTTATGACAAGCTAATTCATTGGGGAAGCCAGATTCATCCTGTTACTAATTTAACAACTGCAGTGATTCACTTAACAATTGTGGCAAGAACGGTCATAAAATGGGACAAAATTCATTTAATCACTGTCTTGCTTAGCAACAGAAATTGTGGGCTCAATTGTGGTCGTAGATTGAGAACTACCTGTATGACAACCGCAACAAGACTATTATAGCCTCAAAATTGGAAAGGTTTGACAGTATCCTCAACAGGGAAATGGTTGAGGATGACGGCTAAATTAACCCCCTTCATTAGAAAAAAAATCCCCAGTATCTCCATTTATTGCTAACAGGAAACTCTTACACACTTTTTGCATGAAATGGAAAAATTGCACTTAGGGTTTGTGGATTTGATGATTGGAAAAAGAAGTGAAAAATAGAAAAGAGTGAGGGTTTTTTTGTAATATAGAATAAGCGATAATTTGGTGATTTTGCTTAAATTTTTGCAAAGGAAATCAGCAGTTCCTTCATTTTATGCTTTCTTTCTGCGTTTTCTTTTTCTTTCTTTACCACTTTCACTCTTTATTAGTTTGCATTAGTTTTTATGTCTTTTCTAAAACCTTTCATAAAAACTTATTTTAAAAACCCAGTTTAGAAGAATGGCCGTTTCTTGTTCCAAAAAGTTTATGGAGAGAGAAAAATGGGAGCGGACCCCTTGCAATGAAAGAGACCATCATTGTTTAGAAGTGTAACCTGTTGATATATCATATTTCCATGTGAATGGCATGCACTTTTGCAACCCAGAAGGTGTAACAGTGCTTTTTATCTCTTTGCCCTTTCTAAGAGTGGACATACCTATGTAAAAATGAGCTAATTTATACCATTTCCACATTCAGTGGAACAGATTGAATGTCTGGCTTTGAAACGAGAAGGCAAGAATGAAGTCCTACGACTTCAGAGAAGTACACCCAACAGGACAACTATAATGGAGCGTGTCTGTTGATGATGTTACAGGTGCTGGGCAAGAGGTGCTAATTATACTGGTGTAATCCAATTTCGGGTAGTGATTATAACTGTAATCCTGGCTAGGATTAGAGAGTTGTGTTTTCCATGAACAGATCATAATGCGATTGCTGGCAGACTGAAGCAGGGGAAACGTTTCTGCAAGAAAAATGTCACCTGGAAAAGGTGATGCTTAAAGGCTGGACTGCAACACCACAACTACCTAAAGGAAAAAAGTGTCCATCTCCTCATTTAGAACCCACCTCTTCTTCTGTGGCACCTCACCCAGAGCATTGGTGGCCAAAGAACCAAGCAGATGGTTGACTGCGGTGTCCCTCTACTGCAGCAACTCCCAGAATCCCCCAGCCAGTCTGTTGGTTTAGTGACTTAAATATTAATGATAGGAATGAGTCCCTCAAATCACAGTTAGAAGGTGCCGTTTAAGTAATTGAGTCTAATCTGCCATTCAGTGCAGAATTCCAGGTTAAACAAGCTTAGACAGACAATTGGACACTGCACTTAAACACGGACAGTGCAATGTGAGAATTGAGTAACTGATTCCACTTAGGAATCTATTTCCTATTTATCAACTTGCAAAACCACTCCCCCTTCGATACATGGAAAAACCTTTCTCTGTGGAACCAGTCCCTGGTGCCAAAAGGTTGGGGCCACTGCCATAGACCTATTAACAGCCCCCGCCCCCCCTCGGTATGTATTAATTCTCAGTTCAGCCTCTGGTTTAGGGGATCCTCAGAGTATGGCCAAAAAAGTAGAATTGGTGTCATGAATGGCGTAGAACAATCCAGCCAGAGTCTAGTTTTTTTATCTGCTTGCACACACTAGACAGAATCTTGTCAGATTCAACCCTTACTACTCTCATCCTAGTGGATATTCCATGGGAGATTCTAGAGAGTAGCAACCCTAACCCTCTTGCTCTGACTCCTATCCAGCTGCTGTCTCTTTTCTCATCCCCTCCCTGGAATGTGCTACCTCTTTCTGGAGAAACTGCCCTTATACTATAGTCCATCACATCAAACTGTCCTCCATAAGCACAATCTCTCACAAGATGGCAGACACAGTGCACTCAGAGTTCCACTAGATTTTATGTGCATTGAATTTTTTAAAATCACGCATCGCATTATGAACAGGCAGGACTTCCTTCATACCATTTGGCTGCCATTTTGATATTTTTGATTACACCCTGATGACATCCCAGTTCCTTCTTCTCCAAGTCTTCTCGTTGGGAAACCTGAAAAGTTGTTTCCACCCATCAGCAGCAATATTGCAGTGATAGATAAAATATTGGATCAGGTTGGATTGAATTGGATTGGATTGGAATAGCTGCTCATCTCACATCTATTATTCTTTTGACCATGGATGGCTGACAACAGTGAATACATGAATTAAAACAGTAAAATACAAGTAAAACAGTGAAAACCCACAAAACTGAGTGAATATAATTCCTATTTTCCTAGAAGCAGGGCTGGCAATTACTTCAACCCAATCCTTTTCAAAGAAATGGCCGCCATCACAACCGTCCACTCCAACACTGACAGAGCTACAAGGCCATTTTTTCTTCTGGGGGAATTCTGAGAGTTGAAGTCCACGCATCTTAAAGTTGTCAAGGTTGAGAAACACCTCTGCTCTAGGCAGTTGCTATGCTGGCCATTAAACATGTCGGTGCCACCTGATCAACAAAATGGCCACAAACACTTCTTGAAGTAGGTGAGGGGTGTGTGCTGTAAACTGACCAGTGTCCTGTCCATGCACATGTTATTTGTTCACATATTTAAACAGAAAGCGGCTGCCTCTAAGACACTTAAGCTGTTTACAATCCAAACCCTTTTGACTATATGAATAACAGGTAGGACTAGCTGGAGGGAGAAAAGATCTCGGGGGTGGCGGGGGGGAGGAACACCAGGAATTTTCCTATTGCCAATTTTTAACCCTCTTTACGTAGGATACCGGGCAATTTCGGTATTGGTGGAGCTGGGGGTCAACTTGTTTGTTCTAACTTATAGCTTCTGGCTAGACAGGGTCTATTTCACACAGCGGAGAGAGTTACGCAGGTTGCATTCTGCAGATCTATCACAAGTCCTTGGGGTCACTCCGATGACCCGAGCTAATTTATGGCCAGGATAAGGGGAATGCCCCCATTCTGAAGTCTGTTGACATGTGCACACAATTGTTGACAATCCCAGAGAAATATTGTGAGTGTGACTTCCCCCCACCCCCATCTGCTGTTTTGCTTGCAGAAGAGAACAGAATAACAGAATTGCAGAAGAACAGAGTTGGAAGGGACCTTGTAGGTCATCTAGTCCAACCCCCCTGCCTACACCATTTTTGACAGATGGCAGTCCAATCCCCTTCTTGAAAGCTTCCAGTGATGAAGCTCCCACAACTTCTAAAGGCATCTTCTGTTCCATTAGTTGATTGTTCTCACTGTCAGAAAGTTTCTCCTTATTTCCAGGTTGAATCTCTCCTTGTTCAGTTTCCATCCATTATTCCTTGTCTGGCCTTCAGGTGCTTTGGAAAATAGCTTGACCCCTTCCTCCTCCCTGTGGCAGCCCCAATACAAATCTATGGTTGTTCTTTCTCTCACAATGCAACCACCACCATCTCCTTCTCTCTGGGAACTGTGTGTTTGTTATGCTTGTCATGTGATTACTTGAGCATTAATCCCAAAAACAAATATTGCAGCTCAGACCACTCCACACTGTCTAGTGTACACATTTTGAATTTGAATTTTGCAGAAGAGTATTTTCTTCTGTTTTAGTTCCCCGCACAATACCCAAACCAGGGCTGTATTTAATTTAGACTGAATTGGAAATAGGTTTCCTTGAATTCATATTTTAATGTTATTAAAGGAATGGAATTCAAAGCATCTGATTATTCCATGTGTGTTTAGAAAAGTTTAGTATTTTAAAAAGGGTGAAAAGAAAGTGTATTTTTCCCGGTAAGGTCAATGAATATGAAAGAATATAGTGAACTTTGCTAATAAAAATGGCGATAGCTCACAAAGGTTATTAGGTGCAAATAGAAATACATACTATTTCCATAGCAAGGAAGATAACACAGGAATGGTTAAATTGGTCATCTTATTCAAAGAAGAGAATATATGTAAGTACGTTTTTCACTTGGATAATACTTCTGGGTTTTGTGCTTGTGATGAAACAAAAGTGAAACTTTGACTTTGGTTTTGTTGATAGATTTGTCGTTATAGAAATGGCTAGTTATATAGTAACGTGTAAAAGCAAAAACTTGAGGCTGGAGTGTTTTTAATCTTGTACTGTGCTAAAAAGAATCGGAAGTCCACGCCTTTTTTTTTTCTTTGTACCTCCCATCTTCTTTCTCCTTTTCTTTGCCTTAATTTCCTATTTCTATTTTTCTTTGATTTTTATATATGAAATAAATAAATAACAATTATTCCATTGAATTCATTTCCCCTTCAGTCATGTAAAAATGATAACTTGGTGCGATTATTGGCTGAGTTTTGGAACGCTGAAGGGATAGGTCAGGCCTGCAGGCTCTAGATTTAAAGGACGTCCATGTTTAGGTCCAGCAGGCTGTATCTGCTCTGGAAGCCAAAATTTCCCATTAGGCCACTGGTTGTTTCAGTTATTAGTTCTTGTTCTCCTGCACTGATCAAACCCTCCTGTTCTTTCTCCCTTGTCAACATCTTTGCTTTAGTGCACCTGCGTTGTCACATACAAAGGAGCAGCGTCAATGGATTATGAACTGCGTTAACAGTTTAAGTTGTTCTGTACAGGACGTCCTTGACTCATGCCTATCCATTTAGTGACCATTGAAAGTTACAATGGCATTGAAAAAAAAATAAAGACTTATACTGGGTGAAAAAAATTGACTACGTGATAGAATTGGAGAAGTGGGGAAAAATGGGGGAAAAGAATTATAAATTCACAATATCGGCATCATATAGAGAACATTTGTACAAAATGTTCAACAGGTGGCATCTACCACCTGCTAGATTAGCAAAAATGTTCCCAAACAGATCATCTGAGTGTTGGAAATGAAAAGAAAAGCAAGGAACATATTATCATGTGTGGTGGACATGCCCTGTAGCGAGAAAATATTGGATAAGGACAATAAAGTGAATAGAAGAAATAATTAAACAGCAAATTGAATTAAGACCGGAGAGTTTTCTATTAGGTATAATAACAGGGAAATATGATAAGAAAACAGAGCATTTAATGCTACATTTATTAATGACAGCAAAAATAACTTACGCACAGAATTGGAAAATGATAGTATGTTACCAGAGGAAAATGTGATAAGAAAAATACTAGAGTGTGCCCAGATGTATAAATTGACCACGGAGATAAAGGAAAGAGAAGGAACGGATTATTATTTGACGTGGAATGTACTGTATGATTGGCTAAATAATAGATATGGAGTTGAACAGAGAAGATGACAATAGGATAATAAGGTAAAAGTTATAGTGGACAAAGATAGATTAAGCAATATAGACAAATGTATAGATAGTTAAGATTTACGTATGTATACAATCACGAAAGCATTGTAATGAATGGAAATGATGTTCTACATAAGAAAAATTATTTAATAGAAATTATTTTTTTTTTAAAGAAAAAAATGACTTACGACCTGTCCTCATATTTATTACCATTGCAGTATCCCTACAGTCATGTGATCAAAATTCGGGCCCTGGGCAACTGCCATGTATATTCACAATGAGTTGCAATGTCCTGGGATCGCCATTTGTAATCGTCAATGGGGGGGAAGCCGTTTTCAATTAACAACTGCATGATTCACTTAACGACCGCAGAGATTCGTTTAACAGCTGTGGCAAAATAGTCATAAGATTGGATGTGATTCATTTAACAACTGTCCTGCTTAGCAATGGAAATTCTGCTCCCGATTTCAGTTTTAAGTCGAGGGCTGCTGTAGCAAGAGTTCTGCTGTGTTCAGGTTTTGACAGAACATTTGCCATGCTGCTACTATTTTTAAAAAATATTTCCGGTATCTTCCCAGTTCTGCTCTGCTGCAATGCATTTTAATTCCCTGCTTTGCCTTTATTTTTAGACTGTCCTAAAGAGCTTTGTCCCGAGGTATATTTAGCAGGGGAGTGAAAGGGGAATGAGGAATTTCTCCCTTCTTTTGTCTTTTTCACCTCCACCTCTTTTTCCAAATGTATTCCAGAAGGTGGAGTACCACATGTTTTTAAATTGTAAAGAGACAAACTACTGCTTTAAAATGCCATGTTCCTTGGGGGAAAGAGGATGTTCATATTTTAAGATGATGGATGTTCTTGTGTCTTCTAATACAGTGGTTGCCAACCAGTGAGCTGGGGACCACTGGTGGTCCACGAGAAATTTTGGTGGTCCCCAGAGAAATGTCACCCCCAAAGCAATTAATTCAGGCTGCACGGGGACACAAGGCTGTGGCGCCCATATGGCCCGCGGGAACACAAGACTTGCATCACTTGCATTGCGAACACCACAAGGTAGTGAGGGGAGGGGGGAAAGGGCGGAGGGGGGGACTTGCCCCACTCACCCCACGTGCCTGGCCTGGCCACCTGGCTGCTTCTTTCCGCTTCTTTCTTCTTCTGCTTTTGGCTGCAAGAAAAGCAGCAAAAGTCTCTTTTTCTCTCCCCTAAACTCCACCAGAAATGAAATTTGGGGACCCTGCAAGGCATCCTGCCCCAAGAGGCTGCGCCGATGCAACAGGTCTCACAAAGATTCATTTCTGGAGTTTGGGAGAGAGAGAGAAAGACTTCTGCTGCTTCTGCTGCTTTCCTTGCATGAAGCCAAAAGTCTCTCTCTCTCTCTCTCTCTCAATCCCCCTGAGAATGGAGCTGGAGTTGGTATCCTGCGATCCCAAATAAAGAATGATCGATCGGTAGGAAAACGGGGTGGGGAATTTTCCTGCAGACTTTTAGGGGGATTTTCCCGGGGTCTCTGGTCTGTGGGATTTAAAATTATGAGTTTGGTGGTCCCTCAGGTCCAAAAGGTTGGCGACCCTTGTTCTAATAGAAGTACAGGTAGTCTTGACTTACAACCACAATTGAACCCACATTTTCGGTTGCTAAGTGGGACATTTGTGAAGTGGGTTTTAGCCCCGTTTTATGACTTCTGTTGCAACAGTTGTTAAACGAATCATTGCAGCTGTTAAGTGAATCTGGCTTCCCTCTTGACTTCGCTTGTCATAAGGTCGCAAAAGTGATCACATGATTCCCCAGACATTGCAACCGTGATAAATATGAGTGAGTTGCCAAGCATCCAAATTTTGGTCATGTGACTATGGGGTTGCTGCTGCAATGGTCGTACGTGTGAAAACCGGTCATAAGTCGCTTTTTTCAGTGACAGTGTAACTTTAAATGAACTGTGGCAAATTGAGGACTACCTGTAACCTGTGCTAGTGGTGGCACAGTTGTGCTTGTATGTAAGGCAGTGTTTAGCTGGCTAGTTATCACATAAAAGCCCTGCTTTAAAACTGGATTTACACATTGCCCTGAGCTACAATGTGGCTCAATAGTTTTGGCTCAATGTGATCCATGAATGCAATTGTAATCGTTGACAAATGATAGCTTAACATGAAGTATGAACTGAGCCACTGTGGTGTCTTCAACAAACCACAGTTGGAAACAAACATAACATGCAAACCCAGCCTCTTTGTTGTTTTGACTAATAATAATTGCAAAAGGATATTTAATTCAACATTGCTCTGACCTTTTCTCTACCCAATGTGATGTTTTTAGCCTCTATGCTGTAGAAAAAGACATTTGGGAGAGGGGACATCTCCTGCTACCAATACTTCAAGTTTCCTCCCAAATGCAAAGAACACCAGAATTTCTTCCTGTAGCAGACAAGGCAGCTTGATCCTACTCATGAGCAAGAAATGAAATATATCATCCCCTCTGTTTCTGATTACCAATATGGCCTTCTGGCATTCTGGCAACTGAACAAGGAGAGATTTAACTTGGAAATAAGGAGAAACTTTATGACAGTGAGAACTATCAACCAATAGAACAGATGTTGCCCTCGGAAGTTGTGGGAGCTTCATCACTGGAGGCTTTCAAGAAGAGACTTGACTGCCATTTGTCAGAAATGGTGTAGGGTCTCCCGCTTGGGCAGGGGGTTGGACTAAACGACCTACAAGGTCCCTTTCAACTCTGATTATCTGTTATCTGTTATCATTCAGAGATGGTTAGTCTCCATATCTGAAGGTCTATCCCAGCTTTTATGGTTCTTTGGTATGCCAGTATAAGTTGCAGAATTCCCAACTAGGACCAAATTCAACATCTGAGAAGAGAAGAATTCCATCCAGATCTTTGTTACTGAAAGACCAGGGTGGCTTTTGACTTGCAAAGGAACAAGGCACTATTTGTGACTTTCCCAGGTGGATTCTGACAAGCAAAGTCAATGGGGGGAAGCTGGATTCACTTAACAGCCACATGATTCACTCAACAACTATAATGATTCACTGAACAACCATGGCAAGAAAGGTCATAAAATCATGAACAATTCATTTAATAAGTGCTTAGCAACAAAAAAAAATTGGCCCCAATGTGATCATAAGTCAGGGACTACCGATAGATAAAAGAGAGAGAGAGAGACAGACAGAGAGACAGAGACAGAGACAGAGAGGCAGAGAGAGAAACACAGAGAGAGAAAGACAGAGAGACAGAGAGCAAGAGGCAGAGAAGAGAGACAGACAGACAGACAGACAGACAGACAGAGAATGGCTCAACCACCATCCCAACCCAAGTACTAGGAGAACTACCACTGTTTTTAACAATTGACAGAAATTCGATGGCGTGGGAGTCAGTACAGATGTCCAAGGGGGTATCATTCCACAGGGGAGGAACCATCACCGAGAAGATGATTATCACCTTCAAGGTGATGTTGCTTAGACTGAGGGGACCTGGCAAGTGCCCACTCTAGCTTATCTCACAGGTGGAAAATATGGGGCAAATTTGGTGGTTCACCACCCAATCAGCACTGTTACTAGGTTGATGCAGAATATAATCTCATCCCCAGAATTAAAGTGAGACTCAGCAGACCGTCCAACAGCTTCCGTCAATGGAACTGGGACAAAGAGAACATTTGCTCTTTACCCAAAGCAAACAAATATCTTAGGGCAAACCCAGGGTGCCTTGTCACATCAACCAATTAAAAGATACATCTTGAAAATCTATCTTGCCGCTAGCACTGTGCCAAAAAAATATCTCTGCATTAAGTTGATAGGAAAACATCTTTTCCCCAATTACATTTCAAAAGGAAAGATCATGTAGCTCAGTAAATTCCCCAAATTTGGCAACTTTTAAGACTTGTGGTCTTTAGCTCCCACAATGCTGGCTGGGGAATTCTGGAATTGAAGTCCACACATCTTAAAAATAAAAAGTTTGAAAAACAGTGGTTCATAGTTTAAACATAGATTTCGAAAGGACTATCAAATTCATCTAATTCAACTCTTAACTCACGGCAGGCTAATTAATTGCACACCCAGAAAATTGGTTAACTCAATAATCAGGTCAAGCATGATGTATGAATTTGACCTTGGACTCGTGGTAAGAGTGTACTCCTTTCCCAAGTGTAGCACTGCTGATTTGCAACATCTTGAAGTAAATAAAGTAATAATCTAAATATATTCCACAAGTTTGAAATAACTTGACTTGCACCTTTGTCGAAATCTCCACATTGCTCAACAAGTTCAACAGCCTTTAAATATATTATTTCCATCTTCCCCAAGTGTGGGCCCTACTGTTGTGTGCAAGAACATGGTCATCACAGCCTGCCATTCCTTGGACTTCAAGAAATATGGGCAACCTTCCACAAATTCTCCCTTCCAATTGAGTGAACTTCTTTGAAAAAATATTTCTCCCATTACAATTCTGTTCCTTAACAGATTAACAGAGTTGGAAGGGACCTTGCAGGTCATCTAGTCCAGCTTGTCCACCCCAGCAGAAGACCCTACACCATTTCTGACAAGTGGCAGTCCAATCTCTTTTTGAAAGCTGCCTTGGGAGGAACAGAGAAATCTTTCAGGTAGATGTTTTCAAATCGTAGAGTACAACAGCTCCATGAGCAAATTCCAGAGAGAGATCCCATTTAGTCTTGCTCTGCTGGATGAGATCAGCTCTCCTTCTCCCTCTTCCAAAGGTGGACCTTCCTTGGCTCCGTTCACAGGGATATCCCAGTGGATCCAGCCACAGATCCTGATGGTGTGCGCTTGGTCTATTTTTGAATTCCTGGATCATCTGTTAAACCATGAATGCAATTTTATAATGATGTTTTTTCTTATTTGTTTTCTGAATTATGTGCCTAGATAAAGACACATAATAAAAAACAATCATAACCCTAATTCCATAATAAAAAATAATAACTGGTAAGAGTTATAACTGTAACCACAACTTCAGGGCAACACCCAACCGTTGTTGGGTATAGAAAGCCTGTCTGCACTGCTGTTATTGCTGTTAGTTTGGACCCAATGATGGATTGCTAATTCTACAAGATCCTATAACTGGTTCATGTGGAAGTGATAGTTTTCCTCTTGTATGAAAAAGATAAGTCACAGTAGGAGTCAGTGCACTGATGGTTGGCTTGTCCAGGCAAAGCAGGAGCCACGTATGAGAGTGGTCTAATAGGTTTATTGAAGATACATACATTTATAATTTAAAAGAATAACAGAATGTTGTTGTTGTTGTTAGTTGTGAAGTTGTGTCCAACCCATCGCGACCCCATGGACAATGTTCCTCCAGGCCTTCCTGTCCTCTACCATCTTCTGGAGTCCATTTAAGCTCATGCCAAGTGCTTTAGTGACACCATCCAGCCGCCTCCTTCTCTGCCGTCCCCTTCTTCTTCTTTTTCTCTCAATCGTTCTCAGCATTAGGCATAAGGACTCCAGGGAGTCCTTCCTTCTCATTAAGTGGCCAAAGTCTTTGAGTTTCATTTTCAGGATCTGGCCTTCTAAAGAACAGTCAGGGTTGATCTCCTCTAGGACTGACCGATTTGATCATCTATAACAGAATAGGAAAGGACCTTGGAGGTGATCTAGTCCAACCCCCTGCTCAAACTGGAGACCCGGCCATTTCATACAAATGGCTGTCTAATCTCTTCTTAAAAACCTCCAGTGATGGAGCACCCACAATTTCTACAGGCAAGTCGTTCCACTGATTAATTGTTCTCACTATCAGGAAATTCTGCCTTAGTTCTAGGTTGCTTCTCTCCTTGATTAGTTTCCACCCATGGCTTCTTGTCCTGTCCTCGGGTGCTTTGGAGAATAGCTTGACTCCCTCTTCTTTGTGGCATCCCCTGAGATATTGGAACACTGCTATCATGTCTCCCCTAGTCCTTCTTTTCATCAGACTAGACATACCCAGTTCCTGCAACCGTTCTTCATATGTTTTAGCCTCCAGTCCCCTAAACATCTTTGTTGCTCTTCTCTGCACTCTTTCTAGATCCTCAACATCTTTTTTATGTTGTGGTGACCAAAACTGGATGCAGGATTCCAAGTGTGGCCTTACCAAGGCGTTATAAAGTGGTATTAACACTTCACATAGAGCTTCAAGTTAGAGTTAGATTCCTGTAGATGGCATTTCACTGCGGGGACCGTTGTACCACAAAATCTGAGAATATATGCCTTAAGACACGAAGCTAGGGAAAAAAAGAGATGGGTACTATTCTCATTTTTGGAGGTATAAACAAATGACAGCATTAGAGGGAAATGTTATTTTTAGAATTTGTCTTCAGCTTTCCCCCTGCTCCTTAAAGAATATTGATTCCCAGGGATAAATGGAAAAATAGAGAAAGGGAGAGGCGCTTTTTTTTTTTTTTTCGTTTTCTCTCTCTATTTGGGCCTTCCTTTTTCCCCCAGCTTGTTCTGACATGCTGGATGGAATCCTCTGCTGCCTCCTTTTAACCCACTGAAGTGAGTCACACACCAAGCCCATCACTTTTCTGCTCGCTCTTGTTGCAACGTGTGGGTGACAGAAACTCTCCAGGAGGATGGGAGCTGCTTGAATAGTCAACGAGTTTTGTTTTTGTTGCATAAATCTTAGTTCTGAACAGCTGGGGTGGCTTGCGACAACATGGTTACAGCCTTGGAAAGCCCTCCGCCCCCAAACGACAAAACTTCTGTGGGCTCTAAAGACAACAAATTATCATTCAACATCGTTCAATTAAGCTTTCACGCCTGCGCCTTTATGCCAGTCAGTCCATGGTCCATCTGAAAATAAAATGAAAGTTAGAAAAAGGAATATTACTTTGGGTGTTTACTTCCTAACCTGGCCCCTTCCAGATTTGGGGGGGGGGGGGGACTACAAATCCCCAAATGGACGGATGGTGGGTGTTGTAGTCCCAACAGGTTGTGGGAGGCAACTTCATGTGTATAAACCAGTTGACAGCATCTTTAAAAAGGCATTTATTATGCTTATCAGATTTGGGCTGCACTAACTTGGGAAGCAAAGGAATAGAAAACTTAACCATGCTACAATCTACTGGTCCTTGTTGACTGTATGTTAGAAGAAATTGGGCAAACCAAGAAAATGGATGAATTTAGAACATCTCGTTGAACATCTGGATTTTAGCAGCTGAGAGCCGGTAGATCTACTTTTACTGTGTGAGAAAGAGAGGGAAGACAAGTGTTTTCCAAAGCAAGATCTCTTGTCCCGTAGTTTTAATAAATACCTGTGTATTTATTAAACCTTCTGAGTAGGAAAACACCTGGAAGCCCAATGACCACATCCATAATGATTTAGCAGAGTCAGTACAGGGAGTGGATGAACTCAGTTGGGAGAGCTAGATGTTTCTTGACTTAAAAATGATGCTTTTGGTGTCCATAATTTTCAGTTTTCCCCACTCACCTTTCCACAGGCAAGGACAGAGGATACTTTGAGGGCTGCAAAACAAGGCTTGATGATCTCATGTGGCCCTGTGGCTTCCAATTGCCCATCCCTGGTGGAGATAAAATTAATGTAGAGTTATTGTATAAAAGTGGAAAGAAAATGATGTAAGGGCTGGAGCAGGCTCTATGGGGAAAGTGGATAAGGGTGTTATCCATAAAGCAGAATATTTGTAGCTCAGGGATGAAATGAGGGGGTCTGTGATGTTCACTGAGCTTGGTTGTTTTCTTGCAGATATTTCATTACTCAAACTAGGTAACATCATCAGTGTTAGGATTTCAGACAAGTTCAGAGACCACCAAGGATCCCACAAAAAAGGTGTATAAGAAGGGACACGTTACAGAATAGGAGTAGACAAAGAGGAAGTTATTCTCCCTTCTTTTCTCATAATATTAAGAATATGATGTTCAGAGATGTAGGTTAAAGAAAGCAAAAGTTAAGGATCCTTCCAACTATCTGAACTCCTGGCAGATTCGTGGACAGCTGTGTATGATTTCCTTGTCAATAACCTGGAAGCGATTTGCCACTGCTTTTTTCCAAGTTGTTTTGCTGTCTTCCGACTTGATCATTTCCCTATAATATTCCGGTGGTTTCCCATACACGTAGCAACCAGCTGCTTAGCTTTTCTTTCATGTCGGTGATGGGGAACTCATTTTAATTGAGCCTTGAGAAACCCTGGAATCCACTCCTGTGAGAAGTAGCGATGGCCACCACCAAAGCAAATGGCCAACTTCACAGAGGGATTAAGAATTTGCTTGGACAGTGATTATCAACCTTGGTCATTTTAAGATGTGTGGACTCCCAGTACTCCCCAGTCAGCTTGCTTCTGGGAGTTGAAGTCTACACATTTCAAAAGTGGGCAAATTTGAGAAATATACTGTCCTAGAAGATCAAAGGATCAGTGTAGTTCTCTACTACCTCTGACTTGTTTCAGAATAGGAATTCCTGGGGAAGATTCATGGGAATATGTTATTTCACTCACATTTTGCCTCCGCAGATGCTCCTGGTGGTCATTCACCGTTTCCAACCACAAAAAATATACACACACACACACACACACATACACAAACACACACACACACACAAAAGATTCTTCAACTTCAAGTTTTTTTCCTTTGAACTGGTTGTGTTCTTTTTACCTTTCCCAATTGATTCAAAATGGGAACTTTGATTAAGTTAGTCAAATGAGATTGCCAATCTAAAGTTACTCATTTCCATGGTCATCTTCAGAAGCAGAATAAACACTAAAATATCTAATAAGTAGCTCGATGACCTCTACAAAACTATGTGGTCGGGCTTAGTTTTGGGGGAGGAATATAAGGGGGGAAAATTCTGCCTCTGCCTACCAGCATCCGTCGGTATTGATCTGGCTAGTGTCCTGTGAGTGTGTGAGAGAGTTGAGGGCTGCTTGGAAATTGAAACAGTATTTGCTATGTGAGCAAGAAGGAGACAGCAAGGAGCCTGGGTGTGGCTTAGCTCAAGCGTTCTGTACTAAAGCTGATCGCTGCTGTGAAAGTAAAACTGAAACTGAAACTCCTCTCCTCTGCTTGTGTTTTACATTTGGAACTGATTTTTTTTTCAGGTGGGGAGTGGGAGTAGAACTCCTTAGCATGAGAGCGTGTTAATAATGATATAGGAAATACTAATGCTGTGATGGTCATTTCAAAAAATCCTTTCTTAGTGAGCACCTAGAAGCCAAGAGGAAGATAAGTGCCAAATTTCAAGTTTGTAGGCTTTACAGTTCTGGAGATTTTGTGATGATGCGTGAGTGGTATTTCGCTTTTATATATATATATATATATATATATACACACACACACACACATACATACATACATACATACATACATACATACATACATACAATTTTACAGCACAGTGGAAAATAACAATTACAGCATAGCTATAAACAGGAATGCTGAAGGGTTATAGCAATAGTAATAGCACTTAGACTTATATACCACTTCATAGTGCTTTACAGCCCTCTCTAAGCAGTTTACAAGAGCCGACATATTGCCCCCAACAATTTGGGTCCTCATTTTATCCTTCTTGAACGGGTGGAAGGTTATATTGAAATTGCCTGGGAAAATGCAAAGCTTGTGACTTGCCACCTATAACAAGGGATTTGGAATCAAAGAATGATTATACTATTGGGGGTCCATCACAGAAAAGCCTCCATTTTTGGATTCTACCTCTCTTATCTCTGTGAATATTCACAGCAGGACATCAGAGGGATTCTAAGTCACTGTTTATCAGGGGTGTCAAACTCAAGGCCCGTGGGGTGCTTAAATCTAGCCCATGGGGCCACCCTAGAAACAGTGAGGGAGTGGTCCGCTGTGCCCCTGCCAGTAAAAATGGGCTCCCAAGCTCTGTTTCCAGCTGTGACGGCCTCCTGCAACCTTCTGCCAATGAAAATGGGCTCCCAAGCTCTGTTTCCAGATGCGACAGCCTCCTGCAACCCTCTGCCAGAGAAAACGGAGCTCGGGAGTTCCATTTTCCCTGGCAGAAGGTTGCAGGAGGCTGTTGCAACCGGAAACAAAGCGTGGGAGTCTATTTTTGCTGGCAAAGTGTTCTGCCACAGGCACCCCCAACACAAGTGCTACTGAGCTGACAGTGCCCACCCTGGCCACACACACACACACATATGTCAAACACAACCTTCATATGGCCCTCAATGAAATTGAGTTTGACACCCCTGGTGTTTATCAACCCCAGCAACTTGTGAGGGCTTCAGTTCCCAGAATCCCTGAGGTGGCCTGCTGACTGGGGGATTCTGGGAGTTGAAACCCACCCAGCTAAAACTGGCTGAGGTTGAGCAACCCCGTTCTAAGCAGAGGACACGTCTGAAGGACAGATGGCCCTCGAGATTAAAAGTACCCCCTCCCACTGCCATACTCACAACAGGAGAACATAGCACGTTCACACCCCTTGGGTGTGTCAGGATGAATGCGCAAGAATATTCTTGTAAAGTAAATGTTTCCCCAATCTGCATTCTGAAATTGAAGATTACAGAATGTAAATAGCACCCTGGATGGATTACAAAACAGAGAAATGACACATCACACACTCCTGGCATCACTCTGAGTCCATTGTAGCCTCCATGTGGGCATAATTGCATTTGTATGTTTTGGCATCCCTACGAGAGAGTTCAGTTATCCTTGCGTATATTCTACCGCCAGGAATTTAATGGCAGCCCTTGATCAGACAATGTTTGGGGGCTGCCAGCAGACTTGGGATTTTAAAAGTGTGTGTTAAACGCGCTCACAAAATGGGAAACTTTCCCAAAGGAGCTGCTAGGGTGGGCATGGCCTGCCACAAAGCCCTCCTGGTGAGAAGGCAAAAATGATTGCCTGGCATAATTTCTATGGTGGCATTCAAGTCCAAGGGCATGGCTGAAAGTAAATATAATGCTAGATCAGTGATGGTGAACCTTCTCGGCACCGAGTGCCCAAACTGGAACATGCTACATGCGCCGAAGTGCTGGAATACCAAAGACCAGCTGGCTGGTGCATGCGTGCCCATTTTTTAACTGTTTTTGGCCATTTATGGGACCGTTTGGGGCTGTTTTCAGGCCATGTTTGTGCCATTTTCACGTCAAAAACGATCCAAAAATGGTCTGAAAATGGCACAAAAATGGCCTGTTTTTTGGCCGTTTGGGGGGCATTTTTGGCCATTTTCTGGATCGTTTTCCAGACCATTTCCAGGCCATTTTCCAGGCTGTTTTCAGTCCATTTTTGGTCTGAAAACAGCCTGAAAATGCTCCAAAAATGTCCTGAAAAAGGCCCAGAAAATGGCCTGTTTTGGGGGTGATTTGGGGGCCATTTTCTGGTGCTCTGGCCGGCACATCAGAAACCAGAAAAGTAGCTGGTGACAGTACCCATGTGCCCACTGAGAGGGCTCCGCATGCTACCTCTGGCATGCATGCCACAAGTTCGCCATCATGGTACTAGATGCTGGCACTTCATTCTGCAGCATAGCAACTTTCTCTTTAAGCAAACAACCATTTTAAACACAGGAGGGAAAAGAAGGGAAGTCTAGCAGGGTATTGGTGGCCCCCAAGCGCCATGTCACCCCCTCCTTTGCCCACAGAAGGTCTCAGGTTCCTTCTGAACCTTCTCCTGCAGGCTAAGCCAAGTCCCCGTCCAAGAGCCTTCAGGGGTGCTGGTGTGGTGCGTGAGATGGACCAGTTTCCTCACACAAAAGAAGATATCTTCCATATTCTCACTCCGGCCCTTATGGGCCAGGCGCAGTATGGAGGATAAGCTATTGTATGTGATGTGCATGTCTGTAGAAAAGAGGGGAATTCCAAAATTATATTGTCCCAGATTGTCTAGTCCTGTGCCGTCATTTAAGACTATTAACACGATGAACACTATCAACGCTATTAGCAGTGGATCAGTTTGGCTTGTGTGCATCAGTCATTGTAATACCATTTTCATGTGATTATTTCATGTATTTTATACATTCTTATTTATCTTTTGATCCTGTCATATACACCTTTGCTTTCATAAATAGATGATAGGTACATGAAGCAATTCTATGACTGGATATTTTATTCTGCCTGGCTTCATAACTAAATAAACCATTTAAAATTGAAATTTTGCTGGTGCAGCTTTGCTAAGTCCAAGAGTAAAAAAAAAAACGTCCCCCTTTTAAAATTCTCCTGCCTCACCTCACTTGCATCACTTTTACTCTTCCTTCAATCACCCTCTCCCCTCTTTTTTCTTTCTTTCTTTTTTTTGGGGGGGGGGGGGGGGGGGGCAGATACCACACCATGCCCTTGCTGGCTGCAGGCAGAATTGCATTTTTCTGCATCCTTTAAAGAATGGCCGATATCCTACCAAATTGTCTCCCTCCACTGCCTTTAAAACCCTTCCACCTGATGAGCAGAAAACAAACTTTTCTATTAGGGAAACCTACACTCCGGGACTTTCTCTCCTTTATTTCTCCTCCCCTCCAAGACCTCTTTCAATTCACTTCATCTCTACACACACACACACACACACACACACACACACGCCCTTGTCCCGATATGGCAGCTCTTCCTCCCTGCCTGGTTTGCAAAGGGTTAACTGCTGCACCTGCTTGAGGAGTACCTGTCTCCTGGCACCTGTCTCTCCCAGCCAATCAGGCGCGAGAATCTGACAGAACCTACCTGTCAGCAGAACGCCTGTACAACATAAACCTCTAACTTGAAAGAAAGTCTTCACTTTACAGCTGATGACTCTCTTTCGACGGTGCTAGGAGCGCTTCAGCCAAGGAGGGAAAGGAAACTAACCATCTTTTGGCTAAGCCGACATTGGAAAACCTGGGCGGACCATGTCTAATGACGTCGAGTAAGTAGTGGACTGATTTTTCTGACCCCGCTGCGTTTCGAGAGCGACGGGATTCGAAGTTGGCTTTTGCCGCCGCCGCCGCCGCGCGATTTTTTAGCAGCTTTTTCTCACCGACAAGAAGGGGAGGGGGAAAGGATTAGGAAACTAGAAATCGACATTCCAAGCTCCTTCGGTTGTATTTCCCTTTTAAAAAGAATGAGCTGCTTTAATTAACTGGGAGTGGGTTGCTGAGTTTGGTTTTCAGAATTAATGGCAGTCTTTTCCGCGTTAGCGGGGCGTGGGACGCTACATATTTTTGCAAACTTGCCCGGGGTGCAACTGAAGTTTGTGATATTCCACCCTCCCTCTCGCAAATGCCAGTTGAGTTGGGAAAGAGTTATGTTTTGTCTCTTAATGTTTGAGGAAACAGCCGCGCAAGGGAACTGTCGTCCCTTTCCTGTAGGGTAACAGCTAAGCCGGTAGTTATTTCCTCTGGAATTTTGGATGTTTATTATTTTTGGATATGACCCCGGATTTATGGTTATTTCATAAGAATATCTCACCTGGGAGAGGATTCAAGATTCTCCCCAGGATATAAGAGGGGTGCTTCTGAATTTCTGCTGGTCGGTGGATAAAGCTGTTGGGAAGCAGAGATGGTTTTTTTTTCTTTTTCTTTCAAAAAGCCTGTCAAAATGGACATTTTATTCACCTCTTGTTGGGAAAGAACAAATAGGGGGAACCCAAAACTTCATCTGGTAGCCACTTATGCACAGTAATGTAAAAAAGAAAGAAAATGCTTTCTAGACAATGCGATTTCTGAATAGTAATGAGCACTATACAGGTAAAGGATGATTTTCTTATATAAGCAAATAGATCAGTGGCGCGCTAGATTATTAGCTAAGGCTGTTACCTGTTACAGATAAACCCACTGAGCGTAATGGCATGTACTTTTCTGCATAAGTAGATATAGGAATGCTGAGATGATGTTGCCACGCAGTTTGCTGTGGAAATGCAGGGCAAACACTTTCCTTGTGGGACAAATGTTAGGAGGCGAGGCCTGCCCCATCAGAGGTAATCTTTAGCTGGCAGGCTTCCAGAAGTGAGGGCTGACACTCCACTTGTGTTGACTCAGATAATAACATAATCTACACTCAAAGGAGATGTCCTGACAGCTTTGAAGTTGGTTCACTTGTGATTCATCCCCACATACTTCCTTTACAGAATTGGGTTAGAGAAAACAGGTGTTTAAATGGCTTGGAATGGAACAAAAACCTTGAAGTAATTTGCTGAGGATTGGATCTTCGCAAGAAGTGAAGAAGCCCGTCCTAAACTAACTTGGATTTAATGTTACGTGCGCACCTATAGATAATTGACACACCCAGTGCAGCTAATGGACGTCTCCTCACATCTTTAATAAACACAGGCCAGATTTTTTTAAAAAAACAATGCAGGCTGTGTGGGCTTTGAGATGAGTCTTTCTGAGTCTATTATTTTGGGTGTTCTAATACAGAAGGTTATAACCATGAAAAGACATGTGGATTTTTATAGAGCAAAACGTTTATTGATGAAGGCACAGCAGAGGTAATTTTACAGCAACACATAAAGTAGGGTTGTTGTTGTTTTGTTTGGGTTGTTTCTTTTTAAAGGGTTGCTTGAGGCACAATGTGGCTGGATTCTCATTTCAAATTGTGCAGTTGGCTTATTTGCAGAGAATACAGTGGTAATAATGAGATGACATTGTGGAATGAGTGAAAAAAACAGCTGGAACGATTTGTTGGATTCATACAGGCTAAAGCCATACATTTATTTGTCTGATTTAGTTTTGAAGGTGCCATCTGTTTAAACCAGGGGTCCCCAAACTTGGCAACTTTAAGAATGGAATAGAATACTTTATTGGCCAAGTGTGATTGGATACACAAGGAATTTGTCTCGGTGTAAATGCTCTCAGTATACATAAAGAAAAGGTACATTAGTTAAGAATCAAGAATCATAACGTACAACACTTAATGATAGTCATAGGGTACAATCAACAATCAAATCATACTAGGAAACAGTCAATATAAATCGTAAGGATACAAGCAACAAAGTTACAATCCTACAATCACAAGTGGGAGGGGATGGGTGATAAGGAGTGATGAGAAGATTAACAGTAATAGTAGTGTACACTTTGTAAATAGTTGAACAGTGTTCAACAATGGCTGGAGAATTCTGGGAGTTGAAGTCCACAGGTCTTAAAGTTGCCAAGTTTGGAGACCTCTGGTTTAAACCCTAAGTGAGGATAATGTGTGAGCTCAGCCGGTATTTGGTTTATTCAATAAACCAAAGTTTTCTGCCATGTGCGAAGGCAGTCTTTAACCTGAAAAGTGGTTAATTGTGATTTCTGGATCTCAACTGTAAAGAGAATGTAGTGTTTTCTCATAGAGATAGATGGACAGATGGAAAGAGAGAGATCCTTGAAATAACTTATTCCTTTGCTTGAGAACAACCTGTGCATGTGAGTTATTTCATACATCCAGGTTCGAGGTCAGTTTTTCTATTGCAATTGCAACCTGCTTTGAGCAAGTAATACTTTTCATTGCATGAAGATGGTAACAGGAAAATCCGCATTCATGGAATTTTCTTACTTCAGCCTGCCATTAATGGTGCAATGGTGGGGCTGAGGAGCAAATGGACAAGCTTGTTTCAGAGAGAAATCTTTTAGTCTTGATTTATGCCCTTTTCCACCAGTGAAATTGCAGTAAATTACAGATACCTCTTCCTACCCAGCAGCTCAGCTCAAAGATGTCCACAGTAATAACAGCTCTTACATATCTCTTGTAGCAATTTTTTTTTTCTCTAGTTGCTCCAAGCATTCAGCAAATGTCTATTTGGACATATTCCAGGGAAATATTTAAGATCGTGCCTGCTCTCCTCATTTGTGGGTATGCAGCCTGGGCCTTTTTTGATGTGCTATGAAAGGAAACTGTTTCTGGCTTGCGTGGATAGCTGTTACCATAAGCTATATCTGCCTTTTTCTTTATCTGCAAGAGTAGTAAATAAAAAACCTCTTGTACATGTCTGTGCATTGTATGTAAATGAGTAAAGCTTTAAGGACACACACGGCTGTCACCTTGGGGTTCTGGACATCTTCTCCCCTTGGACACCCCTGATATTTCCAAATCTTCAGAATGCATCCAGGATGTTTCAGGTGATTTTTCTGCTTGATCCCACTCTGTTCGATCTTTTCCAAGATTGCTCAACTGTCCTTGGCAGCATCCTTTACCTTTGCCTCTAAGGCCCGGGGCTGATTGTGGGGGGTGGGGTGAAGTGGGGAGATAACTGCCAATGGCTTATTTATGTTCTCTGTGGAATCTGCAGCCAGTTTTAGATCAGACTTGGGCTAACTTTGGCTCCTTTATGACATGAGGCTGTCTGCAATTACCTGTCTCTGTTGTCTGCAAGCTATAAGATGTGTGCATGTACACATATTCACACACACTTACACACTCATCCGTACGGAAGAACCCGTGTCTTTCAAATGATGCCTTTCCTGAGGGCAATTGTTCTATTTTAAAGGAAACCCCTTTGGATAAAAAAAAGAATGACTTTTCACAAACCATCACCACTGTGTTTGCAAAGAGTTCAGAGTTTCGGAAAAGAGAAAGATTTGCATGTTGTTCTCTCCCCCATCTCGTCCCCCCCAAAAACCATCCTTTTGAAGAATCTGCATTCTGTGGCTTTCCTTTGAAATCTTCCCGACCATCATGATTGTGTATCGGGTTGTTTACACAGCAAGTAAGAAAAGGTCTTGATTTTTCCACCGAAAAATCTATTTGAACTATTTGAAAGATAGTTGACTGGGATAGTTGCGGTGTCTCCTCTATTGTGATGCTGAACCCCCGAGCCTGATCAAAGAGCCCCACATTGTGATGCCTCTTCTCTGGGGTCTCTGCCCTGATGTCTCAACTGTCTCTTCAGACCTCTTGAATATGCAAGCCATCTTCTTTCAAAGGATCGATCAAGGGGGGACCATCCACAGAGATGCTGATGGCTTCTACCTGAAGGCACCAAATGCAGAGACAATCTGCAATTGATGACAGTTATCTTCAGGGTCAGGCTGGGGCAGGTGAGGGCTGAGGGTCTCCCTTGAAAAATGCAAGGCTTTGGAGAATTTCACAAGTCCATAAGCAGCTGAGAGAATCTTTCTGGGAAGGCTTTTTCTCAGCTGAGAGGAGGAAAAACTCTTGTCTTCGCTCTTTAACAAACTGGTGCCCTTTGGAAGTCTTGGGATTACAGTTAACAAAATAATAGGATAATAGGGTTGGAAGGGACCTTGGAGGTCTTCTAGTCCAACCCCCTGCTCAAGCAGGAAACCCTATATCCTTTCAGACAAGCAGTTGTCCAATCTCTTTTTAAAAACTTCCAGTGTTGGAGCATTCACAACTTATGGAGACAGGTTGTTCCATTGATTAATTGTTCCCATTTGTCCGGAAATTTCTCCTTGGTTCTGGGTTGCTTCTCTCCTTGATAACTTTCAGTCCTTTGCTTCTTGTCCTTCAAACATCAGTTATATATTTTGTATTAGGTCAAGAGCTTCCTCAGTGACAGCTGACCATTGTTTTCCCGGCCCAATGTCTGATTTTTTTTCAACATTGACCACTCTGTTCTTGAATGCCTGGGGTGGACTGGACATTAACATTTGAATCACTGTAAGTCCATGTATTTGCCATTATGTTAAATAAAGAAAAATAAATGTTATCCTGTTTGGGGGGTGACTCTGATCCTCTTCTGCCCTGGAATTCCCTGTGGGACAAAAACATAATTGCATGGCTGTTTGAATGGAGTTTCTGCCCTATTGTAGGGATATATCAAACACATCATAGTTTGATTTCCCCCTTGTTTGAACGAGAGGCTATGGCTGTCCACAAAGTGGTCCTTTCAGACCCAAATAAAGGTGGGTTTCACAGGGTAAGGGTCAAAAAAGCTAAAATCACAGCCACATCCAAAGGCCCGCCCATTTCTTGACATTTTGGACTCTTTCCCTGTCAATATCCCTGTTTCTGGACCAGAATGGGCAACATCCAGCCTGATGTAATGATGAACATCTGGGTTAGGGGTGTCCACCAGATGTTTCCAAGCTGCCTTTGGACTGGATGCCCCCCTCAGCCTGACCTACCTCACTAGGATGTTGTTGTGGGGAAAAGCTGTGAGGAAAAGGCACTACAGATGCCTCCAGGAGCCCTGGTGGTGCAGTGGTTGAACTACAGTCTTGCAGGCTAACTCTGCCCACGGTCTGGAGTTCGATCCTGACAGAGCTCAGGGTTGACTCAGCTTTCCTTCTGTGGTTGGTAAAATAAGGACCTGGATTGTTGGGGGCAATATGCAAATCATGCTTACATTGTAAACCACTTCAGAGAGTGCTGTAAAGCATTGTGGGGCTTTAAATAAGCCTAAAATGTTATGGCTATGAGCTCCTGAAGCAAAAATGAGATGTCAAGTCTCATCTAATAGCTCCAGAAATAGTGTAATGGTGTAAAACTGCATCAGCATGCAGTTTTGAAAACCAGGTTTTGTATCAGCCATGGAATAGATTTAGAGAAAGAAAGAAAGAAAGAAAGAAAGAAAGAAAGAAAGAAAGAAA
>NW_020769327.1:8267779-8328679 GCF_900518735.1 Pseudonaja textilis | reverse complement strand
AGAAAGAAAGAAAGAAAGAAAGAAAGAAAGAAAGAAAGAAAGAAAGAAACTCAAACATTCTCCCTTTCAGAAAACAGAGGCAGAAGGAAAGGATTCCAAGAAACTCATGTCTACAGTACTTCTTTGTATTTATCTTTGTATTTATTCATTTACGATTCTGCACTTTAGGCATTTTTCACTGTCTCTGCTCTTTGCCTGTGAGCTCCAAAATAGGGGTGGTGATGCAGACGCACGCCTACTGAGGGTTTTATCCCTGTGTGCTGACTCGGAGGGAATTACAACTACCTTCCCAGGGATGGGGGTTCCGCCATCCAGCTGCCCCCTTCTCAAGTGGCGCAGGGCAAGGGGGTGAAGGAGAGCCCTCCCAAGCGCCAGGAAAAGTGCCTGGCCTCAAAGGAGTTAAGCCAGCACAGCTCCCCGCTGTGGTTTGTGGTCGAAACCATGATTGCCAGGAGCAAATTTTTGTCATGCAGCAAGGCGTGCTCTTGAAATGTTGAGTTATGCTTTTGGTGAATGAAAAGGTTAAAGCCCTTGATTAACGTGCAGGAGGGCTCCTCCTGGATCCAGGCTCTCTCTCTCTCTCTCTCTCTCTCTCTCTCTCTCTCTCTCTGTACGTTTGTGTATGACACAGAGACCGAGACAGACTACATGCATGGATGTCTTTCCCTTCCCTTTTTTTTTCCTTTCTTCATTTCAGGAGGGGGAAAAAAGTTAGGAAAGTTTTCTAAAGTTAGGAAAAAGTTTGCAGATGAACTTGTTTCCACTGAGAAACTAGACCAGGGGTCCCCAAACTTGGCAACTTTAAGACTTGTGGACTTCAACTCCCAGAATTCTCCAGCC
The DNA here is from genome assembly GCF_900518735.1 of Pseudonaja textilis. The sequence goes on along the minus strand of NW_020769327.1, from coordinate 8,327,839 downwards.
AGCACTTGTGGACTTCAACTCCCAGAATTCTCCAGCCAGCACAGCTGGCTGGAGAATTCTGGGAGTTGAAGTCCACAAGTCTTAAAGCGGCCAAATTTGGAGACCTCTGCTCTAGACATTTCAACTGCAACTGGTGTGCCTTTTGTTTGTATCTTACACAACTCTCCCTGGCTGTAGGCATTTGGTGCTCGTGCCTTTTGCTGGTACCAGGGATCTCTCTCTGGCTTCCATAGGTACCTTGAGAGTTGCGAGATTTTGAAAAGGATATTGGTTTTTGATAGGTTTTCTTAGATGACTTCTTACATAACGGTAGTCCTCGATTTACAACCCCTGGTTTAGTGGCTGTTTGAAGTTAACAACAGCACTGCATCAGTCCTCACACTTACGACTGTTGTAGCATCCCTGTGGTCATGTGACCAAAAGGGGCAATTGGCTGTAGCATCCCTGGGATGTGTGATCACCATGTGGGAAGACAGAATCTCTTAACAACTGTATATTTCACTTCACGGCAGTGATTCGCTTAACAACTGTGGCAAAACAAGTCATAAAATTGGGCACAACTCACTTAATAATCATCATTGCTTAGCATTCTGGTCCCAATTCAATTCAATTCAGGACTCTGTGTGTGTGTCCGTTTTTCTTATCTGAGAGAAATGATGGGAATGTAGAAAGCTGGCTTGTATTGTTTGGGTTCACACAACCTGCTAAACGTTTGGTTCTGGAGCAGTGTGCTGTGTGATGGCTTATGAACAAAGGAATGGGCAGGTTTTTGCCAACCACACCCACACAGGGGGATAGTGGGGTTGAATGGCAGGCAGCACGGGAGGAGTGGGAGCTAGAGTCCTTGGCGTAAATGTTGCCTCTACTGATCTCAAGAAAAGCTAAGCTGGGTTAAAAGCTGGTTGCTATTTGGATGGGAGCCTGCTGGGACGAGAAGCTAGAAGTCAAAAACAACCTGGATTCCTGGAAGTAGGCAATTGTGGCAAGGAATTACTGTGTGTGACTTGAGAAGCTATATTAATTTGTTTAGTAAAGTTAAATACCAGAAAACACTTACGCATCATTGCCAAAACGATGCCAGGAAGATTAGAAGTCAAACTCAAGTCAAATAAATTTTGCCTCTTCTCCCTTTTACCCAAGTAGCATTGAGCAGTTTTCTGGCCCAGGCTGTCCCTGTGGATTGCAAAAATTATCCAAGTTTTCTGAATGGAGTTTTTTCCAACTGTCCTTGGCAATAAAATAGAGGGGAATTGAACATAGTGCTAGCAAAATTGCCATGTTGCCCATCAAACCTCACTACAGAAAATTTAATGACCATTGATACCTTTCTAGAATTTCTGGAAGGTGTTTTCAAAGCTCTCCCTACTAAGAATTGAAGTTGGCACTTCCCAAAACCAAGGCAACCATAAATCCTTCTTAATAAGAGGGACCTGTGCAATTTAACCCCAAACCTGGTTTAACATTCTGTACAGGCAGCTGTCTATAAGTGATTCTCTCTCATCCAGGTCATGGTTGTTCCAAGGTGCTTTTTCAAAAGGCAATTGGACTTTGTTTTTCCTTGAAGATGTTTTGCTTCTTATCCAAGAAACTTCTTCAGTTCTGACTTCAGTTCTGATGGTAGAAGAACAGAAGAAGCTTCTGGGAATGAGAAGTGAAATGTCTTCAAGAAAAACAAAATCTAGTTGCCTTTTGAAAAAGCACCCTTTGTACAGGCAGATGCTTCCTTGCAGTCCAGTTGGATACCCTGCTTATATGCACCTTGCTAGTAATCAGGTATGCATCTGGAGATTTTATGTTTGTGTGTGTCCACCACTGGAACATCAGCCCTTCTGTAACTCAGGTGGTTGTGCAAATGATCTTTGGGTTCTTCATTACTGGTGGTGCTCGTGCAAAAGTAGATCAGAGTGTAGGTTTGATTCAGCAAATTCACTGGCGACTTAATCTCCAAATTTGCATAACCTGAGACTAATTACTGTAGCATCACTCCACTGAAGAGATTTGGAAGATTCTCACTTCTCAAGGTGGCACGGAGAAGAGCGTGTGTGTGAGAGAGAATGTGTTACATTTCTAGCCTACTTTTCCTCCAGGACTCAAGGCAGCCTCCATACTCTTATCTCCTCCATGCTGATCTTCATTTTAAAAAAAAACCCTGTGGGGTAGAATAGGTTTAGCAATAGCAGCAGCAAACTCATCTTCAACTTCCTGGGGATTTAAACCTGGGCTTCTCACCTCCAGCCTTGCCACCCGGCCACATTGTATAATAATGATACCCGTCCATTTTTCGTCCCTTAACATTTTGTAGTAGAAGACCTGGCCAACTTTAAGATGTGCGGAATCTTGGGTTTTGCTAAGGAGATTGCTTTGTTGTTATAGAAATGGTTAGTTTATATTATTATGGAAAAGTAAAAAGTTCACTGTTAATGCTTTATTCTATTTCAACAGAGAGAGTCAGAAATCAACATTTTTTTTCCACCCTCCCTTCCTCACTTTTCTTTCCACTTCTCCCCGCACTTTTGTATTTTTGTATTTTATTCTATAATCTAATAAAATGTTTTTTGTTAAATATGCGGAATCCAACTCCCACAATTCCTTAGCCAGGCAACTGAAGTTTCAAATGTTATTGGAACTCCTTATTCCCATCGTCCTCAAAAGGCATTGCCAACAGGCAGAAGGATGTGTCGGGAATCCTTGATATATGCCTACCGTCCCTGTCCTATTGTTTCTTTTTTTCCTTATTCGTATCCATTTCACGTATTTATAACCATGTTTATACTTATACCTGTTATCTAATAATTGTTTGACAAAATAAATAAAATAAAATAAATATTAAAATAAAATAAATACAATAAAATAAAATAATAAAATAAAATAATAATATAATATAATATAATATAATATAATATAATATAATATAATATAATATAATATAATATAATATAATATAATATAATATAATATAATATAATAAATATAATATAATAGAAAATAAAATAATAAATGACTGGGCACTTAGCAATCACCTGAAATTACAACAGATCCTGAAAAAGCTACTTAGGAGCGGAATCCAAAGTTCTAATGGCTGACACCCTACCCCTTCCTCCATGGGGTCACATGACTGCATTTTGGGTGACTACATTTATAGCTGTTTGTAGCAACCTTGATCACATGACTGTGATTTTTGCTGGAAACTGACTTTTACTTTAGTTTTGGCAAAAACAAAAACAAAACCCACCACTTCGTAGCAAACAATGAGTTTAAGATTTATTTAAGTTTATGATCTCAGCATTCGCTTAATGACCGCCACAAAAAGGGTCATAAGATTGGACATGGTTGCGAGATAACCCGCTTAACAATTGGAACAATTTACAACCAAAATTGCCGGTTCATTTATGGTTATAAGTTGAGGACTGTCTGTATAGGGTTTCCATTCCTCCTGTAGCTGAGAGCAAGGGGTCAAAATATTTGGGAATGTGAAAATGACGTGTCCTCTTATTCTCTCCAGTCTTGAAACGAACATTGCAAATCACAGTTTCCGAAGTAGAGAAGGGGCAGAATTAAAAATTTCCTTATTGTGAAAGATTTCACAAGAAATTTTGTCCCAGATTGCATATCAGTGGAAGATTCATCTCTGCCCACACACTCACGCTCCAGACCTTGTTTCACAATAAAGTTTCATACCGTTCCCCTCTGTGGGGCTTGTTTCTCCTAGGTTTAGATTCCGTTCAGAATATTGAGCATAAAAAAGGTTGTGTTCATAAGATATGCTTGCCTATGGTGGCGCAGTGGTCACAATGTAGTATTGCAGGCTGACTCTGCCCACTGCCAGCAGTTTGATCCTCACCAGCTCAAGTTTGACTCAGGCTTCTTTCTTTCCAAGATTAGTAAAATGAGGAGCCAGATTGTTGGGGGAGCAAAATTCTGACTCTGTAAACCGCTTAGAGAAGGATGTAAAGCACTGTGAAGTGGTATATAAGTCTAAGTGCTATTGTTGTTGCTATGGTTAAATGAACCATGGTTTATTGAATCTTATTATCTGGGTTTGCATAATAGAATGAACCATCCACTATCTTCACAGGTCTTGAATGTGATTAAGGATGAGGTTCAGTGGATGGTAAGAAGACAATGGCTAGGTTCAGCCAACATAATGAGCTGGATCAGTTATAACCCAGCAGCTACATTCATATAACATGTTCAGCTTAGCAGAAAAACAGAATAACGGAGTTGAAAGGGACCTTGGAGGTCTTCTAGTCCCACCCCTGCTCAAGCAGGAAACCTTGCATCATTTCAGACAAGTGGCTGTCCATTCTCTTCTTAAAACCTTCCAGTGTTGGAGCATTCACAACTTCTAGAGGCAAGTTATTCCACCAATTAATTGTTTTGTCAGGAAATTTCTCCTTATTTTTAAGTTGGTTCTCCCCTTATAAGTTTCCATCCACTGCTTCTTGTCCTGCCTTCAGGTGCTTTGGAGGATAGCTTGAGCCCCTTATCTTGGTAGCAGCCCCTCAAATATTAGAAATCTACTAACATAACTACTTAGTTAGTTTTAACTTGGTAAAACATATGGGGAAATTATTGTTCTTTTAATGAATTAATTAAATTTATATGCCACGCATCTTACTCTCCAAAGTAACACTGGATAACTCTTAGTTAGTTTATCATTTGCTGCATGGTTCAAAGGTAGGAAGTAGACTAATTCAATAATCAAGTAGGTTGATTTCATCACACAGGAAATGGTTTTTAAAAAGCCAAAATGGCACCCACAACAATGAGCTTGAAACTCTATTTCTTCATGTGGGCCACCTTTTCTAGACCTCGTCCCATTGCGCTCTATTTGACTTAGATGGTTGACCTAGATCAGTGTTCCTCAATCTTGGCAATTTTAAGATGTGTGGACTTCAATTCCCAGAATTCCCCCATCCTGGGAGCTGGATTCCACACATCTTAAAGTTACCAAGGTTGAGAACCATTGGTTTAGATGGTTCTATTCTCTTCTTTTTGACCAGGCAAGAAAACAGCCACCTGGTCTCTTTCTTTGTTGACAAGATGGATTTCCTACACCCCCTTTTACTCACCCTGCTCTGCCTGACAGCTACACAAAAGAGAACAAGCTTGTAAAAACAGAAAGTTTGTTTTACCAAACCGAATTGCCCAAAGACTGACGTTAACATGACAAACTTTGAGAGGTAGAAATAAGTGAGGTGGGGATGGGAAGGCTTCTTAAAAAACTTGGGGGCATTACCTCAGACTTATTCCTGTCCTGTTTCAAGTTTAAAGAGACAACTCTGTGTGTGTGTGTGTATTTGTGTGTATTTGTGTGTGTGTTTGTGTGTGTGTGTGTGTGTGTGTAGGTACCAGCAATAGAATATTTTTATATTTACATAGTTTAATGGCCTACAAATATGGCAATATTAAATATGGCAGTATTAAGTATGGCCCATGAATATAGCATATGCATGCAGGTAATCCTCTACATTTAACCAAAATTGGGTCCAGAATTTCTAATGTTAAGCAAGGCAGTTGTTAAGTAAGTCACACCTGATTTTACCACCTCTTTTTGACATGGTTGTTAAGTCAAACATTGTTGTTGTTAAGCAAATCATGCCAATAAACAAACTTGGTTTCCCCCAGTTGACTTTGTTTGTTGGAAGCCACCTGGGAAGGTCACAAATGGCGATCACATGACCCTGGGACACTGCAACCATTATAAATACAGGTCAATTGCCAAGAGCCTGAATTTTGGTCACATGATGGAGATGCTCTTAAGTGAGAGATCCAGTCATAAGTCATTTTTTTCAATGCCATTGTAATTTCTAAAAGTCATTAAACAAATAGTTGTAAGTTGAGGCCTAGCTGTACCTTCTTCAGTTACCAAACCCCAAACAACCACTAGGTGGTGACAAGGGGATACCCCAAGCCCTAATTTTTTGTTGCCACCTAGTGGTCCTTTGCATCATCATCATCATCATCGGTGGGATTCAATTTTTTTTACTAACAGTTCTCTGGGTGTGGCTTGGTGGGCATGGCTTAGTGGCTGTGGCAAGGGAAGGTTACTGCAAAATCCCATTCCCTCCCCACCCCACTAACCTGCTTTCCAGCTCCATTCTCCTGTGTAACAAAAGAAGACCCAGCTGATCAGCTGGGATTCGGGAGGCAGAGAATAGATGGGGGCGGGGCCAGTCAGAGGTGGGATTTTCCGGTTCTCCAAACTACTCAAAATTTCTGCTACCAGTTCTCCAGAACTGGTCAGAACCTGCTGAATGCCATCTCTGATCATCCTCCAGAGCTGGTATCCTGAAGAAGAGATGCTAACAAAGCAAAATTAGAATACATGTTTAGTGTAGAATGAACAGTCAAACTAGCATGCTACATTCTGAAGTGAAATTATAAACAACACAGACAATGCAGACGAAGTCAGGATAGCAAAGGCTCAGAACGAACAAAGACTTGCAACAAAAGACAAAGATAATAAAAAAAAGTTTCTTCCAACATATAAATAACAAGAAAAAAATCAAGGAAACAGTCAGTCCACTAAAGAGAGAAGATGGCAAGGAAGTAACAGGCAGCTGAGAGAAAGCAGAACTGCTTAACTCATTCTTTGCATCTGTCTTCACACAAAAAGAAACTATAGCTCAACCCACCAAAAACATAACTGTAAAAGACAGACCATAAATAAAAGTTAAAATAAGCAAAAAAAAAAATAGTAAGAGAACACCTGTCTGATCTTGATGAAAACAAATCACTGGGACCTGATAGATTACATCCCAGAGTTTTAAAGGAGCTGGCAGAGGTCATCTCAGAACCATTGCACTGTATCTTTCAAAAATCCTGGAGCACCGGGGAACTACCAGAGGACTGGAAAAGAGCTGATGTGGTTCCCATCTTCAAAAAAGGGGAAAAAAAACAGTCCCAGGAAACTATAGACCAATCAGCCTAACATCAATACCCGGGAAGATACTGGAAAAGATAATAAAACAACAGATCTGCCAACATCTAGAAACAACTAAAGTAATACCTAGCAGTCGGCACTGGTTTGTTAAAAACAGATCATGCCAGACTAATCTTATTTCATTCTTCAACACACTGACTAAATTAGTAGACCAGAAAAATACTGTGGACGTAATATATTTAGATTTCAGCAAAGCGTTCGTCAAAGTAGACTACAACCTACTTCTTAGTAAGCTAGAAAAACGTGGAACAGATAGCACCACCACTAGATGGACTCGCAACTGGTTGGCAAACCGTACTCAACGAGTAGTCCTTCATGGGTCTAAGTCTACATGGAGGTAAGTAAGCAGTGGGGTGCCACAAGGTTCTGTCTTAGGCCCAGTACTCTTCAATATCTTCATTAACGACTTAGTTGAGGGAATAGAAGGGGAACTTACCAAATTTGCAGATGATACTAAGCTGGCAGGAATAGCTAACACCCAAGAAGATAGGCTCAAGATGGATCTTGACAGACTAGAACACTGGGCCATATCTAACCAAATGAAATTCGATGTAGAGAAAAGTAAAGCCCTACACCTAGGCAAGAAAAACCAAAAGTACACATATACACTGGGTGAAACCAGGCTCAATAGCAGGAATTGTGATTGGGATCTTGGAATCTTAGTGGACAACCAGCTAAATATGAGCAAGCCGTATGCAGCAGCCGCCAAAAAGGCTAATGCAATCCTAAGTTGTATTAACAGAGGGATACAGTCAAGATCAAGGGAAGTACTAATACCACTCTATAAAGCCTTAGTAAGACCACACCGAGAGTACTGCATCCAGTTTTGGTCACCACATTATAAAAAAGACATTGAGACTCTAGAAAAAGTGCAGAGAAGAGCAACCAGGATGATTAGGGGACTGGAGGCTAAAACATACAATGAACGGTTGCAGGAACTGGGCTTGGCTAGTCTAGTAAAGAGAAGGACCAGGGGAGACATGATAGAGGTCTTCCAATATTTGAGGGGCTGCCACAGGGAGGAAGGGGTCAAGCTATTTTCTAAAGCTCCTGTAGACCAGACAAGGAATAATGGATGGAAACTGAACAAGGAGAGATTCAACCTGGAAACAAGGAGAAACTTTCTGACAGTGAGAACAATCAACCAATTGAACAGAAGTTGCCCTCAGAAGTTGTGGGAGCGCCATCACTTGAGACTTTCAAGAAGAGACTGGACTGCCATTTGCCAGAAATGGTTTGCACACACTAAATTCACATCAAACAAATCACAATCTGTGCGAAGCCACCCTAAAGCAAGAATTTTGAATTTTCTGATTCTCAATCAGAACAGAACTGGAAGGGACCTTGGAGGTCTTCTAGTCCAGCCCCCTGCTCAAGAAGGAGACCCCTATATTGTTTCAGACTGGTGGCTGGCCAATCTTTTCTTAAAAACTTCCAGTGGATGAAGCACTTGCAACTTCTGAAGGCAAGTTGTTCCATTGGTTGCTTGCTCTCACCATTAGGAAATTTCTCCTTAATTCCAGGTTGCTTCTCTCCTGGATTGGTTTCCATCCATTGTTTCTTATCTTGCCTTAGATCAGAGGTCTCCAAACTTGCCAACTTTAAGACTTGTGGACTTCAATTCCCAGAATTACTTATGGTGGATGGAGAATTCTGGGAGCTGAAGTCCACAAGTCTTAAAGTTATCAAGTTTGGGGACCCCTGCCTTAGAATTTGGTGATTTTCTACAGATTCCTTCTGTAACTTTTGTCAGATTCTATGTATGTTCCACTGAAAAAGACCCCTGTGATTGTTAAAAGTGCTTTGTGGCAAAAAGTACAAGAATAGCCCCATGCCAAGGCCAGAAGGGAAATGGCCTGGTTTCTGAATCCCCTCTGCCTTTCTCTCTGCTGCTTGTCAGGTGAATATTTAGTCTGGCTGAAGATTCTTGTCTGAACAGGATTAAAGAGAGTCAACAGTGCTGAAACCTGAGTCATTCCATGGGGTGCTCCGTTGGAGACAGTCGGGGCGGCACTGAAAAGGAGGAACGGCTGCGTAAGAAAATTTTAAAGACAACGAAACTCTCACTAAAAAAAAAAATCACAAAAACCCACCTGTTAAGAGTTTTTATGCAGGGAGTGAAACTAACTAGCATTAGTCCCGTGTCTGGTTGGGAGGGACGGTGAGGGGTGAGGGGGAGAAAAAGAAGGGGGGGGAATCAAACTTTGGAAACTTTTTCCTCTTAGACAGTTTGAGGGTGGATGTTTCTGGCTTTCCTCTGATGGCCTTTTCTGGGGAACCATTGTGAAAGTTTTGGAAGGCTTTTAAAAGGCTTTCGTTTTGCAAAAGAAATTCAACTGAAATGCAAATTCAGTTTATTTTAATCTGCAACGGACCCAGCTGAGGCTCAGTGTGTAGTTTAGCAGGGAGTGGTGGGAGAGAAAGGAACACAACATTTGGATTCTAAGTTTTTTGTGGCTTTAGCAAGCTTCCTGGGCTTTTAGCCCTACTTTGAAACAGCAGCCTACCTGTGACTCAGCTGTGAAGAAAGTTCTTGATGCTTTCTGTGGATTGAGTTGCTGTCATGATTGGCTGTTATTTTTCTTGACCAGCTGTTAACTTTGTTGTACACTGCCCTGAGTCACATCTGGTGAGATGGGCGGCTATATAAATGGGATAAACAAATAACTAAACTCTTGTGAATGAGACATTTTCTAAAATACACAATGCTGAAAACTTCCAGAAATGCAGACATGGGTATATTCTGGAGTGTCATGAAAGAGCAAACTGGCTCACTATTTCAAAAGCCATTTGCTTTTGGGAAGAAGATGATGGTTACGTCTACCTTGATGCTCTCTGGTTCTTTCTGTTTGGGCAAAATAAAACACTTGTTTGCCATTATTATTATTATTATTATTATGGCCTGGCTCTTGTCCTCTATCCCTAATCCAGCCTAGACTATGAATCTCTGAATCTCTTCCTGGAAGATACTCAACTTGAGACATCTTCATTTCTTTTTATACCTAGTGTTGGAAGGTTGCAGTTTGGTCCTCAGGCTTATGATGAGCCACCCTAATCCAGAACAGCCACGCCAGCATTAAATGGCTTATTGTCCATCTGAAATTGCCAACACCACCTCCAATACCCTGAAGTATCTGTAGGAACAAAAAAAAAATGGATGGAAGAATTGAAGGAATGGTTTGGGTAGGGAGGAGAGAGAGGAGCTATCAAAAATGTTGATTTGACACCTGTGGTCTTCGGCAAGCCCATCTGGCTCCTTAACATGGAAGCCAACATGTTTTTCCAAGATTGTGGATTTCTCATTTGCCATTGGTTCCAGTGGACAAAGAACATTAGGGATGGGATGAGGTGGCATTGAAAGAAGATGTTGTGGAAGGAAGGGATGAGTTCAAAGGAATAATTTGACTTAGAATCTTGAGAAGGGTGATTGTTGATACAGCTGCATCTGGACTGGAGAAATCCAGATGAGCAGAAAGGATGGGTGGAAATCCCTTTCTTGTTATCTGGTGGTCATCTACATTTTTGGAGCCTATGTATGGTTGCCCATGCTTTGTCCAAAGGAGCCTGGGTGGTCTGGAGCTCTAACAATGAACCAGATGAAGGTATGGGGTCCATCCTATCCAGAGGTGGTATTCAGCAGGTTCTGACCAGTTCTGGAGAACCGGTAGTGGAAATTTTGAGTAGTTCAGAGAACCGGCCAATCCCACCTCTGACTGGCCCCGCCCCCACCTATTCTCTGCCTCCTGAGTCCCAGCTGATGGGCTGAGTCTTCTTTGGTTGCCCTGCACAGGAGAACGGAGCTGGAAAGCAGGTGTGCGGGGTGGGGAGGGAATGGGGATTTTGCAGTATCCTTTCCCAGGAGTAGGGAGGGAATAGAGATTTTTACAATATCCTTCCCCTGCCATGCCCACCAAGCCACACCCACAGAACCAGCAGTAAAAATTTTTGAATCCCACCACTGATCCTATCTCACCACCCCGAGTTAAGCGAGACCTATCCCAGTATCTACCTTGGATACGTAACTGTTATTAGCAACACATAATAGCTGTTGGTTGACTCCAGGATGGCAGATTGGAGACTGATCTAAGTAAAAGTCTTGCCTGTGAGCCACAGGGCCTCTTTAAGTGGAAAAGCACCCAAGGGTGGGGATTGGCAACGATGCCTTTCTCTCCTCCCCCCCTCCACCCCCAGTGGGACTCTGTTTGATCTGCAGCCTGTCCTCTTTTCCATTTGTGGAAAATCAAAGCAGCTGGGAGGTTCTGGGGCTGCCTCCAACCCTTTCTCTCCTTGCAAACAAAGCAGAAGGTGAGCTGTGCCCAGAGATTGTGACTGATTTTAAGAACAAACTCTCTGTAGATCAGTGTTTCTCAACTCTGGCAACTCGAAGGGGTGTGGGCTTCAGCTTCCAGAATTCTGGGAGTTGAAGTCCACACAACTTCAAGTTGTCAAGGTTGAGAAACACTGCAGTAAATGTTGTGATGATGCCAAATCTTGCGTTGCTTTCACCGTTCCAATCGTAGTTTTGTCGTTGAGCGAGTTCAGATCAGGTCTTTAAAGGAGAGAAGGAAAAGCTCAGATCTCTTCCTGTGCCTCGGTTGATGTAAGCAATGGTCTTGCTTTGTACATCCTGCAGTGCAGAAATGTAGTGTGTTTGGTTGGACGTAGCCTGTTGCACAACCATAATTTTTTTCTGATTTGCAAGTTAGGTTTTATTGTAATGGGGCACAAGTCAAAACCGCAGCTGCAACCATGGAATCAAAACCCCTTCCCTTTTTGTGTATGCATTGGTGTCAGTTAAAAAGCAGAGGGGGGTGTTGATTGCATAGTTGTGATTGCCAATCTGAATTTTTTTTTTTTGACGTCTCTTGAGGTCCCCTCTGGTAAGCACAACAACTGTGGCTTGATTTCAACCATTTGGGTTTACCAAAACCATAGGTAACAGCAGGAGTTTCCAAACTTGGTGACTTTAAGCCTTATGAACTTCGGTTCCCAGAATTTTGGGAGTTGAAATCCAAAAGCTTTAAAGTTTCTAAAGTTTAGAAACTCCTGGCTTAGAGTAAACCTACCCTGGTTTAAAGCTTACCAGGTATGTCCAGCTAACTGTGATTTAGTTAATAAACCCTGTGTGAACCAGAATAAGAGAAACCAGAATCTTAATGCCTTTAACAGTTGTGTATCCTTTTTAATAAAAATGGAACCTGCAATCAAATTTGCAGTAAAAAGTATTCCTCTTTAGGGTTCCCTTTGCTTTTGTTCCCCATTCTTATGTCCCCGTTAGTCCCAATCCCTAAAAGCTAGAAAAAAAATCTTTGTTGGATGAAGTTTTATTCATACACCTTTTGTATTTCCACTTCTACAAAGTACTGGACAGTTCCCAGTTCTGCAAGTTCGTGTTTCCGATACTCCTTGTGACAACATAAGCAATGCCCCACACAATCTGGACATCTGACGTAAAGAAAGCAAAGGCTTTGGATTAGATATAGTGGAAGAGAAGAACAATAAACAAGTACAAAGATGAGCAGTCTAATTGATTCCATTAATTAATCCTCAGGGACTCTCTAGTGGATTTACTCTTCTCTCTTCTATGGCAGGGGCCTAAAAGGGTCCTGCAGAAATGGTCATATAAGTGAGGGAAATATAATTCCATGATTTCCTTGGAACCAGGAAGAAACAGGAAGGGAGGGAGGGAAGGGATGGAGGGAGGAAGGAAGGAAAGAAAGAAAGAAAGAAAGAAAGGAAGGAAGGAAGGAAGGAAGGAAGGAAGGAAGGAAGGAAGGAAGAAAAGAAAGGAAGGAAGGAAGGAAGGAAGGAAGGAAGGAAGGAAGGAAGGAAGGAAGGAAGGAAGGAAGGAAGGAAAAGAAAGAAAGAAAGAAAGAAAGAAAGAAAGAAAGAAAGAAGGAAAGAAGGAAAGAAAGAAAGAAAGAAAGAAACTTCCTGCCATATAAAACTTGTAACCCAAATGTGATGTTCTTCAGACAAATTGTATTAGCTTTCATGGTAAGATGAAGACATACGAAGATTGTAGACCAAAACATTTGGGCATCATGTTTGTAATATTTAAAGGGCCAAGTAGGAAAGTGTTTCTCTTGCATGTGAGTGTCAGGCAGTCCTGTCTAGGACACATCTTAGAAGACCAGGAACCATTTCCCAAAGACTGTTTCCCCATTCTACGTTAAATGGAGAATCACGTCAGTGAAAAGCTTCCCTGGAAGATCTGATAATATAGTAAATTAAATCACACTCTACTCTGTAGGTCTGGTTTCGGTTATCAGTTGCCCTCCAGTTGTGTGGCTATTGCAGTTCTAGCGATCATGATCTGAAATAGGTGGAGAACTTTTGTTTGGAGAGGGTAAATTTAGATTCAGAGATTCCAGATGGACCTTCATCACCCCAAACCAGCAGTTTTGAACTGACTCCAGAAATGAAGCTCAATTTAGTGAGAACAAAGGAGGATCCTGGGTGGTTCCACATAAAATTGAATGTTGCCATCTTCTGCACCTGCCAGTGTGTCTGCACCTTCTTCAAGGGTGGCCCCATTAATTAACAGATCGCAGTAATCCAGGGATGGGCAAACTGCAGCCCCAAGGCTGCATGCAGAATCTGAGATCCCCTTTTTAAGCTCCCCACCTGCCCCTTTTACTGTTGTAGTTCGAAGCCAGCAGCCTGGATTCTTGCTATTTTGAGAAATGAAGTGTGCAAACATGGAGAGTTTGTGTCAGAAAATACTGAGACCTTAACACCATTAAAAAAAAAACAGCACAAAAATTCAGAGAGGGAGGGAGAGAGAGAGAGGGAGGGAGGGAGAGAGAGGGAGGGAGAGAGAGAGAGAGAGAGAGGGAAGGAGGGCAGGAGGGAGGGAGAGAGAGGGAGGGAGGGCAGGAGGGAGGGAGAGGGAGGGAGAGAGAAAGAAAGCTGTGTGTGTGTGTGTGTGTGTGTGTGTGTGTGTGTGTTAGAGAAAGAATAAGAAACACAACCCTGTCCAAGAAGTGTCCGTGTACCTGAGATGGTACACCTGTTGGAGTCATTGCTTCATCTTCTGAGACTCACAGCCAGTCAAAAAAAAATGACACGCAGCCCCCAGCCATCCAAGGACCCAAGGAGATTATAAAATACAGGTAGTCTTCACTTATAACACTTTATTTAGTGACCATTCAAAGTTATAATGACACTGAAAAAAGTGTCTTATGACCATTTCTCACACATAGGACCGTTGCAGCCTCCCTGTGGTCACGTGATCGAAATTCAGACGCTTGGCAACAGGCTCATATTTATGACGGTTGCAGCGTCCTGGGAGGCTCACCTGATCCCCTTTGGCAACCTTCTGACGAGCAAAGTCAACGGGGAAACCAGATTCACTCAGCCACTGGGTTACTCATTTAACAACTGGAGTGATTCACTTAAGGACTGTGGCTAGAAAGGTCATAAAATGGGGCAAAATTCACTTAACTGTCTTACTCAACAAGAGAAAGTTTGGGCTGAACTGTGGTCGTACGTCAAGGACTACCTGTACTGGATCGTGCCAGAGATATGAACATTTTAATCCTCTTCCTCTTGGAGGTTTTTCAGAAGACGGGACAGGAGTCTTATTCAGAGCCCTGGTGTATTTCATAGCTGCTAGCCTTTTTTTATGCTGCGGGATCATCCTGTGCCTTTGAGGAGAAATGCAAATCCTAGGAATGGAATAATCACCTGGAGACTTGGCAAAGCAAAAGCCAGGGTGTTAAGCCACTCGGAGCGCATCTCTTTTCCCCTCTCTTTTGCATTTCAAAACATTTTGCAGGAATTGTTCAGATTAATAATTGCATCATGAGAATGTCATAGTCGGCTCTCCATGTAATCACATTACGATGCAATTAACTCAAAGAGGGTGTGAAAGAGAGAAACTGAGCCACAGCTTCCCAAAAGAGAGAAGACAAAAAAAAAACAACCCAGGAGGTTGGAACCCGAGAACATCTAAAAAACTTACGGAGGGTATCAGTATCCAAGCACAATCTTCACCTGAACAGCAAGCAAGAGTGAGAAGAATCAGTAGTCAAGTCAGAGGGGAAGACCTACTCTAGAACAAGATTGGAAAACTCTGGTCCTTGGAAGTGGCTGCCCGAAATTGGTTGGGATTGGAGTTTTTGGGGATGGGATGATTAAAAGAAAGAAAGAAAACATGAGGGAAGAAGGGACATTCCTCTTGTATTTTGTCAATAGGGGTGTCAAATTTCTTCCTGAGCACAATTCAACTTGGCTTTGATCTAAAACATTATGCAGTACATAAAAAACTGTCTACTATTTTAATTGTCATTAGAGACCTTCTAGAATTAGGCACAGAGACAGAGCCTTCTTGAGTTTGGCGCTTTAACTCTACTTTTTTATTCCTCAAGAACGGTTTGTCTTTTATACTAGCTTTATTTATTTTTCCAATTCTTTTGCAAACCCCAGCTTTACTCTTTAAGATTTCCGTGAGTAACCCTTGAGTGCTATTTTAATTGTGACCTCTTGCGTGGATTTGAGGCAGATAAATTTTATTGTCTGTCTCTTCTGACTGCTGGTGGAGTCATTAATCACTTCTTTTGTTGCTGTAGTTTGTTTTAGCCTACACATCTTGAAAGTTCTTTTACTGAAAGACATGACAGAAATGTCTTCGGTTTGTCATTGTTGCTAAACAGATTTACTATTAGTTCAGGTGCTTTTCCAGAAGGGAGCCACAGCCACCCAATTTGGATCCAGACTGTCTTTCAGGACAAAGTCTTAACTTTCACTAATAGCTTGTTTGTTTTTAACCAATAATAAAATCCCACCCATCTAGAACTCCTAGGGCATCTCGCAATTAAAAGGTGAAACAATAAAAACACAGCAAATTGCATAATCTATGACTGTGAGAAAATGCAGGAATGGGCAAGCAAAGGAGGGGATGAGAACAGACCGAAAATTGAGTTACTCATTTTATTAACCTATTCAGTTCTTTGTATCTCAACACAAGATCCCAAAAACTTTGATGTAAAGAGCCACCTAAAACTGTGTTTCTGGTTCCTCTTCCCCCTGGACACAATCTAGAGGCTGATGTGACTCTTGATGGGAGATTTGACCCATCACATCTTATATTGCAAACTTAATCAGAATAACAGAGTTGGAAGGGATCTTGGAAATCTTTTAGTCCAACCCTCTGTGAAAGCAGGAGATTCTATATAAACTATTTCAGACACAGGACTGTCCAATCTCTTCTTAAAGTGATGGAGTGCCCGCAGCTTCTTCAGGCAAGCTGTTCCATTGATTTAATTATTCTCACAATCAGGAAATTTCTCCTTAGTTGTATCTGTCCTTGATTACTTTTCATCCATTCCTTCTTGTTCACAATGCTTTGGCGAATAAGTTGACCCCCTCTTCTTTATCTTAGCCCCTAAGATATTGAAACATTGCTAGTGTGTCACTCTTCTTTTCATCAGACACTGCAATTGTTCTTTATGTGTTGTAACCTCCAGGCTCCTAATCATTTTTGTTGCTCTTCTCTGCACGCTTTCTAGAGTCTTAACATCTTTTTTATATCGTGGTGACCAAAATTGAACGCAATATTCCAAGTGTGGAATATTATAGGCATTGTAAAGTAGTACTAACATTTCACTTAGAGCTTCAAATTAGAGCTGGATTCATTACGCCCTTCTTAATCCAACTAAATCAGTCTAATTTAGAAGATAAAATCTAATTTTCGTTGTCCGATGAAGACAAACATGTAAAACGAAACAACTTAACAAGACAACATGCAAGGAAAATATGAAAGCACACCTTGACAAATACCGCTGCTCATGTTAGGGAGGGTGTATTGAACTGATGTGAGTGTTGTAATTTTCTGTGTATTTTGCTAAAACCGATAGTTGCAAAGAAATGTCTCAATACAATGTTCCCGTTTGTATTCCCATTCAGCTTCATGTCTGTGCGACTTCTGAAAAACGATGCGATGGGCTTGCAGAAGTACTCCTATATGAACGAAGACGAAGCTTGGAAGAGTTACCTGGAGAATCCTCTAACAGCGGCCACCAAGGCCATGATGAGAGTAAATGGGGATGATGACAGCGTAGCCGCCCTGAGTCTCCTCTACGACTATTATATGGTATGAAGAACATTCGGTGTAGAGATTAGGAGAATCTGGTGGGTGAACCCACAAAATGGCTGCCATAGCAAGCCTGTCAGATCCCCACTGAACAGAAGTCATTTCTATTGTTGCAAATAAACATGATGCTAAAGCAGTATTTCTCAACCTCGAGAGCATTTCTCAACCTTGCTAACTTCAAGGGAATGGGAAATGCTGTCTGAGGAATCCTGAGGAATCCACACATCTTCAAGTTGTCATGTGAGAAACACTGCCTTAGAGTGTCATGCAAATCCAGACCATCTGATTTGTATTTATAGCTGAGGGTATTGTGCAAACTAGAAAACTTGATTAATTTGGTCACCAGGTTAAATGCATTTTTGTCAACCCCCGTGCCCCTTTTAGCCTCCTGGGCCTCAGGGAAGCCTCCTGGGTGAAGCAGTGAGACAGTGAGGGGGATCCCAGCACAGCTGATCATCAGCAGAGCTGATCGTTGGGAGGGGGGAAAGAAATACCCTAAGGAGTGACTGAGTGGGGGAGAACTCAGTCAGTGATGTCAGGCATGCATGCGATAAGGACTGACTGGGTGGAGAGGGGCGGGGCCAGCCAGGGGCATGATTTGCCGGTTCTCCGAACTGCGCAGAATCACAACAACTGGTTCTGTAGAACCAGTCCAAACCAGCAGAATTCCCACCTCTGCTTGAGAGTCTGTTTTTGCTGGCAGAACGATCGGGCCACCACAGGTGCCCCCGACAGGAGTGATGTCGAGCTGGCCACATCCACCTTGCTCCCCCACCCCCCCAGTTCAAACACAACCCTGATGCGGCCCTCAATGAAATCGGATTTGACACTCCTGGATTAGACAATAGAGATTCAACCTGGAACATCATCCTGATTTGCAGGCCACGTTTATTTTTCATTGTTTTTCCTCCCTTGCTAGGTTCCAAAAGAAAAACGAATCCTTCCATCTGGAGCACCAGGGCGCAGTGAAGTTGGGAAGAGGTAAGAAAAATATCTGCCCCTTTTTGTAAACAGCTTGAGGGAGATGGGAAATCCCTATTATTTCTAGCAAATGAGGACTTCATAAATCCAGGCTACAAAACATCTGTTTCTTTAGTTCAAAAAAATAATTGGAAGGTGTGTCAGCAGGTGAAGACAATGGGAGGGCTGGACTCCACATTGTCTTATTAGGTTACAAGTTATGACAGATTTGGGGATGGGGGTGAACAAAGCAGGGCTGAAAAAACTACTCACCTGCCTATGGGGTCTGTGTTTGCCTCTTACCTGAATGGCCCTGATGCAACAGAAAGCTGAGTTGTAGGTTGGCTTCTTCCTATCTTGCTCCCATCTCTGGACTAGGATCAAATAAAAAATACTAATTATTGCAAGTTGTTTTGAAAAGCTTAACTGGGCTTCCAGAAGATGTATACTAACAACCTCTCTGGCTTGCCAGGTGCTGCTGAATTTGAATGTCCAGCAGTCCTACCATGCAGGCCTAATTGCAAGGGATCTTGGATGCTGTAGTTCAGCAACACTGATGGGACACCATTTGCTATTCCTAGTAGTGAAAGAGGATTCAGAAACCATGGGCAGCCACTGCAAAATTATAGAAAGAGGCAGTCTCTGCTCAGATATGGGACAGAGGTGGTGTGCTTAGAAGGACACCTCAAGTTATCCTTAAAGGAGAGGGAGACAGATCCCATGATGGTTGGGGAAGATGGAAGAGTAGTCTTAGTTTTTCTGAAATGAGTTTATACAATAGGAACAAGTTTGTGTTCAGCCTTTCCAGGTAGACTGAACAGGAAGCAGAATCTGATCAGCTAATTCCACTTTATTGGAAGACTGTGTAACAGAATTTTGCAGCCTGATAGTACAAATTTCCCACCATCGCTATTATAGCCTGAGAAATTAGCGAGGTTATTTTCTTTGCTTATTATGCAGAGGCTGGCTACAGCTTCTTATCTCATCATCCCTTAGGCAGCATCCCTTCTCTCCACATTCCCAAGATCATTCTCACACACCATTACAGAGGCAGACTTTAGAGTGCCACTTTTGATGGGTACAAAGATTACAGATTAATAGATTAACAGAGTTGGAAGGGACCTTGTAGATCATCTGAATCTGTAATGCTATTTTCTTGGTTAAGGCTTGAATCTCAATAGGATGCCCCTAGATAGCTAAGGCCAACAAGAACTAGGAACAGCAGCATGGAGTATAAGGTTGATAAACAACTTTCTTTTTCTTTCAAAACAATTTATATCCATCCTTTCTTCCTTCTGGGCATCCATGCTTTCCAGAGAATTTCTCCTGTAGAGTCTCAATAGGCTGTATCACTTTGGACGCTGAGTGCCCTTCAGTTTTGTGCTTTACATCTGCTTCTGAACAACTGCATGGAAAATTGAAGATAAGCAGTTGGTAGGTTGGTTGGTTGCTAGGCCAAGCTAGAAGACTAAACAACTGGAACCTTTGGTTGGAGAAAGAACGGAACTGTGGAAGAAGGCAGAATTGGCTTGGCACTGAAATAATTATTTTTAACAAGATGGTGGACAGCAAAATCTTTTGAATCTTCTGCAGCAGGAAAAGAGGAACTTTCTGAATATCCTACAGCAAAGGTCTCCAACCTTGGCAACTTTAAGACTTGCGGACTTCAACTCCCAGATTCTGGGAGTGGAAAATTCTGGGAGCTGAAGTCCACAAGTTTTAAAGCTGCCAAGGTTGGAGATCCCTAGCCTACAGTCTTCCAAATGTTGCTGGACTACAACTTGTAGCAGCTCCACTCAGAATTCTGAGAGTTGTAGCGGAGCTGTCTCTGGAAAACCGTGGATTCTCCATCCTTCCCTTGCAGAGAGTTTGGGGAAAGAGATTGGGTAGCAATGCAAACAGTTTTCCATTTAGCAGAATTGAAACAAAAGGATAATCTGATCAAGTTCTGATTATAGTTACCAAATTGAGATATGGTTAGTTCTGTAAGCTCCCACTCTGTAGATTCCTGTATTAAAGATCCTTCTGTTGGCCTTATGTTGCTAAATTATTTTGCTTGGTCCTTCTTTCTCTTTTAGGCATTGCCATGGGATGGAATACGAACCAGAGATTTCTTCTTTTGAAGGTTCTGCTCAGCTCATGAAGCTTCTGGCTGAAAATGTTTCAGTGAACCAAGAATATATGGACTTGCCCAAGAAGAACAGTTTAGCCTTTGAGGGCATCTCTTCTCCTCACAAGCCACCAGCTCTACCTCCAGGTCCCAGCAAACTGGAGAGCAATCCTGAGAACTATATGATTACTTCAGGAGACATGTATGACAATGGCTCGCTTAATTCCCTCTTTGACTCCATCCACGTGGCTCCACCCCAACAGAGATGGCAGCCAGATAGCACCTTCAAAGAGGACCCTGAGGAGGTCAGAATTTATGCAAAATCCTTGTTTGATGTTATCACTCAATGGTGGTCTGCAGGGGTAACAGTGACACCCATAGGCCACGCTTCTCTAACCCCATGGCATCCAGATGTACTGGAGCACAATCCCCAGTATCACCAACCATCACAGCTGGTGGTTATACAAACTATAATGCAGCACATCTGGAAGATACCAGGTTTGGGGAAGCTGGGGAAACTATATATTAATAGATGGCATAAAATCCAGCTTGTTTTGAAATCCAGAATGTTTGGTGAATCTGAGGGAGGGCCACCTCAGCTTGGTCAGCCACCTGGCTTGGAGCCAAGCTGTGTGGTTCTGCCCACTTCTGTGCAGGATGTGACATGCATGGTATAAATGGGAGCAGCACAGATTGGGGTAATTAGGCGTTCAAAGGAGTGTCCCTTCATACAAAGTCAGCTGTCACAAAAATTCAGCAGGATGGAGAAGAGTTTGGTGGTGGTGGGGATGATGTCAGTTCTTCCTTAAATAGACTTCTTCCCTATTGTTATCCAGATTGTTCAATGGCTACAGCTTATTTCCAAATCACTCTTTCCCCTTAGAGTTTGCCAGTGTGAAAGAGTTGAGAAACAGGAAATTATAGAGGCTTGGTTCACCTTTAAGCAATTACTGACTTAGAATCGTGATGGGATTTGTTTCCTTTCATCCTGGCTCAAGGATAGACAACCTTTATGGACTTTATGGGCTGTGAAATAATATGGAATGGAACTCTCAAAAGAGATGCTTGTAAACCACGGTTAATGGCTTAATGTTCTGTGTGAGCTTTCTCTTGCCTTGCTTGCTCTTCTCTTTATCCTCATCCAGTCCTGGATCTAAAGAAAGCTGAGTAGGTTTCAGAATGCAAAACAATCCACACCAAGCTTTTTTTGGCGTTCTTCCATTGGGACACCACCTTTTATGGACCAAGCATAATTAAAAAAATATCTTAGCAACATCTTTGCAAATGTAGCTGAGAACCAAAGGAAGGTTTCCTGGAGATCAAAGAAAGATCTCCTATTTCAAACATTAGCACAACTGTCCCAACCTGGTCCTCCATTTGTATTGGACAGTAGCTCACAGAAATCCTTTTTTGGGGTCTGGTTGCTGATGGAATTTCTATTCCAACACCTTTAGACAACACAAGACAGGGGAAACCCCCCAGTTCCCATTTAAACCCAGAGTGTTTTCATATTTGCTTCTAGTTCATAAGCAGATTGCTAGCTAAGATGTGCTTTGGATTAGAATGGGTTTGGTAAGTCTTTTTCTGACAAAAACGTCCTCCTTCTGCACGTAATACAGAGTTTTTTCAACACTGGTAACTTTAAGAGTTGTGGACTTCAGCTCTAAGAATTCCATAGGCAGCATAGCTGGCGGGAGAATTCTGGGAGTTGATGTCTACATATCTTAAACTTGCCAAGTTTGGCAAACACTGATCTGACCCATAGCCACTTCCACTCTCTCTGTTCCTAAAAACTTGTTCTGGAGGTTGTAAAAAATAGCACTCTGGTATTCAAGGGCGGATTGTGTGGTTCTGGGTACAGGGTGGTTCCTGCTTGGTCTGCCATGTTGTCCTCCTTGTTTAGCAGCTGCCTGAGATAGTTAAGGGGGTGGTGCTTTTTTTCTTAATACTTTGCTCCCCCACACAAAGATTCACCTGCTAGATATCTGTCTGCCCAGTTTACTTTGGACCTCCAAACTTGGCAACTTTAAGACTTGTGGACCTCAACTTCCAGAATTACCTATGCTGGCTGGGGAATTCTGGGAGTTGAATTCCAAAAGTCTTACAGTTGCCAGGTTTGAAGACCCCTGATCTAAGGCAGCAGGGGAGGCTTCAAAATACATATATACATATATAATACATACATACAAAATCAAATCAAATCACACCAAACTGTTCTGGTTTTGTTCTCTGCAGTCCTTGATATTCAATGATATTTTGAAGGCAGAAGCTCCATGTTCAGAAGGTTATTCCATCAGTGATGGCAAGACGTAAGTGTGAAGATTTTCTCCTGGACTATTTAATCTTCAATAGAGAAAAAAATAAGCTATATTTTTTTAAAAAAACAACAACAACCAAGCACTTCCTACATTGGTGCACATGGTGATCCTTCTTGCCTAAATGTTGAGAAGAGTTGGGGAGTTTCTCCTGAATTGGTGTTGCATTTCCATGAACCTACAATGGTGGCTCCATACAGAGATGGAGCTAATTTATTTTCAGTTCAGCTGTTGTGAATCCAAAATTTCTCCAACTCACTTTTCTAATTGAAACCCTGGAGCTCTGCAGCTGTTAGGAATGAACTGGTCTCCAATGACAGGAACATTGTGTTCCTAGGCTGTCCCTTCTCCTTGGATCTTTCTCATCAAAACACTACCATTTTACAATTTGCAGTTACATAGCAAAGAGTGAGACAACAGGCACAGAGTCCCTCGTGGCAATTCTCAAGTATGCGCCAAAGCACTTGAAAGCAGAATAAGAAGCAATGGGTGGAAACTAATCAAGGAGAAAAGCAACTTAGAACTAAGGAGCAATTTCCTGGTAGTTAGAACAATTAATCAGTGGAACAACTTGCCTCCAGAAGTTGTGGATGCTCCAACACTGGAAGCTTTTAAGAAGAGATTGGACAACCATTTGAATGAAATGGTATAAGGTTTCCTGCCTAAGCAGGAGTTGGGAGTAGAAGACCTCCAAGGCCCTTCCAACTCTGTTATTCTGTTCTGTTATTCTATTGCAGTGGGGTTTTTTGAACATAATTAAACACATCAGAGCAGAGTTGAAGATGGATGAGTTGTTGATTGATGCTGTTTTAAAACCTTCCCTATTGATTAGTGGAAGAGGGTTCTAGGTAGTACCTGAATTGGGATCTGTCCAGCTTTGTAGTTTCGTTATATTGGTGTAACTATAACGTTGAAGAAAACCAAGTTGACTCTGAAATGATTCCTTTTGTGTTTTACCAAGTAAAATCCCTTTCTGTTTCTTCAATGGTTCTATTCCAGTGACTTTGAATACACTTTGGGATCTCCCAAAGCTATTCATATCAAGGCAGGTGACTCACCCATGGCATACCTCAACAAAGGACAGTTCTACCCGGTGACTCTGAGGACTGTCGGAGACGCCAAATGTTTACACTTGTCCTCAAACAAAGTGAAGGTAAGTGACATGCGGCTGAGCATCCGCCAGAAACATAGCCTTTGCAGGGTTCATTATCAGAGCTATTCCAGCCAATAGCCATTGAGATTTCTGAAGTCACTATCAATCCTGAAATGTTACTCCAAAGTTGGGTTTGGTTTTGCAAGTGAATTTACGAATAAGCCCTTTGTACAAGTTAACAGAGTCTATGTGGACTTCCTTCCCTTTTTCCAGAGTGTGGTGATGGTAGTTTTCGACAATGAGAAGATTCCAATGGAACAGCTCAAGTTCTGGAAACACTGGCATTCGCGCCAACCGACAGCAAAACAGAGAGTCATCGATGTTGGTATGGAGTATAACTACTTCAGGGTTTCTTGTCCAGGACAGAACAAAAAATGGAGAGGAGGGCTCTCTCCCAAACAACTAATCTGATGCCTATGGAGATAGTCATCCAGATCATGGTTTCCCCAAAGGTGCTTTTCCAAAAGGCCACTGGACTTTGTTTTTCCCTGAAGACATTTCGCTTCTCATCCAAGAAGCTTCTTCAGTCTGAAAAAAGCTCCTTTGGGTCAACTAATCTGGTAGACTTTATGTGAGCTGCTTCAGGTCCACGCGGCTGCGAAGCAGACCATTTCCCACTGTGATTGTATTGCCCACCTTCATGATCTCCTCCTCGTCCAGCTGTTTATGGAGATGGTGGAGAAGGCCAAGAATTTCATTTATCTCCTGGGATAGACTATGGCCATTCTTGTAACATCCATGGTCAGAATAGCTCTTAAGATGTGTGGAAGGTTGGATGGAGGTAGAACTATCCTAGATCTTAGCCACTGAGTCCAGAAGAAGGTTTAGGAGTAGTTCCGAGGAGTAAATATGGAGTTATCACATCTTTTTAAGGTATTGATAGTTAAGTAACTATAGCTGGTCAATTAAAGAAATAAAAGAAATGTTTTTTGTCTCTTTTAGCTGACTGTAAAGAGAATTTCAATACTGTGCAGCATATTGAAGAGGTAGCTTACAATGCGTTATCCTTTGTCTGGAATATCGCTGAAGAAGCGAAGGTAGGTTTGAAACATCAACAAGAGTACCTTTTAATACCAGGCAGGAAAATTATCCTGCATTTTTAAAAACTGTCTCTTAGTTAATTTAATAAAGAAGAATTTAGTTTAGAAAATTATTATGGTGTGTAGTGATGGGCCCAAGAGTTGTGTGTTAATGCCCTGACTTTCTCTGGACCGCCATCCCACCAGCACTGTCCTGTCTTCCTGGCTTCCCACATTAAATCCCATTCAATATTTGCAAGAGAAATCAACTCTCCTCTCATCATTTTTAAGTCATTGTGTTATTGTCACCCTGAAGAGGAAGTCCTGTCTCAAGGAAGCCCTTGAAAAATGGTTGGAGAATTTCTCCTTTGCCTGAAGAAATTTGGAAAAATGGCTCAACTAATTTTTATACCCATAAATTGGGTAAAGATTTTGGAAAATAGCACTTTGAACCAACCCATTTTCAATCATCTTTCCTTTGGGTCCTTTTGGGGGTTACACTGATCTTTTGACTTACACCTGGGTTAGGAATGGCTTCTCTGAGCAGTTAGTCTGGCCCGTTGCAATAACACCAACCCCCCCATTGGACACCCCTAAAACTTCAGGTGACCCCGCCTCTTTCAAGGCTACAATGGAGCTGGAACCATCATGCTTTCCATTTGCTTTTGCAGGTGTTTATTGGTGTGAACTGCCTGAGCACGGACTTCTCCTCTCAAAAAGGCGTGAAAGGTGTCCCACTGAACCTCCAGATTGACACTTATGACTACAGCACTGGCACAAACCGGCTGGTCCACCGAGCTGTCTGCCAGATCAAAATATTTTGTGATAAGGTAGAGTAAGGGGAGCCTTTGGCAAATGTTCTGCATGGGCTGCGTGTGTGTGTGTGTGTGTGTGTGTGTGTGTGTGTGTGTGTGTGTAGAAAGCCTCAGGGCAGCCAGGGGTCACCCTGTGTTGTTTCTTGAACACAAAGTGTTTTGGAGAAAAAACTTTGCAAGCAAGAGCTAAAGTGCCAAATTTGGGGTCCGAGGAGATTTAGAGATGAACAAGAGGACCTTCTGGCTTGAGGTTTTGCAACGTGTCCAACAGCCTCTCCCCAGCCCCCCAATTAAGCCTAGAGAGCAAGGACTCATTGGCATGAATGGAATTCCCATCCCACCCCATTGTCCCAAGTTTGAAGGTGATAGTTGAGGGCAAAGGATAAAGATAACTCTCTCTATCTTTCCCCACCATCACAATCCAGATCAACCCACCCACCCACCCCATGAAGCAATTATGTTTGAGGGTGGGGGAAACCCCGTCCTTATTCTCAAATCTAATTGGTAGGCAGCTGGGTGCAGGGATGGGAAGAAGAAGGAAGAGAGAGACGAATCAGCAAGAGCAATAGAAAGAAGGAAGAAGGTGGAGAGACCACAATGAAAGGTCCAGGACTTGGAATAAATCTACTGGTAGAGTGGGGCACCTGAAGATTGAGAGAGGCAGGGCACATGTTCAGTCAATGATTATGCATGGTCAGAGGACTCATTCTTGACCTATTAGATCCAGGCAGTGGTGGGATTCAATTTTTTTTTACTTCCGGTTCTGTGGGTGTGGCTTGGTGGGCATGGTGTAGCTTGGTGGGCGTGGCTTGGTGGGCGTGGCTTGGTGGGCATGGCAGGGGAAGATACTGCAAAATCTTCATCCCCTCCCCACTCCACCCCACTAACCTGCTTTCCAGCTCCGTTCTGCTGTGCAGGGCAACCAAAGAAGACCCAGCCAATCAGCTGGGACTCAGGAGGCAGAGAATAGATGGGGGCGGGACTAGTCAGAAGTGGGATTTGCTGGTTCTCCAAACTACTCAAAATTTCCACTATCGGTTCTCCAGAACTGGTCAGAACAGCTGAAGTCCACCTCTAGATCCAGGTGTCATGGTGGACAAATGTCATTTCACATGCCATGGCCTTACAAGGCAGACCACAGGAAACCCAGCCAGATAAGCTAAATTTAATTTATTGTTAAGCTACATTAACAGAACTTCTCAGCCTGAAAGTGCAAGTCTCCTGCTGCCACTTTTAGAGCCTGAGAACTTAAGGAGGGTCTGACTCTCTTGTTCCACCCACTGTGCAGTTGTGGGCCATGCTCCCTCTTATCTGACCATTCCTCTGGCAGTCCCTCTTGGCAGCATCTCTTCAGTCTCCCGAGGTCATTCCCACACACCATTACATGAAAAAAAAAATGTTTGTAGGTCTACCCTTAGCAGCCATGGATGTGAGAGTGAGGTTGTGGCTTCTCTCCTTTTCTAGGGGGCAGAGAGGAAAATGCGGGATGATGAACGCAAACAGTTCAGGAGGAAAGGAAAATGCTTGGATGCCAATAATAACGGTGAGTACAAGTGGAATAGCGGCCCCTTCAAACTGTTTGGAAAGGAGCCTTGATGGGTTGGTCCTGGGCCAAGAAGAGGAAGCTGCAGGGATGGTGACCATCAGAGACGCCTGCAAGATATGGTCAAAAAAAGTCAACATGGCAGCCACAGCAGTCAACTGAAATCTCTTCGTGTATTCTTGGGTTCTATGTAAAAAATGGACAGAGCTTCAATTGTTCCATTGTGGCCACCATCTTGATGCTTTTAACCAGGAGTGGAATTCTACCTGGTCGGTCCAGTTCTATAAAACCGGTTGTTATGATTCTGCCCAGTCTGGAGAACCAGCAAACTGCACCACTGGCTGGCCCCTCCCCTCCCTGCCCACTCACTCCTTACCTGGCATACACGCCATCAAACTTGCCTGCTCAGTTGCTATTTTTCCTTCTTTTTTTCCCCGACCATCAGCTGTTCTACTGTGCCAGGAAATTTAGATTAGCTAGAAAGCAGGAAATCATTGGATTTCTTGCTTTCTAGCTAATCTAAAAGCAGAGCTGAACCTTCCTTAGGACTGAAGTTTTTATTTTTTCAGTGCAGACTCAGGCAGCAGATTGCAGAAAGGTAGATCTCTGAGTGAATCTGCGATTCTGTGAACAACTCAATCTGCCTTTTTTAATAAGAAATTCAATATTTACATATTTATAATATTTACATACAAGCCACGCCCATCCAGCCACATGACCACCAAGCCACATGCACAAATTAGGCCACACCCACAGAACCAGTTGTTAAGAAATTTGAATCCCACCCCTGCTTTTAACCACACTCTGCAGAGACACCCTAGTTTCTGGGAAATGAAACTCCTGTTGCTTCATGTTTTTTGAGCTGCTTTCCTGCTTTGCACAACTCCAGAATCAGATATGGGCCTTTGTGGTCTCACCCTGCCATTTCTTTCAGCAACTGAGACAGCTTAGGGACAATGGACCTCGGATTGCACGAAAGGCAAACTTTCTCTTTGAAATACCGAAACTCCGTAGTGGTTCTCCATTGGTGGGAACATCTGCCTCGCCCAGCCCCATTAGTTCCCACGGTCTGGCAACCCACACTTCCTTCCCTCCCTTTAGAGCAGAGTTCCCCAACCTTTACGGGTTGATGGCCCATGGAGGGGAGGAGGGAAAGAGGGGATGGTTTTGTGGGAAGGGCAGGCACATATGCTGCTGCTCACGTGAGTGGGGCCAAGAGTGTCCATAACACTCATGCAAGTGAGGCCCCAAGTGCCCACAATGCTCACATGGGCTGTGCATCCGCATGCACCAGCTGGCCACTCACATGGCCTGGTTGCAAATGGGTATTAGGATTCCAGCAATTGCCCTAATTAAACCATGATTCTCCAATTGAGCACGTTCACGGCAGTGGTGGGATTCAATTTTTTTTTACTACCAGTTCTATGGGCATGGATTGGTGGGCATGGTAGGGGAAGGATACTGTAAAATCGCCAGTCAGAGGTGGGATTTGCTGGTTCTACGCAAAATTTCCGCTACTGGTTCTCCAGAACTGATCAGAACCTGCTGAATACCAGCTCTGGTTCATGGGCTGTGTGTCATCATTCATGTTGTCCAATTAAATATATTCGTGGGTAAAAGCTCTGGTATTTTAGTTACAATCTTTTAAAGATAAGAGTTGGAATGTACTTTCGCTTCCAAACTGCTGCACTGCTCTTCCACATTTCCTTCCTTCCCCTCCACTTTTTTTTTAGGGCAACTACTAAAACAAGCATAGGAATTTTTATGAGTTGACAATGGGCCACGGACCATTAGTGGGGCCCAAAGGTTGGGGATCCCTGCTTTAGAGGCTGAGATGTGATCGCCAGACTCTTATTTCATGGATCTTTTAAAAACAACAAGGTAGACCCCTTGGTGGCTTTACAGCTCCCCACTGTAGCGACTGCTCAGATGGGGGCTTTGATTGAGTTGCATACAGGTGCCCCTCGACTTACAACTATGACTGAGACCAGAATTTCTGTTGGTAAGCAAGGCAGTTGTTAAGTGAATCAAGCCTGGCTTTATGATCATTTTAAACAAATCACTACGGCTGTTAAGCAAATCGTGTGTGGTTGTTAAGCAAATCTGGCTTTCCCCATTGACTTTGCTTGTCGGAAGCCAGCTGGGAAGGTTGCAATTGGCAATCACATGACCCCAGGATGTGGCAACCATTTTAAATCCATGTTGGTGGTCCAGCACCTGAGTTTTGATGGCCTTGGGGATGCTGCAATGGTTAGACATTCAAGGACTGGTTGTAAGTCACTTTATTCAGGACGGTCATAATTTCAAATGGTCGCTAAGCAAAAGGTTGTAAGTCTAGAAGAACCTGCAGTTTGTATTTCTCTGTGGCTCAGCTGATGGAGTTTTGATGAGTTCACAATGTTGTCAGCCTTTGAGATAGGTGGCAAAGAAGATGACCGTGGATTGGCTTCCAACTGCTTTTAAGGATTCGGGGAATAGAAACAGCATCACCATTTGCAGCCTAAAAAGACTCTGCTCCAGCAGTCAGTTGCTTTAGGGTTGCACAGATGAACAAGAGCATCTATTCTTAGTCCAGCTAGACTGATCTGGTGCCCTCTAGATAAATCAGTGCAATTCTGGTAACTCCCAGCTGCCCAAGAGACTAGCCATAGACTCCAGGTCTGCTGGACAGTTTTCTCATTCCACCTAGGATCCAGGCCCAGCTGGATTTAAAGTCCTATTTTAAAATCCTTCTCTTTGCTTATTCTGTTTTATTTGTTTACCTATGAGATCTAGACCCCATAGGTTGACACATGCCCTCTGGGAAGCTTACAAAACAAATCCATATTCAAAACATAATAAGTAAGATGTCAAATAAAAACAGCCATAAAAACCACAAAAGGGAGAAAAGCAAAAAAACGGTCACCAAGATAAAAAAAAAAGCAGCTAGAACTAGTTTCAAGAGCCTTGTGATTGCTCCAAGCCCACAAGGAAGGTTTGGCACACTCTACCTAGGGCCTTCAAGATAGCAAAGAAAAGGGCCAAGGGAAAGTCCCTGGAGTAAGAGCTTCGTTGTATGGACACCACAGCCTGAAGGCTTGTCATTCCAGTAACCACCAGTCAGGTTTCCAAAAATGGGGAGGCTATAAAGAACATGTATGATTTGACCATGAGGGTCATATAAGAAAAGATAGTCCTTAGAGATTTGTTTTGGGACCATCAACATGACCTCCATCTTTTGCTCACTTCTCTTCTCTGTCCTTCTTCTTCTTGTTGTTTTGGTTCACCTTTCTGGGGATTGAGGTTGCCATCTTCTGGATTTTGATCTCAGTTTAGGAATGAATTCTCAAAGGACTTCTTGAAATGATTGTTGCCAGAAAATCGAGTACAAGTTTTCTTGCCTTTCATAGGACAATCTGCAGGCACATTTTACCAATCTTGAATCGGGTTGAGCATATTACAGACAAACTTTGGATTCTCCAAAATGCCATCTATGAAATAGTAACAGCACTTAGACTTCTATACCACTTCATAGTGCTTTTACAGCCCTCTCTAAGTGGTTTGCAGAGTCACCCTATTGCCTCCAACCATCTGACTCCTCATTCTACCATCTTCAGAAGGATGGAAGCCTGAGTCAACCTTGAGCTGGTCAGGATTGAACTCATGGCAGTGGGCAGAATTAGCCTGAAATACTGCATTCTAACCATTTCACCACTATGGCTCTTAGAATGGTTTCAGAAGGCTTTCAAATGGATGGCTTTGTGTTAAGACACTACTGTATTAGATTCAAGACTATTTGTTTATGGACTTGTTAAAATAGCTTTTCAGTTATATCTGCTTTTTGGGTGAATTTATTTATCCTCACACCAAAATCTATACAACACAGATTTCAGGACTCATGGTGGTTTACACCACCACTAAGGAAAATACCAATATATAAATAACCACAGAAGACAACTAAAACCAGAATTACAGGCCTATGTCTAGGAAAAGCCCATCCCCATTAGCACCCATAGTCCCTGATATATAAACAGTCTTAAGGGACTTCTTAAAGGTCAGGTGATTAGGGCACCAATGAACTTGGCACCCAATTTTTTTCCATTTTGAAGTAACTTCTAATGCTACCAGCCCCAAGGCGATATTTGCAGGTTTTCTATTTCTTCTTAATGTTTTTGGTTCTTGTTTCACATGGGGAGGAAGAACACCAAGTTACAAATAGAATCATAGATTTCTATGGTTTTGTAAGATGCCTCGTGATTGTGTAATAAAGACAATTTTAAAAACTACAAAGTTTCTGTTAATTTAGAATAAGGAGTGTGATTTAAAAACCATAACTTTATCTTTTAATCTTTCAGGTTTGAAAAGCTGTTTAGTTTCAAGCTTTCGCAGCAATGAAATCACTTACCTCAAGCCCCAAAGTGACTTGGAAACCCAGCCAGTCTTATTCATCCCAAATGTTCATTTTTCAAACCTCCAAAGATGTGCAACGGTAAGGCTCCTCTTTTAGCCCTGCAGCTTATGCCAAGAACCTCCAGAGTTCCATGAAGAAAACGTGGACTTCGGAAAGGATTCAGGATGACCTTCAGTGAGGGAGAGGATTCACATCTAGATGTAGTCCAGTGGTTGTCCAGAAGGCAAAGTCTTCATAGGATGATAATTAGAGAGCCATTTTAAAATATCAGGGTAGAAAGCCAGGGACTGTGAGTTCTAGTCCTGGTTTAGGAAGGAAAATGGACTTTGTAACTTTGGACCGATCACCTGGAGATTGTGAATTCTAATCTCTCCTTAGAAATGAAAGTTGACGAGCGACTTTGGGCCAATCGCCAGGAGACTGTAAATTCTAGCCTTGCCTTAGGGATGAAAGCCAACTTGGTTGGCTTTGGGTTAAAACACTTTCTCTCAGCTCAACTCCTTTTACAGGGTTTTTCTTATGGGGAAAATAGGAGGAGGAAGGATTGATTATTAGTTATGTACACTGCCTTGAATTACTTATAAAAATAATAAAGGCAGGATCTAAATTATAAATTCTTAATATATTACAACTCAACATAAACTAGTGTTTATTTCTTCCTAGCTAATAAGTTAGTAGACTTTGTTGTATATGTGATATGTAGGTTCATTTAATTTTTATATCAGTGGTGACCTAAATATGTAGAACTAGGGACAATCTATTCATGCGACAAGCAACACGCTTATCCAGGAGAGTCATAAAGCTGTTTGGTTTGGTTTGGTTTGGTTTGGTTTGGTTTGGTTTGGTTTGGTTGGCTGGATGACCCCATTCCATTTGATTAATATAAGGTTGAATGCATCATGCAAACCCCCCAAAATGGATTATTCATGACCAGGTTAAGCTTATTGTGTGAACATCCAAATATCTGGTCAGCAAAGCAATCATTTGAGGCTCTGCTCCAGAAAGAAACACATTCTGTGGAGATGAAATATGATTTGGACCCTCTATCTAACCTTCCTTAGAGAAACAGAGGAGCAAAGGAGAGCAGTAAGGTGTGTAAAAGTGTTTAATTAGTTGGGTATGACATACATCCCAAGGGGAATGTGGACGTATATTGAACAGCCAACCTCTGATCCAGCAAGCTATTTAGTAAAGAAGATACCTTGAGTGGAATTTCCACGTAAGCCCCTTTGAAGAAAAGGCAGAATCTAAATCTAATAAATATAGCTTTGCTATGTTATTGCAAAGGGGGGAAGGGCTTTAAAATGGCTGTTCATCTTTGATTAAAACATCTCCCTCCCTCTTTATAGGTATTACCTACTGCTGGAGCTCCACATGATTCCCACAGGTATGTAATACATTTCCTTTGGTGGTTGAGGCATTGATGGGGTCAGCAACCTGAAATGCTTTTGGACTCTGAGACCAAAAATGTGTTTGCTTCCCCATACCTGTTGCCTTTATAACTCATGGAAACTCAAATATTTAAGTCTTTGATTCAGGCATGGGTTTACATTCAGGCCTTCAGGGCTCTGGGCCACGAAACTCTTTGAGTGCTGCACATTGGATGACTTTCAGCCAATCACTGTCTTGGTTCAGCAGTTTCCATGTGGGACAGAATAGTCAATAATTTCCATCTGGGGATATATAAGGGTCTAGTCTCAAATGAGGGGAGGACACTTCATTTGGGGTGTGTTTATGAGTAGTAGAGAGAGCAGTCCATCAACATATATATCAGCATAACGGCCTCATTCAAATGAAATAAAATGAATTGTCCCTTTTTATTAAGGACAAAGCTTTGAAGTTGGTCTGTCCATCCACCCATCCATCCACCCATCCATCCATCCACCCACCCACTCATCCATCCATCCATCCTTCTATCCATCCATCCTCTTTTTGTTCTTGGCGGTTTCCCATAAGGTGGATTAAGCTGAGAAATGTGACTAAATCCACTTGAGGACTGTGAGGGGCCTTGAATTTGAGTCTTTCCAGTCTATAACTCCCTCTTTAACTGCTGCACAGTCTAGATTCAGTTAGGGACATCTGATCTGTTTGGGAAGATCCCGTGTGATTTGTATATTAGGCCAACCAGGAGATGTTCTAAGTTCCTTTCTTTTTCCCTACTTCAGTTTGCCCTTAAAGCGGAGCTGCCCTTCCTTCCCCGACGAATTTGATCCCATAGCCGCAAAACAAGCAAAAGAAGAAGACCCCCAACGAGGTAAGTTGGAAGTGGCAGATGTCTTCTGCATGCCCAGGAGCCTCATAGCCCAAGAAAAAGCATGGAGTCCACAGATGCAGAAGGATGCATCCCTCTGTTTGTTAACCACAACACTAACATGTCAGAGTGGCAAATTAGCAAATGGACAGGTGACCAAACTTGACTGTCTAGGGTCCTGCTTAGCCATGTCCTTCATTGTCCCATCACAATTAAGGAGAGCAATTGATGGGTTTTTTCCCACTGGAAGGTGCTATTCTGGAGAAAGAAATGAAGGTCAGGGAATCCATCAATCACTTTCCTTAATTTGTCCTGTACTAAGACAATAAGCACGATATCGCTTTCCCTTTTTCTGAGGCAGAACAGGGACAGGCATTGAGGGCAGTGAAGTTTGTGCCAGTGTCTGGGCCCAGGGAGAGTACAGAAACATGGAGTGTGGGGGATGAAGTTGTAAGGAATGCAAAAAAGGACAGGAATGTGAGACCTCAAAGCAAAGATGTAATGCAGGGGTGTCAAACTCGATTTCACTGTGGGCCACATATGGGTTGTGTTTGACATCCGGAGCTGGGTGGGCAGGGCCAAGGTAGACGTGACCAACTCAACGTCACTCGTGTTGGGGGCGCCTGTGGCGGCCCATGTGCTCTGCCAGTGAAAATGGGCTCCCGAGCTCTGTTTTCAGCTACAACAGCTTCCTGCAACCCTCTGCCAGCAGAAACGGAGTTTGGGAGTGCTGCCCATGGCCCAGGGGTGGGATTCAAACTTTTAACAACCGGTTCTGTGGGCGTGGCTTAGGTGGTAGGTGTGGCTTGATGATCATATGACTGGGTGGACATGGCTTCATGTTATTGGCTGGGCGTGGCCAACTCAATGTCACTCACATCAAGGCATGCAGCTCCTCGCCTGGCCTCTCATGACTGTGGGGATGCTGCAACAGTCATAAGTGTGAAAAATGGTCATAAGTCACTTTTTTCAGTGCCATTGTAACTTTGAATGGTCACTCCACACAAGCAAAGTACCAGCAAAGGAGGGGAAAGAAACTCCAGAGATGTTCCTGAGACAGGAAGTCTAGTCCTGCCAAGAATGCAATAAGGGTTAACAGAGAGGCAGTTTCTATAAGCAACACCAGAATGTTTCCTTCTTGCCTTCCTTACAGGATTAGGCCAGTAATTTCTTCTAACAACCGGTTCTCTGAACTACTTAGAATGTTAACGACCGGTTCTAGCGAAGAGGTGCGAACCGGTAGAATCCCACCCCTGCCGTGGCCCTCGTGAACTGCATTTTCGGCTGCGATGGCCTCCTGCACACAGCAACCGCACACAGCCCTCCCAAGCTCTGTTTTCACTGGCATAGGCATCATGGTCCGGTCCTTCGCTGTTTCAGGGTGGCCCTTTAGGCCAGATCTAAGCACCCCTTGGGACAGATCTGGCCCCCAGGCCTTGAGTTTAACACCCTTGATGTAATGGGTTTGGGAGATTCTATACCGGAAGGAGAGAAATGAGGGCTTCCTTCTTCCACATCTGCAGATAGATTTGACCATTGTCTCTTGTGTCATTCAGTTCTACTCTATGTACGACGGGAATCAGAGGAAGTTTTTGATGCTCTCATGTTGAAGACTCCCGATCTCAAAGGCCTGAGAAATGCGGTGAGTTTCTCTCCTTGGTCATCCTATGGCATGGAAGTTTGCTACCTTGGGATGAGGTGCTGAAGACATCTAGGGTGGAGAAGGGCAGCCAGCAGACCTCCACAAAAGGAATGACAACTTGAGTCAGACTGCTTCCCATCCCAGATGTTCATCCCTTCCTAGGTTTCTTTATCCTATTTTAATTTAAATCTTCTTACAATGTTGCTTAAGTAATGAGAGGAAACAACTACTGGCTGTTTAAGAGATGGCTCCACTTAGTCAATGTTGTACAACGATTCTGGTGCTGATAAAATAGAAAACCAATCTTGGGATGCTGCATTTTAAGACCTTCTCTAAAGAAATGTTTGGTTGGGATTATAACTAGCCCATTGGCAGCCTGACCTGGGCAATGGAGTCCATTTTGCATTAAACTAGAGTTTGCTAACTGGTGGTTTATAGAAAAAGGCACAATCAGTTTGTTGGTTGTATTTCCACAAGGTGCTAGCTAGGTCATGAATGGTAATTTCTATTCCTCAATGACTGTATTCATACAATGCACTCCTTAAACCAACCGTACCACATGAAGAACTAGCACGATGTGTAAACCTCATGAATATATACCATAGAGACCATCAGAACTTAAAACAACAAACGGTTCCTACTTTTCAGTTCCTGTGAAGATTTGTGTTTCACTATGAAAGGCCCCATGTGTAATTTGGTTCCTAGGCCCGTTTCTGGAGGCCATTTTCCTGTTCATTCTGTATTCTCTTTCTCTCTAGATTTTGCCTCTTTTAGCTTGGCTGGGCTGGAAGCTCTCTCCTTTTCCCTACCACCATGAATATTTGTTCAATGTTTAAAGAGCACACAATGCTGGAGCATATTTCTGTGATGTTTATCACCACCGTTCCAGATAACCCTCGGCTCGGCTTTGCTGAGGCGGGGAATAAAGCAAACAATCTCCCGAAATGATCTGATAGCCATATTTATGGCTTTGCTTTATGTGTGTGTGTCTCTTTCTGAGTGTGTGTGCCCTGCTTTTGCACACTTTCAAATTGGAAAAGAGCAAATAACACATTTCTTTTTCTGAAATCGCCTCTTGGGAGCTGTAGTTTTCCACACTGAAATGGTTTCTCTGCTTGTAGAAATGAGGCTGTGGTTTCCCCCCAAAAAGGATGGCTGAGAAGTAGAATAGAATACTGTAGAATAATAGAGTTGGAAGGGACCTTGGAGGTCTTCTAGTCCAACCTCCTGCTTAGGCAGGAAACCTTATACCATTTCAGACAAATGATTGTCCCATCTCTTCTAAAACAAACCTTACAGTGTTGGAGCAGCCACAACTTCTGGGGGCAAGTTGCTCCACTGATTAATTGTTCTAACTGTCAGGAAATTCCTCCTTAGTTCTAGGTTGCTTCTCTCCTTGATTAGTTTCCATCCATTGCTCCTTGTCCTGCCCTCAGATGCTTTGGAGAATAGTAAGAAACATGAATCTGGCCAAACCCACATTCTCCTCTAGGGAGGGAATTGGGAGACCAGGTTTAAAATTGGCCCAAATAGTGTATATCATAAGTTTTAGATTGGTTTTCAGACTGTGTGATGCTAAAATACCATTCGTTTGCTTTTGGCTTCGTACAATTTGTAGTCTTGACTTTGTGGCTTATTCAACAGATAATGACTAAAGCAAACTTTGAGTATTAAAAGAACTTCACAACAAATGTTAGGAAGGTCTACCTAAGATGCAAAAGGTCTTGTTCTAGGGGGATAGGTCAAGACTCAAGAATAAACAAAAAAGTCAAGACCGTGGCCACGATTATGTAATGATACCATTGCGGCTACCCTCTTGATTATTATTTTTGATCCTCTCTCCCAACTCCATGGGTATCCATGCATTGTTCTTGTGTTGCAAGGGAAGATTTAAACCAGTTTCAGAAGGGAGAGGGAAACATTAGAAACAGAGATTTGCCTAAGCCAACATTACTCCATAACTAGAATAGGATTTGAACAGGTTTTTACTGGATCTCATTCTATTTATCACTAAGTAGGTTTGTTCTCAGCTCTCAGTTGTTTGATTTTGACATGGGAATCTCTTTGGGACGATGCAATTGCAACGGGTTTATGGTCAGAATCGAGTGAGTTGAATGGGGAAGTATTACAGGTACTGCAATACCACCAGTGAGTTTTATAAGACTCCAGGAATCCATTCATCGGAATGTGTAGATGGATGTAAACTATTCTTTTTCATTTTCCAGATTTCAGAAAAATATGGCCTGCCAGAAGAAAGCATCTATAAAGTCTACAAAAAGTGCAAACGAGGGTAAGTGATAGTCTGTTTCCCTTGTATGACATTCCTGGTTCTTGGGTCTAGCAAGTAGGTAAGAAAATGTATACATGAAAAGAAGCAGGAATGTTGGCCAGTTTTCAGAGGTCTAGGGAAGGAATAGTATCAAATTAATTTGGAAGAAATTCTGCATGTCTTGATTAAGTACAACCAGAATCTTGCTAGATCCAGCCAAAGGCTTATCTGGTTCAGCATTTCATGAAAGCAACTACCCCTTCCTCCTTGCTGTGGCCCAACAGATCTTATTTAGGAATGCCCTCCGGCTCAGGAGATTGTTGTCTTGTAATTTAATATTCTCAACTGGAAACCTAAAGATTCATGCTCTGTGTGAGCATCAAGTATGAGATGAGGACTCTATGATTAGCCATGTTCTTTGGCTACAATGATGGAAGCTGCTTGCTAGTGGGCTTCAGTGGGCTTTCCCTGTGTCATTACTTTGGTGGAAGCTGAAATGACCTATCACAGAGGTCTCCAAACTTGGCAACTTTAAGACTTGTGGACTTTAAGACTTGTGAACTATGCTAGTTGGAAAATTCTGGGAGTTGAAGTCCAATCAGTCTTAAAGTTGCCAAGTTTGGGGACCCCTGGCCTATAGAGATGTTTCTCAACCTCAGGAATTTTAAGATGGGTGGACTTTGAATCTCAGAATTCCCCCAGCCAGCATTGGGTTCATTGGAATGGAAGGTCATCATGTGGCAGTTTGGCTGTAATTTAGGGCAATGTGTGACTGTAGCCAGGGGTGGCTTATTGTGCGAAACATAATTAAGCCATTCCACATGTAAGACAAAGTTTAGGTTACAGCACTTAGGAGATCCACACCAAAAATGGAAATTCTCTGGTCAATTTTGAACCTTCCACACTCTCTCGCCTTAGCTTGCTGTTCCTCAACCTTGGCATTTGTGGTCTTCAACTCCCAGAATTCCCCAGCCATTGGTGGCTAGGGAATTCTGGAGGTTGAACTTTACTCATCTTAAAATTGCCAGGACTGAAAACACTGCCCTAGTCTATTTACAAGAGTATTGTGAAGATACCATTGGAAGGAAAGTCCATCGCTGGCTAGAGAATTCTGAGAGTTGAAATCCACACATTTTGAAATGTCCAAGGTTGGGAAATTCATATAAACACACACACAGGAGGTGCGGGGGGGAGAGAATCACTTGTCCTACCTAAGATGGGAAATCATTTTTGTTCTAGCTTAGATTACTTTAATTTGACACCTTCCACAATAGGAGGTGAAGTTCAACCCACCTGGACATGAGTTGAACTTCACCTCCTATTTGGGGTATAGCTGGCCTTAGGTATTAAGAGTCAACGCCTTGGGAATGGGCCAAGGTTTGCGTTTCTGCTTTTCAATCTCGTTCCAGTTGGCTTCTACATACTGTGTCTTTTATTTTTAAAATATGAAGTTGTCTGGTGAGGATAAAAAAGGCCTGAGGAAGAAGCGTGTGTGTGTACATAGTGCATGGAGTGGTCTGGGGAATTTAACAGATATGTTGTTATCTCCCCGGGCAATGGCCCGAGGTCACCATCTTTGGGTTTATCTTTATCATCAGGGCATCATTGTTTATTTATTTCTCAAAACCAGCAGGATTGAAGTAACCCTTAGGCTTAGAGTGGCAGATAATACTGGAATAGAGCAGTTTTGGGAGGAAAATCTGTACTGGATTCCATTAATGGGACTCTTAGATATTACAAATATAGCATTTATTGATTGGAGATGCTAGCATTTCAGCATCAGTATGACTGGCTGGGGAATTCTGGGAGTTGAAATCTTCAAGTCTTAAACTTACTAAAGGTTGGACACCCTGCTCAGAACATAAGATTGACACTATTCTGGTGAAGGTGGTTGTTATGCAAAATGATGCAGGCTTGGAACAAAAAACCCAAGCTTTGTTTATACAGCAAAAAGAACAGGATCTTAAATCCTTACAGAGGACTCCAGGAAAATGCTCCCCCAAGGTATAACTATTGAAATAAACAGCAAATTTCACACCTGGAACCTTTGGGAATGGAACATAAATCTGGTCTGGGTTGGATGGAAGTTGGTGGTCTGAAGTTTGAGAGGGCACCAATAATCCACTGGGGCCAGGAGTGGTATCTCCAGCAAATAAAATTTAGAAATACAGGCTCTTTGCTAGTTCATACTTGAGCTAATTCATAGAACCTAGTTTGTGCTTGAGACTCCCCATTTCAGGCCAAATATTTCCCGCTTACGTAAGAACTGAGTAGCCGCTTAAAAATCTTTCGCATTCCACGTTGCAACCGAGTCTGAAGGATACAAAAGCCGGGTAGCAGGGGTGGGTGGTAAATCACCCCTAATTTTTGTTTCCCTTTTTCTCTCCTCCACCTCCCAGTCTGGTCAGACAAAGAACATAATTTGGCAGGGGGGTGGACTGCCCATCCTTCCGCTAATCTTGTTGTGTCTGGATAACTGCAGCCTGTAGCCCATCACAGAGACTGGAGGTTTTGTTCTTACTTCTAGCAACCCATGAAATCCCAGGTCCTCTTGGGGCTTCGGTTTTTACAATATGATGCAGCTCCAGATGGCTTGGTCCTTGAATATCTGATTCCAAAATGGAATTTCAGCAAAAGCAATCAAGTCAACACCTTAAAAGACCACCCTGTTTAGAGCTTTTTCTCCCATACCCCTGTCGGTCCAGGTACCTGGGCCCAACCAAGTAACCTCATTACTGCTAGAAGGGTTTGCTCTCTATTTATATACGGGTGGATTGCCAGTATTGGTGGGAGTGTTGTTTTCTTTTTGGTAGTTCCTTGATTAGGCTATTGTTTACTGTTTAATTATTTGAAATGAGTTGGTAGTTCCTTGACTGGGGTATTGTTTACTGTAATGAAACATCTGCAAGAAAACAACCAAGCTCAGAGAGCACTAAGGGATGGAACACTAAGGGTGGACGTGGCAGGGGAAGGTTACTGCAAAATCCCCATTCCCTCCCCACCCCACTAACCTGCTTTCCAGCTCCGTTCTCCTGTGTAGGGCAACCAAAGAAAACCCAGCCAATCAGCTGGTACCCAATGGGAGGCAGAGAAGAGATGGGGGCGGGGCCAGTCAGAGGTGCGATTTGCTGGTTCTCCAAACTACTCAACATTTCTGTTACCGGTTCTCTCAGAACGTGCTGAATACCAGCTCTACCTTCATTGCTTCCTCCCACTTCAACCCATTATACCTTTCTGGGTCTTTTAATGCCTCCAAGCTATTTCCAAACATAGGGCTTTTTCAGGAGAGTACTAGACCCCTGGCAGGTGACAAGTTGCAAGGAACCTGGAGACGCTTCCTTTCCCCTTCACCCCATGTCCCCTTTAGTACCACCCAGTGTGTGTGTGTGTGTGTGTGTGTGTGTGTGTGTGT
Source organism: Pseudonaja textilis (assembly GCF_900518735.1). Next base: position 8,286,918 of record NW_020769327.1, on the reverse strand, counting down.
GTGTGTGTGTGACTGAGGGAAGGCTGAACCTGACGTTCTAAGCATCTGCCTCACCCCACGTTAAAGACTGTGATTGATGTCCAGGAGGTGACATTCAATGGGAGGGGAAGCAAAGCCAATCCTGTTCCTTAACTTGGTCCACAGTAAATAAGTAAGGAGAAGTTCATTTGGCTGCTGTCAGTCTTGTTGCTGTGGCAGAATACAGCTTGGCACTGAGCAGCACAATTTATATAATTAACTGCCAGCTCGATGACACTTCAGCATGGCATCAGAGTTTCTGGTCTCCTGAACGTCCCTTGCTGAGAGTCATTGCAGAATTTTGTGTATGAAGCATTATTTTAACAACTGGAAATTTCATGGTTTAATTAAACAAGACTCCGCTAATAATCCCAGTAAAACAGGTGCTAACGTGGCACAAAAACATATGTAGCTTAAACCGTGCTGGAAAGATCTTGCTCTAACTTGCAAAGTATTTCGTAGGTGGTACCTGGAAGTCGCTGAGAAGTTGTGCCTAAATGGGTCTTACATTTACTATCTTTAAAAAAAAAAACATTGTGCTTTCCAGAAAACCTGCTACAGAGGTGTCATTGGGAAAGGGGAGGGTTTTAGCTAGTGAAAAGATAGGTGGGGAAAATTTAAAAGAGGAAGATAGTGACAAATTGACAAATGGCGTGCAGAGCCATTTGTGCTGGAATGCGAACCTCAGGCAAACTTACCTCACTGCGTATGCACTGCAAATGCCTCACAGCTGATTTTTGGCCTGTTTGAGGCCTTTTTCGGCCTCCCAGAGGCTTAAGGAAAAGCCTTTGCAAGCTGAAAAATAGACCTGTTTCATCACTTCCTGTATTTCCGGAAATCTGGAAGCGACGAAATGAGCCCATTTTTCGGCCTGCAAAGCCTGAAGAAGCTTTCTTCAAGCCTCTGGGAAGCCTAAAAAGGCCACAAACAGGCCAAAAATCTGCGGGCAGTGCAGGTAAGGGGGTGGCAGGGTGGATTGTGCACATATGCGCAGGGGGCATATGCGCATGTATACCTCATTCAGATGTATAATAACATATTACAGTACAATTCATCTCTTATGTATTATACTTGATAAAGTGTCAGTCAGTGTTGGATGTATATTTTGTGTATATTTGTAGATATTGTACTCTCTAATTGCAAATGGAGAAGTGTGTACTCTATTTTTCTTATCTCCATTTTTAAGTGCTCTGCTTTTATTAAGTGCTCTCCTCCTCTTCCTCCTCCTCCTTCTTCCTCCTCCCCCTTTCTTCTTCCTCTTCCTCCCTTCTTCCTTCTTCTCCTTATCTTCATTTTTAAGTGCTCTGCTTTTATTGTATTGCAAACAGTTGCTGGGGTGCATCTATAGTTTTGTTGTACTTGTACAATGACAATAAAGTTTCTTCTTCTTCTTCTTCTTCTTCTTCTTCTTCTTCTTCTTCTTCTTCTTCTTCTTCTTCTTCTTCTTCTTCTTCTTCTTCTTCTTCTTCTCCTCCTCCTCCTCCTCCTCCTCCTCCTCCTTCTCTTCCTTCTCATTCCTCCTCCCCCTTTCTTCTTCCTCTTCCTCCCTTCTTCCTTCTTCCTTCTTCTCCTTCTCCTTCTTCTTCCTCCTCCCCCTTTCTTCCTCCTCCCCCTTTCTTTCTTTCTTTCTTTCTTTCTTTCTTTCTTTCTTTCTTTCTTTCTTTCTTTCTTTCTTTCTTTCTTTCTTTCTTTCTTTCTTCTTCTTCTTCTCCTTCTCCTTCTCCTTCTTCTCCTCCTCCTCCTCCTCCTTCCCGAACTTCCAGGAGGCCCATTTTTCACCCTCCCTGAACCTCTGCAGGTGGGCTGGGCGGAACCAGCCAGGAGTGGGATTCAGGAGTTCTCCCAACTGCACAGAAAATTAGCTAGGGGCTCTCCCAAACCCCTGCAAACCCCCAGCAGCCCACCTGTGTATCAAGGGTAGCCTTACTACTAGAAAGGAAGCGGCTACTCTGCCCTGCTGCTGAAAAACAAACCCTCGCACAATCCTGGTGGAAACCCTCTGGTTCTCCTCCGTGGAGGACAGGCTGCCAAAGCCTCTTCTTGATTGCCTTGATTGTCAGCCCTCCAGCTTTGGTGGGCGGGGGGGGGGGGGGGGGGGGGGGGGGGGGGGGGAGGCGAGTTTCATTCCATGGGAACCAGCTTGCAAAGGGTTTCCAGAGTGGCGTCAGGGGAAGGGAAAAAAAACAAAAACAAACGCCGTGCCTCTGAATCGCCTCGGGTACTCCCAGCAAACCGCAGCTCGTCTCCCCCAGCCTGTCTCTCTTTGCGAGTGCCAAGCACTTCTCTTCTTCCCCGTCCTCCTTGGAGCCCTTGCAAGGGAAGGAGATGCAGCCCAGGAGCCCAGGGTTTTCCTCCAGCTCCTCCCCATCGATGCTTGGCAGATGAGCTCATGTTTGCCTTGGCTCACGTCCAAGGCCTGGGCTTAAAAGAACCGAGAGGCAGCCAAGTTCAGGATGGTGAGAAGGTGTGCCTGGGGCAGGTGCTGTGAAAGGGGCTTTTGGCTGAGGAGGGGGGGCTGGCTGGGGGGGGAAGGGACGCCCTCTTTAGAGAGGGTAGCCCAGCCTCCCCCCAAGAGTGACGCCTTCCAAAAACATCAAGATGACGTCTCTCCGAATATCCACCCCGCTGGCTGGGTGGCCTGGGGGCTTCTCTACAGGTAGCCCTCAACTTACAATGTCTACTGCTAAAGGGAAGGAGTCGTTAAGTGAGACGTGCCTAATTTGTCGCTGCAGTCATTAAGCGAACCACCGGGGTTAAGTTAAGCAAGTCCAGCTTTTCCCACTCAGTTTGCTTGTTGGAAGCTGGCTGGGAAGATCACAAATAAATGGTGGTTGTGTGGCCCTAGAACACTGCAACTATTGTAAATACAATCTGGTTGCAAGGGGCCTGAATTTTGATTATGTGAATGTGGGGACGCAGCAACACTTGTAACTGGAAGTGGTTGTAGGTCATTCCCCGCTCCCCGCAGTGCCTTCGTAACTTCGGTCACTAAACGAATGGTAAGTCAAGGACTCCCCGTAGTCTCACTATATTTAGAAGGCATTTGGTTTTGGGCAGGCTGGAGTAGATCTTCTCATAGCATGCCACCCACCTGGACAATGCCTTGTGGAACATTATCCAAGCTGGTAGGTAGCTGCATGGCGCTGCCTAGCTAAGCCCGGCCTAGTAGGATAAGATTTCAACAAGCCTGAGCCTCAAACCGTCCTCAAGGTCTCCCTAGCCTAAGAGGGGCCCAGTGGAACAGCAATCCAGGGAAGCCCTCAAAGAAAATATCCTTTCCAGTATGAGGCGAAGGGACAGGATGGCCGCCATCTTCCTTGGCCAAACTCTGCTGGCAGGGCTGTTGACATCACCAGTTGTGTACATCCACCTCTACTGGGTCCCTTTTGGAAGCTACTTTTTTAGATGGATGCAGCTCTGATTCTAAAGCAGCCTCTTTTTTTTTGCCCTCTTGGAGATGGCAGTGTAGATATACTGTGCAGTACATGTGCCAAATTTCTATTTGAGCAATGACAAAAAGTTGCTCTGTTCTGCAAAAACCAGGAAATATTAAGTACTACCAAGCTGTGGTTACTTGTCTGCATAAATGTCCTGCTTTGCACCTCAGATAACAATTCAAATTATCAATCAGAGCTGCACTTGTGAAATATATAATATGATAGTAATTCAACCAGTTCCTGGCTTCATGGTTTTGGGATTTTCTCTCTTTACTTGGAAACTGTTTGGCTGGCTGGGATTGTGCTCCAGAAGGAAGGCTGAAATCTCCACCAAAACCCACAAGTTGGGTGGTAAAATAAACAGAGTCGGTTGCTAGCTGGGTCTGAAGTCTCTGCACCAGCTTCCTGGGCATAATATGTGGAGGTGTGTAGCTGTCTGAAATGTTGAGGTGTTGGGGTGTTTGGCACAAAGAGGCTGGAGGCAAAAGTGTTAATAAAGTGCAGCTCACAAAGGTTTTTGCTTTGGTAATAAAATGCATTTGTTGAAAAAGAGGCTGCCAAGTTCCTTCTGATTGCTTGCTTTTAAGAACTAGTATAGTTGACTCTGGATTTGCATGGTCATTTCACATGTTAGATGATTATGGGTGACTTTCATTCTTTTGCTATTTATGACTGGTATATCAGGTTGCTTAGTAAAGTTGAACCAGGAAGCTTTCTTTTCTTTTTTTTTGCCAGGGATTGCATGCAGTATTTTTCAACCTTGGCAACTTTAAGATATGTGGATTTCAACTCCCAGGATTCCTCAGGCAGGCTGGGGAATCCTGGGAGATGAAATCCACACATTTTTACATTGCCAAGGTTGAAACACAGTGTGCATGTGGTAGCGTTGCTACTACTGCTACAGAGGGTCATGATTGCTAAAACTGCAATGTAATTTAATTTTTTGTTTGACAGGTTAGAGAATTTAATGGAGCAAACAGATACTGTATGTTGAAACTTTCAGAGATGATATACCCCTCCCAAATGTATCTTATGCAAAATTGCCAGAATCTGCTTTCTTGAAAATTAACCCATTGTGGAGTCCAGTTTTGACAACATGATTTGGTGGTGCTTGAATAATATGATTATATTTGTTGTTGGAAGAGGTGGTATTAATTAATTGCAGTATACAATTGGTACAAATATTAAATATGACACTAGGAGCAATGGATGGATGGATGGATGGATGGATGGATGGATGGATGATACCAAGCAGCTGAGTTATATCATGGAACATAAGATCACTGCTTTCAGAGTCTGCCTTTCCACTTCAAATGACAGGAATTAACTTCAACTATACTGGCTGCAGATGACAAGAAATATAATTCAAAAAAAATCTCATTTTATTTTATCATTTCCCATAACTATATCCATGCTTTGTTTTGTTTTATTGTAATCACTACATTGTTAATGCAGGAATCAAAGACAGAATAGTAGCACAAAATCTTCTCGGTCACTGCTTTTCTGTTTGAAAGTTCCTCCTGGCTCATTCACAAAAATCCCACATACCCCAAAAACACCAGGTTGGGTGGGAAGAGCTCTCAGAACAAATGCCTGTCTTCCTCTGGAAATTGCTGGATTCTCTCCTCTGAGCAACTCCCAACGGAAGATTATCAAGCAATATCCTGCACAGTGTCCTCTTCTCTTACTCTGCCCAGCCTTATCTTTGGAGCTTGCATTGTTGCTGATATCCAAATACAGTGTTCAGCTGACTAACCTTTCTGTTGCTTTCTTCTTCTTCTCACAGCATCTTGGTAAATATGGACAACAACATAATCCAACATTACAGCAACCATATGGCTTTCCTCCTTGATGTGGTGGAAGCTGAGGAGAAGTTCCAGGTGACCCTCAAGGAACTCTGAAGACTCCAAAACCTGCACTTCTGTGGGATGATTGACAGCGGGGTGGAGTTTCACTCTCCTTCTGTGCAAGCCCAACCCATCAGTTCAGAGTATTTGACTGGTCCGCGACCCCCTTTGAAGGGGGAGAAGTAACCAGAGATGGTGGCCGAGCTCTACATGTGAAGAGGGTGTAGAAGATCCATTCTCAATGTGAATGTGGAACTTCTCTCCATTATTGTTGCTATTGTTATTATTATTGTTATTATTTTATACTATATTATGATGCTGGTTGTCTGCCAGGCTGAGAATTCTAACCTTTTTCCCTGTCAGATAGCAGTGCCTAAATCTCCTTCGTTTTGCTTTTTTGGAAATGGTTTAGTGTCAACTCTTGGGGCCAGGAGGCAAAAACCAAGTTCTAGACATGGTGAATTTTCAAACTAGCTTCAAAGACACAGCCCTGTGTTCCCTCACCCTACGTCCCTTCTTGCCTCAGAGGCCTGGATGTTCCCATCCAGAGCAACCGTGACTGTTTTATACATTTCCAATGCCTTTTTGTTATTTTATAAATATCCAAACATGTGCATATGTATAAATATACCTTGTTTTATATATTGACATGGAGGAAAGTACAGCATTTCAAAACCAGCTGCCTCATAGTTCCCTACACGGGCTGTCTTTCCCCCTCCCCCTTCTTCGTTCATTTTTCTAACTTTTTTTTTTTTTTTGTATATTCTATTGCAATAAAGATTCATTGACAGAAATGCAAGCCTGGCATAATGTAGATCCAAGGAAAGAAGCAGTTTCCGTGATTCATTAAAATGCATTTATTAAAATGCATAAAATCAAGATGGCGGTCACAACTAGGTGACCAAATCCTTTTTTTTTTGCATGGACGTAAAAAAGGGGTAGAACTTTGAACTCATGGTTGTGGTAGCCATCTTGACTTTTTTTCCCCCTCTTGTGGAACCCCTGGTGTTGCAGTGGATCGCAACCATTATCACTCCCCTGTGTGTGTGTTAGTGGGTATGCCGTCTCTTGTTCTTGGGGGGAGAAGCTTGGAGGCAATTAAAATCCATTCCTACAGGACCTAAGCCATCTCTCTTTCTTCCGGGACATTCAGGAATCCAATCGAAGGGATTATCTGTAGCTCAGAGTTGAACTGTGGAGTTCCTGGTGACCTCAGAGCTCAAGGGTTCGTTTGTTTGCAGACATTTCATGACCCAACTAAGTCATATCATCAGTTCCAAGAAACATCATAATCTTACAGAGACAATGTCCCCTAGTTAGGTAAGGAAACACCTGCAAGCAAACCACCAAACTCAGCGAACATAGATCATGTGTTGCTGTATTGCTGTAGCAAAAACTAAATTGACTCCAAGAAATTTTGAGGAAAAATGGGTTGTGAGCCTAGACTCACCCATTCATGACCGTAATTGGTATGGCTGGGCTGGAATAAAAAGAGAAGTTAAACAGCACATTTACCTCTGCACAATACAGGTAATCCTGGACTCGCAACCTGTTGCTTAGCAACCGTTTAACATTCCGGCGGACCTATCTGGGGTATTTACAACCTGGATTCCAAATTCCAATGGTTGAGCCCCCATTGCAGTCAGATGGCTGAACTTCGGCTGCTTGGCAAACAGGTGCATTTATGGCCATTTGCAGCATCCAATGGTCATGCGACCACATTTTTTTGCCCAAAACCTGGCATTGACTTCTGCTTTTTTGTGGCAAAACTGACTTATAGCAAATCATGGGTTAACTTAATTGATGCAAAAAAAAAGTCATTAAATTGAGTCAGTCACATAACCAACCTGCTTTACAACCATCACAAGTCTTGAACATGTGGGTTCTGTTACAGTCGTAACTCAAGGACTACCTTTGTCCTTGAGTTAATGAAGCTAAGGATAAGAATCTTCTTTTGGGGAGAAAGGGAAAGTATGTGAATTTGATTAACAAACAAATAAAAACATGGTCTCTGACAAATGAACTTGAGGACCAAAGGAAAGGATGGCAAACAGGAGCAGCAACAGAGGGAAGAATAAAAAGCTCCGAATTTGAGGTGGAAAACACAAGAAAGAATTAAGCTGAACAAGTTTTACAAGGGGAAAAAAAGCCTTTCCTGAATCAGAACTGAAGAAGCTTCTGGGATGAGAAGCTAAACATTTCTGAGGAATAAAAAAACAAGAAAGTCCAGTTGTCTTTTGGAAAAGCACCTTTGAGGCAACTATGAACTGGACAATTGAAAATCTCCACAGAAATGGCAAAATGACAGTTTTGCTCTTTTGCCAAAGTGTCTTCAGGTTGAGGTTAAAAAAACAAAACAAAATGGCAGCCAGAATGATGTCATCAAAGCTCTGGCCCATTTTATGTGTCAGGCACGGGTTTTTTTTAACTGCCACCTGCAAATGTCCTTGCCTTTTCCTGTTGATTTACCAGTGAACCTCTAAACAGCTGGAAACGGATCTGGGTGGAAATGCCCTGTCACCTAACAGGGGGGCAGCACTTCAGTCTACTGATTCTGGTTTAGCATGTTCAAGGAATGTGGTGACTGCTATTACAAGTGAGGTTATGATTTCCTGCACAGTTATGCAACTTTGTCCTGGAGGACGGCCACCATTCCTTCAACCATTCCCCCAGAAAGTGCTTGCCCAGAATGAAAACTAAATATGACATGCATGTTTTCATTGACACCTAAAAAGCAACAGAAGTTAAGCCAGATTTTTTAAACAGAAGAAGAGAGTTGGAAGGGACCTTGAAATTTTCTAGTCCAACCCTCTCCTCAAGCAGGAAACCCTACACCATTTCAGACAAATGTTTATCCAATCTCTTCTTAAAAACTTCCAGCGTTGGAGTAGCCACAACCTCTGGAAGCAGGTTGTTCCACTGGTTAATTGTTCTATCAGGAAACTTCTTAGTCTCTTCTTGTCCTGCCTTCAGGTGCTTTGGAGAATAAGTTCATCCCCTCTTCTGTGTGGCATCCCCTTAGATATTGGAACACTGCTATCATGTCACCCCTAGTCCTTCATTAAGCAAGACATACCCAGTTCTTGCAACTGTTCTTTGTATGGTTTGGTCTCCATTAAACTAGCTCTTAGAATTACTGTCCAGTCATATATATAAAAGTTATCCCTTTCTATCATATTAAACATTACAATTTGGTAAGAACTTTTGGAAGCCTCTGTGGACCAAGCCTGAGAAATTGGAGGGGCAGGGATGAGCCCGGCAATGCAAAGATGAAACTTGCTTGTTGAGTGAATTGTGATCTTCCCAACAACTGTGATCTTCTAGAGCAAGGGTCTTCAAACTTGGCAAGTTTAAGACTTATGGACTTCAACTCTCAGAATTCCTGAGCTAATATGACTGGGAGGAGGAATTCTGGGAGTTGAAGTCCACAAGTCTTAAAGCTGTCAAGTTTGAAGACCCTTGTTCTAGAGTATGGGAAGATCACAATTCACTCAACAAGCAAAGTCCATCTTTGCATCTTCTCAGGCTTGGTCCAAAGAGGCCACCAAAAGCTCTTATGGATGAAACGTTAAACTAGCCATGCCTAGCCATAGCTGTGTTGAGAAACACTGCCATAGGAGCTCTTTGTATTTTCATATCTAGCTTCTGAATCTGCTCCTAGTTTCCTTCACCTGACAGTTCACTAAATTACGACCAATTCTAATAGGAACATTTGTCCAACGTGCTCTGTTGATTTATTGATCGAAGGCCAGTCCATCTGCTTAGTTCGTGGTTGACAATAAATCTCATTGGATTAGCATCCACTCAATTTCAGACACTGTTGTGAGAGTAAGAGTTCCGTGTTCATCTTCTCCATACCTATAATTGTATAAATGTTTTTGTATCTTTCCCTCAGACACAAACATTTTCCCACAGCACTTGGTTTCCCACAGTCAAGAAGTAAATCTAAACCAGGGGTCTTCAAACATGGCCACTTTAAGACATGTGGAATTCAACTCCCAGAATTCCCCAGCCAGCATGGCTGGCTGGGGAATTCTGGGAGTTGAAGTCCAAAAGTCTTAAAGTGGCTAAGTTTGGAGATCCTTGATCTAAACCATGTCAGAATTTGTCATTTTGGCCCAGAATTCCTGCCAAGGAAGATTAGTGCCTGACCTGAAAATCGGTAGTTGAAACAATTGCGACTTTCCGTCCAAAACTCTTTTTCAATCCTACAATACCGAACCAGTGAAAAACGAATGTTTTCCACCCATCAAAAGATATACAGAATTTTCTAATGATCTAAAAATAGACTCTGCCAAAACCAACCTTGTGGAATCTCTTCCTTTATAATACTGGCACCCATTTGTTGCTGACGTTGTACATGAAGGATTGTTTTTGTGGAATGGGGATGTTGTAAGCCCCTGGAAGGAAAAACACAGAATTTTATGGGATCGGTTTGCAGGGTGGGGACGTTCCTTCTCGTCCTTATATTTCTCTCACGCCCCTTGCTTTCTGCAATACAGGTGGTCCTTGACTTACAACCACAATTGAGCCCCAAATTTCTGTTGTTAAGCAAGGCAGTTGTGAAGTGACTTTTGCCCCCATTTTATGACCTTTCTTGCCACAATTGTTAAGTGAATCACTGCCATTGTTAAATGAAGCTGGCTTCCCCATTGATTATGCTGGTCAGAGGGTCGCAAAAGGCGATCACATGACCCCAGGACCCTGCTACCCATCGTAAATACATGCCAGTTGCTAAGCATCTGAATTTTGATCACGTGACCATGGGGATGCTGATACAGTTGTAAGTGTGAAAAACGGCTGTAAGCCCATTTTTTTCAGCGCTGTTGTAACTTCGAACGGTCACTAAACACAAATGTTTGCAAGCTGAGGACTACCTATATTAAACTACTCACCTGCTTGCTTTATGCAGCTTTCCCTCTGCTTGGCAAATGCAAAGGGGGGGGGGCGGGGAAGAAACCCCCTCAGGTACCGCAGTTGATCAGATGCTGGCACCCAACCTTTCAGGCAACAGAAGTGCAGAGGAAGCAGTTCAGCTATGGGCTGGGTTACTTTATTTTATTTTATTTTCCCAAGCAGCAGGGCTCCAAATCAGATGCATGGAAAATAGAAATTCAGCAGGCGCAGCTGCGTCTGCATGTCAGGCGGAGCAATGTCTAGCAAATTCCTCCTTTCTCTGCAGTTCAGGGCACAGATGTGCTGCCAGGGGGGGGGAAAAAAAAAAGCACTGACGAACTTGTGTGCAACCACAAGTTGGGACTAGAAGGAGGCGCAAGTGGCAATGAGGAAGCAGCATTTTCCTCCACCTCCTTTGCTGCAGAAGCTCCACAGAATGGTTCCCAGCCAGGCTGTCTTCACACATCCTGCTAAGCCAGGGGTGTCAAACTCAAGGCCCGTGGGCCAGATCCGGCCCTTGGGATGTTTAGATCTGGCCCACAGGGCTGCTCTGGAAACAGCAAAGGACCGGCCCGCAAGTCCCTCTACAAATGGAGATCAGGAGGGTCAAGCTCCATTTTTTGGGGAGTGGAGCAGAGGGTTTGTGATGACCCAGGGTGGGATACAAAACAAACACAGTCACAGAAAACAGGTGAAGCCCCTTTTATTCCTTCACTTTCCTTCCAAGCTCCAAAGATTCTTGATGGAAGCCAAAAAAAAGTCCCACACAAACAGTTACAAGAAGAAGGGAAAAAGCAACACCAACCAAGCAAGATAAGGGCTGGAGGATGTCCACAGATAACACACACTGAGAAGGATGCCAAACTCAGAGAGAAACCATCAACTAGAGATATTTCACGCTTTGTTTCCAGCGTTTACCCGTATGCAGGTCCTTCCTCTTACTCAGTTGTCACAGCTGCAGCCCATGAAGAGGAACAAGGCCCTCTCCTCCAGAGCGGACCATGTCTCTCCCTTATCCTCTCCTCCCTGCGTGCCCTAGGATGGAGAGGGGATGGGCCTGGGTCCTCCTCTGACTGCCCAGCCGGCCTCTGCCCTTCCCCAGCCTCCTCCACAAACTCCAGAGCCACCCTTCCACTCCCTGTCAACTGCTCCTCCTCTCCCTCGGAGTCAGTCTCCACCAGGGGCAGGACAGGGTTGCAGGAGGCCACTGCAGCCAAAAACGGAGCTTGGGAGACCATTTTTGCTGGCAGAGCACTCAAGCTACCACAGGTGCCCACAACACGAGTGATGTTGACCTGGACATGCCCCCCCTGACCCCCCCAAGGTCAAACACAATCCTGATGTGGCCCTCAATGAAATAGAGTTTGACACCCCCTGTGCTCAACCATCATGGAATTTAACACAATCAAAGCACCTAGTCCAAGGCCGACCAAGCAGACTTAGAGATCAGATTCACAGCTTGCACTAACCCAGGGTTTCTGGGAAAAGCTAATACTGGCTGAGGTTCATAACACAGATAAAGGCTCTTGTTGGTTAGGGATGGTGTGAGCTGTAGTCCAATTCAGTACAGGTAGCACAGGTAGTTCAGTACACAATTTCAAGTTGTGCCGATAATTAAGCAGGCCATCCCGCAACCAATCAATTTTAAGACTTTTTTTTTCCCTGGCAGTTGTTAAGGGAATACAATGTCCACAATGGGCATTTTTACTACCAGCTCTGTGGGCATGGCAGGGAAAGGATATACTGCAAAACCCTATTCCATCCCCACCCCACTAACCTGCTTTCCACTCTATTCTCCTGTGCAGGGCAACCAAAGAAGACCCAGCCAATCAGTGGTGGGATTCAAATTTTTTTACTACTGGTTCTCTGGGCGTGGCTTGGTGGGTGTGGCAGGGGAAGGATACTGTCAAATCTCCATTCCCTCCCCACCCTACTAACCTGCTTTCCAGCTCCATTCTCCTGTGCAGGGCAACAAAAGAAGACCCAGCCGATCATCTGGGACTCAATGGGAGGCAGAGAATAGATGGGGCAGGGCCAGTCAGAGGTGGTATTCTAAACTACTCAAAATTTCCACTACCGGTTCTCCAGAACTGGTCAGAACCTGCTGGATACCACCTCTGCATGAGGCCATTGAAAAGATGAAGCTCGGAGTCTTTTCAGGTTTGCAGTTAGGGGGTCTTGATTCTACTTGATCAATTTTACAACACATTTGCACATTTCTGTACTATCAAGACTACTGGAGTTCATAAAGTCATAAGATTGGAAAGAAACACTTTTGAAAAACGCGAAGGCAGGGGCATCCATGAGATTCCTAGTAGACTTTTGAAGTGATCTGTCCCTTCAACACATTTTTGTGAAAATGGACTCCAACCACGGTAGAATACCAAAACAGAGATAATATTATGCTGGCAGTAAGATTTAAACAATAACTTTCCAGAGTTCAAGCAATTTACATTTGTACCTCCCATAAGATTTATCAACTATAAAGGAAAGTAAGCATTAATAAAGATGTTTTTTAAAATTCCTTCTATTTATTTTTTTGTTCCTTTCTTAAAGGAAAGCCATAATTGTTCCTTTTAAAAAAAGTATTTGGCTTTCCATGGGCTTTGAAAAGTTTTTTTTTAAATCCATTTAAGCCCTTCTCATATTTTAGGATGTGTAGTTTATCCTGATAATTCCAAATATTCAGCCTAGAAACTCTATTACCAGTGATTAATGACCACTTTTCATAAATCAAAGGCAACATTGCCATTGTCTTCATCTCAGACTCCACATTCATCTGTCAGAAGGACTTAAGAGATTTTTGGTGTCCTTTACTTCCTTTAAGGGCTGAAGGAAATATTATGTTACCACTTGGGACTGATTGCTCACAAATCTCAAGCCTGCTTTAGCCAATATCAGCTCTTGTGTTTTTCACCCGATCCCACCTCCGCAGGTGATGTCTTGTCCCTCTGTGAAGGAATATTCAGAACTGGTTAAAAGGACAAGGAAGTGGTAGGAGCCTTGAAAAAAACATCTTATACTGCCCTTCTTCAAATACAGGATGTCCTTGACTGACGACACCAATTGTGACCAGAATTTCCATTGCGAAGCAAGATGGCTGTTAGGTAAATGATAGCTGATTTTACAACTTTTTTGTTGTTGCCATGACTATAAAGCAAATAGACGCAGAAGTGAATCACTTGATTGTTAGGCAAATCCAGTTTTCCCATAGATTTTCCTTGTCATAAGTCAGCTGGGAAGTGTTGTGGTTTGCCGGCAGCAAGTGTGGGCGGCAGAGGTCTCTGACAGCAAGGAGCCTGTCGAGGACTCGGATGAGGGGCCTGAGTGCGATGCAGGGATGGGGCCAGGACTATCGGAGAGTGGGGTGCTGCCTTCGGACCTTGTGGAGTCTGGCAGCAGTGACGCAGAGGGCCCCGGGGAGCCTGTGCCCAGTGTGCATGTGCGCAGGGCTGCTAGAAGGCGAGAGCAGCTGAAGTAGCAAGGGTGACTCAGGAGTAAGGCTGGAAGGGGATTGGCCCCTCCCATAAGGGATAAAAACCAGCCCTCGGGGATGTGCTCTTTGCAGGAAGCAAAGAAGTTCTTTAGACTCTGAGCCCTCGTTGAAGCCCTGCGAACTCCGATTTGTTTTAGAAATTTCTGTCGGTGGATATTTATCAATAAATAGACTTCTGTTCTTGGCAGCCTTTTGCAACCTTGATGAAAGGGCTTGCTTTCATCTCGGACAATTAGGTTTAAATGACTCTTGGCTGGGAATGCAGAGAATTCCCAGCACCACATTAAAAAAGGTTTGCTTTTATACACAATTTGTGTTTGTTTAATTTGAACAAGGCTTGGGTCAGAATAGGAAGATTGGAAATGGTGATCATGTGACCCTGGGATGCTGCAACCATCATAAATCCATGTCGGTTGCCGAGTGCCTAGTTTTGGTCACATGACCATGGGGATGCTGCGACAATCATATAGTAAGTGTGAGGACTGGTTATAAGTCACTTCTTTCACAGCGCTATCCAGGGGTGGGATTCAAATTTTTTAACAACTGGTTCTGTGGGCATGGCTTAGGTGGTAGGCATGCTTGGTGGTCATGTGACTGGGTGGATGTGGCTTGGTGGTCATGTTATTGGCTGGGCGTGGCCAACTCAATATCACTCACACCGAGGCACGCATCTCCTCGCCTGGCCTCTCATAACTGTGGGGATGCTGCAACAGTCGTAAGTGTGAAAAATGGTCATAAGTCACTTTTTTCAGTGCCATTGTAACTTTGAATGGTCACTCCACACAAGCAAAGTACCAGCAAAGGAGGGGAAAAAAACTCCAGAGAAGTTCCAGAGACTGGAAGTCTAGTCCTGCCAAGAATGTAATAAGGGTTAACGGAGAGGCAGTTTCTGTAAGCAACACCAGAATGTTTCCTTCCTGCCTTCCTTACAGGATTAGGCCAGTAATTTCTTCTAACAACCAGTTCTCTGAACTACTTAGAATGTTGACAAGTTCTAGTGAATAGGTGCAAACTGGTAGAATCCCACCCCTGGCGCTATCGTAACTTGGGTCACTAAACAAATGGCTGTAAGTCAAGGACTACCTGTACTGTAACAGAAGGCAAAAATGTCACTCCAACTAATAAAGCTGAATATCCTTGATCATACTTTCAAAGGCAAAGGGGAAAGAATAAGGAGAAAAGATTAAAGCGTGAGAAAAAAATGAGGCAAGGAAATGACAGGATAGCAGTAGCAATAGCACTTAGATGCCATAGTGCTTTGCAACCCTCTCTAAGCGGTTTACAGAGTCAGCCTATTGCTCCCAACAATCTGGGTCCTCATTTTATCAACCTCGGAAAGATGAAGGTTGAGTCAACCTTGAGCCTGGTGAGATTCGAACTGCCAAACTGCTAGCAGCCAGCAGTCAAGAGAACTAGCCTGTAGTACTGCACCGCTATGGCTCAGGATGTCTTCTTTGGTTCAAGCTTTGGCTGACATTCGGCTTTCTAAAAGCCATTACTTGACCTAATTTCTGCGAATAACAGCAAATTAGAAATCTTTCTTTAAAAAACCAAATCACCATTGACAACATCACATTCAGTCAATTGCAGAAAGCAGTGTTACTTGGAACAGCTTATATCCTGCCCCGGGGGCCTTTAATACCATCAAACAAAGCATCTGCCTATCCCAGGTCCTTGGGAAGGACTCTATAGATGGATAAAAATGTCAAATCCAGCCTAAACATCTGGCAGACTGTGCAGCCATCCATCATAAAGATAGTAGTATCAATAATAATAAGCACCTTGGGTGCAATCTGAAAACATCTGGAGCACCACTGGGTCCACTATTGGCATTGTCGAAAGCACCATCGTTCAATCGCAAAAGGTAGCTTTACCTGAAACAATGCCACCACCAGACCATAACATATGCCTATCCCAGGTCAGGACTCAATAGTTGGATAAAAATGCCAAATCCAGTCTAAACAACTGCTAACAATAATAATAAATATGAATACAGCCTTGGGGCAGTTCACAATATACAGCCTTAGTTATTATAGTCATTTTCCGGTTGGGCAAGGCAAGCATTACAGGACTGAAGAATCACACATTCATCATCTACCTTCTGTAGCGACACACCCTACAAGCCCCACCACAAGGTCATCAATGACCAAATAGTGTGCTGGCAATGCAAGGAACCGAGGGATGTTTTTCCAAAGGTAATTCACGATACAGCCTGTTTACAAACTCTTCTACCAAATGACATGGAAGCCACAGGTTCTGCTAATTAACCTTTTCGAATAATTGGAGCCCAATGCACCACCTTTCTTGAGGTTTGGCAACAGGTTATGAAAGTCCCATTTTGTGGCAAGACAGGTAGTTTTCAAAGAAGCCTCAGCAAAAAATACTAAAAAAAAAAAATCAAGATGGTGAACATGATGATAAACAAAAACAGGTGAAGCTTTGACTGCACTGTCAGGGCTGCCATCTTGACTCTTCTGACCATGCCTTGAAAATATCGACACTTCCAACTACATTCTTGTACTGTAGTTTCCTTTTGTCAATTTCCCCTTCTGACTTTCTTTTTCGCTTGCTCTTGGCCTCTCCAGCCAACTGACTGACCCTTTCTGAGCTTCACTTTCATTCTTCTTCTCAAATGGATGACTATCTGGTCTACTATAGGGGCATTTAATAACAAGTTATATTCTCACCTGGTCCAGGTATGCCTTTGTGGAGTTTATCACCTGTCCAGCGTTTTGTGTTTGAAACAAATACAGCACTGGAGATATAGTGCTTAGAAGGTGCTGTGTAGTCCACTAGGTCATATTGGCCAGGCCCCGGTAAAGGTGGATTTTGTGGGGGAGGAACAGCTGGAGCGGAGAAATTCAAGATGCACTTCCTCCTATCAAAAACAAAACAAAACATAGTCTTAAATTCTCTGAGGTTTTAATTGGAGTGATAACCTATGGGAAATTCCCCCAGCTAGAGATTTAGGGTCTATAACTCCCATAGTTCCCCAGTCTACATGGCCTAATAACAAATCTAAGTTGAAACTAGAAGACATTAGAACTAAGTTTAGAACAATTCTAGGTTGGCTCCTATTTTGTAGGGACACCTGCATGACATCATCTTGGCCTTCAAAGTTCTTGGTGTTTCAAGACCCTCCAGGATAGCGTGTAATAACACTTTGGAGTCAGGTGCTTCAAAATGTAGAAAATGTGCCACCATAACACCTGGCTGCCACTCTTTCCAGCAGTGTTTCTCAACCTGGGACAGCTTTAAGATGCATTCTACACCTGCTGGCTTGGACTGGCAATTGGATTCTACCCATCTTAAAGTTGCCAAGGTTAAGTAACACTGCTTTAAATCCAACGTTTATGTTCCTAGGATTGTGCTAAAAAGAAGTTGCAAAGCTGGTTTTGCATGAGCACTGCTATCCATTCGAATCAGAAACACGACACATTCTTACTCTAGAATACCTTCCCTAGAAATTCTGCCTGGTAATTCTAGAGCACTTTTTAGGGACTTCTTGAAGATAAGAGCAAAAAGTTGCTCTTCTCATTAGAAAAGATGGTGACAATGCATGTATCAGCCGTTACTCTAATGTCAGCTTGACATCAATGGGAATTGAAATGGCCTCTGGAATGTTCTAGTATTTTCTGCCAGCAGATATGTCTTTGACTCACCAGGTTTGATCTACTTCTTCCCTGTTTGGTTGGTTTATGGCTATTACCCACTGCCTGTTCCCCCTGCATTAAAAATGAGATGTAGTAAAGATACCTCTGACCGTATGCAGAGAGTAGCAGGTCTGTATTAGGAGAGGAGGAAGGGTGAGCTCTGGGAAGTATTTGGGCAAGAATGTAGGGGATAGATCTTAATCTTATCTCTAGCAAAATGTCTCCACTGTTTGCAGGACAGTCACTATAAAATTGACTTGGTTGAGCAACTGGCTAATAGTTTTATTAGACCTTGGGTCACATATGAGCGGGATGAAAGCACCTTTGGTTCCCTAGAAATTGTTAAAGAGAAGGTCAAAATCCATCGATTACACACATTGATGCAAAACTAAGTTTGGATTAGAGATTGAAAAATGAGTTCTGCAATCCAGTCTCTTAAAATCCAGAGATGTACTCAGTTATTATACATACTGTACCATAATATATTTACTGTTCTATGCACCTTGAGCAATATTGGCTATTAAGTTGTCCCATCTGGAATTATTAAGGTAGAAATGCATCCTGGCCTATTCCTGCATGTTGATTAGTTCAAAGATGGTGGATTTACAACCCTTTTTAATAAGCTGAGCCTGAGAATTTGCTAGTCCAACTGCTTTGGGAGAAACCTTTATTTTATTTTGCTTTTCTTTGGGAGTCACGCTATCAACATCATCATCTACCTGGAATGTTCTTTTTGCAAAGGGGCCAAGGATATGTGCCCAGAGAAAGAGTTTAGAGCAATGTTTGTCAACCTTGGCAACTTTAAGACATGTGGACTTCAACTCCCAGAATTACCCAGCCAGCAAAGCTCACGTCTTAAAGGTGACCAAGGTTGAGAAGCACTGGTTTAGAGCAGTGGTTGCCAACCAGTGGGGCAGGGACCACTGGTGGTCTGTGATAAAATGTTGATGGTCCGCAGAGAAATGTTTCCCCCAAGCAATTAATCCAGGCTGTGCCGCCCTTTGGCCCGCCCACCCACTGGCCCCACCCTTCAGCCGAGCACAAACCTTACCTTGAGTAGAGCCACGTGAGCTGGAACTGGAAGGTAAGACCAAAGGCAGGGGAGGGAAATCCGCCCCAGGGTGGCTTGCTGACATTGATGGGAAAGTCGGTCCCATATTCCAGAGCTGCAGTAGTCACAGGACTGGCCCTTTGGTCATCCCAGAGCAGTTCCTCCAATCCATGGCAGGCCGGTGCACTCAGGTGGAGGAACAGCTGCTCCGGGATGACCAAAGGGCCAGTCCTGTGACTCCTGCAGCTCTGGAATATGGAACCGACTTTCCTACCAACATCAGCAAGCCACCGTCAGTCAACATTCATATTAGTGGTCCATGGGATTTAAAATTATGAGTTTGGTGGTCCCTGAGATCCAAAAGGTTGGTGACCCCTAGTTTAGAGAGATGCCAATTGAATTGCTATTTAAGAAAGGGAGCTGGAGAGGATTGGCAAACGTCTTTTCAGGACTCACAATCCAGAGAACCTCTTTGATGGTCCAATTGGGGTTTCCAATGGCTGCTGATAGGCTGCTGGTCCCGGGCTCAGGGTTTCTGGATCGGTTGTACGGCCTGTTTTGGATCTAAAGCAGGACACCAGCACTGGAGGAGAAGCCCTGATCAGGGAGTCTTTAATTCGGTAGTGACCTACATTTAAAATAAAATAACATAACATAACATAACATAACATAACATAACATAACATAACATAACATAAAATAAAATAATAAAATAAAATAAAATAAAATAAAATAAAATAA
>NW_020769327.1:8239883-8267769 GCF_900518735.1 Pseudonaja textilis | reverse complement strand
AAAATAAAATAAAATAAAATAAAATAAAATAAAATAAAATAAAATAATAAAATAAAATAAGGAAAACCCGCTTTCCAAATGACCCAGCAAGGTATTAGTCCCTTTTGAGAGCTGCCCATAATTGTTTAGTTGAGATAGGCAGCCATGACAATCACAAAAAGGAAGCAAAGATAGTACCAACGATAATAGGTGCTTTTGGTGCAATCCCACAATGTCTGGATACCCCTTCACTGGCATTGACAAAATTATCATCAGTCAATTGCAAAAAAAATAGAGCAGCTTACATCTTGCAGCGATGCCTTTAGCACCATCAACAACATCTATCTATCCCAGGCCCTTGGCAAGGACGGATAGTTGGATAGAAATGCCAAGTCCAGTCTAAACATCTGGCTGACTCTGTGATGCACCATAATAACAAATATAAGTAGTCCTTGACTTATGACCAGTGGTGGGATTCAAAAAATTTTACTACCAGTTCTTGTGGGCATGGCAGGGGAAGGATACTGCAAAATCCCCATTCCCTCCCCACCCCACTAACCAGCTTTCCAGCTCCGTTCTCCTGTACAGGGCAACAAAAGAAGACCCAGCCAATTAGCTGGGACTTGGGGGGTGGAGAATAGATGGGGGCGGGGCCAGTCAGAGGTGGGATTCCAAACCATTAAAAATTTCCACTACCAGTTCTCCGGAACTGGTCAGAACCTGATGAATACCATCTCTGCTTATGACTATAATTGAGCCCAAAATTTCTTTTAAGTGAAACATCTGTTAAGTGAGCTTTGCCCCATTTTTACAACCTTTCTTGCCACAGTTGTTAAGTGAATCACAGCATTTAGTTAGTAACAAGGTTGTGACACTAATCTGGCTTCCCCGTTGACTTTGCATCTAAGTATGAAAAACAGCAATCGGTCACTTTTTCTCAGTGCCATTGTAACTTCAACGGCCACTAAATGAACTGTTGTAAGTCAAGGACTACCTGCATTTAGAGTTAGCTCGTACTTTTCATTAGGACCAATAGAAATTATGCTAAGATGTACATGAACTTTTTGAGTTCTTCAAAACTCTTCCTGAGCATGGAATTGAGGCTGGAAAAGAAGCTGGACTCAAGAGTGAGTGGCATGTTTGAAACATCTGGCCTGTATTCTTGGCCTTGCTTCCATTTCTTGCCCAAGAAAGTGTTCTGGCTTCTTTTTCCCATAGGTCAAAGTAGCAGTGGTTGCTATGTTTTTGCCCCAGTAAATGGTACCTTTGAATGGAAAACAAACATCCATTATTTGTAGTAAGAGTGAAATCTTCCAGCTTCTTGGGCAAAATGATTTTTTAGGGCTACATCTGCCAAACATTTGGATTGGGGGAGGGAAGTCTGCCATCCTTTCAAAGAATTATTTCAGTTTCTGAATAACAGACTGTCCAGGGAAAGCTAAGAATTATACCCAGTCACGTGAAAAAATGTTAGGAAAGTAGAGCATTTTATTTGTTAAATTTATTGTTTTTCCCCAGCCTTTCTTCTTCCCAGGTCATTGCTAAGTGGCAAATCATGTGGCGCAGGTGAACAACTAATAATTTTGTTACACGAGGCTGGTTGTGCATAGCATTTTTATGGACTTGGCAAGGATGAACTGGTCTCTTTACATCATGCATTTTATTTCTGTCGTCCTTTTGAATATTATACAAATAAAGCACATTTTTGCTTACACGGAGAAGGCCATCGTTCCTTGCTGCTACATGATATGGTCCGTTTTGTTTTTGATGAGAAGACAGACTTGGCACTGCAGTTCTGTTTGCAAAAATCCACTGCAATCTGGAAATGCAAATCTGTGTTTTGCAACAAGCTGATCTTTCAGGTGTCATTAGATTGCTTTTTAATTGGACATTAAATCTGCCTACTTCCCAAACAGTTTCTCCGCCTGAAGTATTACAAGCGCATCAGCCAAATAATAGTCTGCTAAAATATATAAATACCATTAGTCTAGAATAAACTTCATTAACTAACACGATGGTCCATCTTTTATGGCATGGCCTTTGGTCACTGTTGGATAAAACTCTCTCTTGTACGGTTTTTTTCTATGATATACTCCACAATTTAATTAAAATACATGGAGGAATGAAGTTGTGCAGAATCAAGTACGATTATCTGTGTTTTATTCTTTAGAGCAGCATTTCTCAATCTTGGTAGCTTGACAATATGTGGACTTCAACTCCCAGAATTCCCTAGCAAATGGCTGGCTAGGGAATTCTGGGAACTGAAATCCACACATTTTCAGTTTGACAAGGTTGAGAAACACTACTTTAAAGAATTTGTTTTGGTCTACATCAGGGGTGTCAAACTCACAGCGTCACATGACATATCAGGACTGTTTTCCCCTTCGCTAAACCGGGCATGGGCGTGGCCAGCACTTGATGCATCCAGCCCACGGCCCAGCAGTTTGAGAGCTCTGGTCTACATTATCTCCATGGTCTACATCAAGGGGCCTCCAACAGTGGTGGGATTCAAAAAAATTTACTACTAGTTCTGTGGGCCTAGCTTGCTGGGCATGGCAGGAGAAGGATACTGTAAAATCTCCAGTCAGAGCTGGTATTTGCCAGTTCTCTGAACTACTCAAAATTTCTGCTACCAGCTCTCCAGAACTGGTCAGAACCTGCTGAATGCCACCTCTGATCTCCAACTGTTGTATGTGGAAATAACATATGTATTTGCCTGTTACACATAACAAAATATAGAACCAAAGAGACTCCATTTTTGTTCGTAATGTGACCTTCTAGAAAGATATCTGAACACTTATATAAGCATATCATGTTTTGTAACTTGTTATTCTGTAACGTTAAAAGTATTATGTCTTTGGCTGGAATGGGGGTTTATATTTTGGCTTGAGATTTCATGTCAGAAAGGCTGGGTTGTCCTGACATTAACGGAACTGGTTAATGACCCATTATGTTCAGAAGAACATAACAGGAAGATGCCATGAGAGCAAGGGTGGTTTCCAAAGAAAGGGAAACAGGTGGTATGCCATGGGTGTGGTGTAGGGACTTACATAGCTGGATAGATTGTGAACCTAGGAAAGGGGCAGATACTGTATATATTCCTGAGCCTTCCTGTGGAAAGATGTCTTCTGCTATTAGCAGAATTCCCTTTTGCAAAAGCTTAATAATAAAACTCTTGTTTACTGTCTCCAGTTGTGTCTTGTGATTTTTCTCACACCAACCTTGGCAACTTAAAGACTTGTGGACTTCAACTCAAAGCTGGCTGAGGAACTCTGGGAGTTGAAGTCCACAAGTCTTAAAGTTGCCAAGGTTGGAGACCCCCTGGTCTATATTAACAAATGTCAAGGGCAGAAACAATTCCCGCTGAACTGAAGCTTTTACAATATGTGTTTTTCTCCAGTTCACATACACCTGTTTTTTAGTGAGTACAAATAGATAAATTAAGGGCTCATTATCCTATGGTGAATTTTGCACAACCCTGAGGGAAAGGTGTAACTGCTGGATCTACTTTGTAAGGAATTCTTTGTCTGGAAACTAATTACCCTTTCTAATCCATAAAAGACTTGGGCAACAAATTAGCCTCCAAATAAAACATTGTTCATTGGGAGACTGATATAACATAATTGGGACTTCAGAGACTGGAGAAGCCTTCGCCAACCTGGTGCCCTCCAGAGATTAGAAAGATGGGGACGGTAATCCAATTCATCAGAATTGGATTACCATCTCATGAAGAACCTCAGAATAGGGATTCTTCACAGGAGTCTTCTCTATGTGGCACTAAGTATCCCTGCTGGAGTGCAACTCCCGTCACACCTGGTGTCTTATGGTAATCTAAGAGCTTAGGTGCAAACTAGTAACGTCTTCTACACTTGTCAAAAGACAGAGACAATCCCACAAATTCTAGCTTAATCTGGGTCCTTTGCAGGTGCCAACAAAATACGATCAAGGCCGATTGGATCTAAAGGGAATCAATAGCATTGGGCTCTCATATCAACCAGTGTCTTTGGAGACAATCAAAGCAGCCTTTTTATTAGCTCCGTGCTCTTCTGCTGGATTGGACCTCAGCTCTCCTCTCTGTGCAGCTGGCCTGGGGAAATGGAAGGGGGAGCTAAGACTTTTGGAGTACCTGATGATGCTGTTTGATCATTATCTGCTGAGGTGACCCAAAAGGGGCAGATTCCCAGCCAAAGCACAAGCCAGATTTAAACCCACCTTCAGCTGTGCATGTTCGGTAAGGGATCTTGGGCCAGGCCATCTTTCTCAGCATAGCCTACCCTACAGGATTGTTCTGCTAGGAAAAATGAAAGAGTATTCTACCTAAAGAATAAAGAGTGGATAAAAAGTGCAGAGAAGAGCAACAAAGATGATTAGGGTTCCGGAGGCTAAAATATATAAAGAAAGGTTGCTGGAAATGGGTATGTCTAGTTTATTGAAAAGAAGGACTGGGGGTGAGATGATAGCAATGTTCCACTATCTCCGGGGTTGCCACAAAGAAGAGGGAGTCAAGCTATTCTCCAAAGCATCTGTGGGCAGGACAAGAAGCAACGGGTGGAAACTAATCCAGGGGAGAAGCAACTTACTTAGAACTAAGGAGGAATTTCCTGACATTGAAAACAATTAATCAATGGAACAACTTGCCTCCAGGATTTGTGAATGTTCCAACACTGGAAGTTTCTAAGAAGAGATTGGACAACCATTTGTCTGAAATGATATAAGGTTTCCTGCCTGAGCAGGAGGTTGGACTAGAAGATCTCCAAGGTCCCTTCCAACTCTGTTATTCTAAGAATTATTCTAAGAATTCTAATGACTTGAGTTCTGTAGGAAAATGGGTGTGTAAGCCCAAAAACAAGCAAACAAATTAGACAGTAGAGAGAAACTCCAAAGAAAATGTTTTGATTTGCTTTTTTTTTCTGTTGTTCAAGTTTAGCTGTTGTTTTTTTTACCTTCCAGCCACTTTGGAGCTCTAATATAATTCTCCCCCTTTATCTTCTCAGGTTGAACTCTGCTTAAATACATGCTGCAAATATGAGTCCTTCCCGTTTGGTGTCCTCACCCACAGCCATAAATTATTGTGCTTGCCTATTTTTTTTTTAATTAGATCATTTCCTGTTTGGCTTCTCCAAAGGTTATGCAGTACAGTTAAATCTAAAAGTAAATCACGGGTTAGTGATTAACTCAAGGAGGATTTCTTCTTTGCAAGAGAAATATTCTCTATAATATTTGGTTTCAGTTAATATTTTTACTAGGGTGGGCTGATGATAAGACAGCGTTGAATGGCAGGGATGGGGCAAAAATTGAGAGATTCATCAGCGAGATCAATTGCGGTTTACTTCAGTATCATTCCACTATTCATTCACCTTTCCATGTTTCTCACTAGGTAACTGGTAAAAGACACAAGGTAGACCAGACTATGAAACCCATGCCATATAGATCAGATTTTGTTAGACTATAGCTGACCTATAGTAGACTATAGCTGGCCTATAGTAGACTATAGGCCAGCTATAGTAAAAGAACCTTTCAAGTCTGAATATGCTTGTCCTTAACTCCTTTTATCTTCATGTGACCTAAAGAGGGACTTGTCTTTTTTCTCAAGTGCTTTTCTTGGTCTGGGCTCAAGCCCCTCTTATTTGACCATCGCCTTAGTAACAAGTCCTCCTCCTGTTTTCAAGGCCATTCCCTATGCCCTCTACATTAAGACTTCACACAAACTATTCTTGAACTATATTGTACTGTACACTCTTCTCTTCCACTGTTGGTCAAGACTTTTCTTAGGATCAGCCACAACACCAAAAACACTGGCTAAGCTTTCAAGGTCTGCAAAATTTATTCCCAAGATGAAATGCTACCAAAGAGCAGGGTCAGAGAAGATGTAATACAAATGTACCAAATCCAAGAGTTTTGTGATGCATAAAATGTGGAGTAAACCAGAAGAAAGTTTGGTTGCTTTATTTACCCCTGTAGGGCCCTTGCAAACCAGGAGGAATCAGCCTTAACTGATCTATCTGTGGCCTGATACATCTATTTCCTATAATTCACATGTCTCAGCTCTTCACTACACTGTATTTGACATAAAAAAAACAGAGCCACCCATTCCAATTTCAGACCTGCAGTTCCACTTTGCTTTTTTGTTTTGTTTTGGAGAATGCTATTCCTAATTATTAGCTTGTTTCTAAATGTGAGTTAGTACATTAACTTCCTACCTCCTGCAATAAGTGGCATCACTGAGCCAACATTGGCTAGCCTCAAGAAAACTAAGAAAGATTGGGCTGAGTTAACACTGATTCACACTCTTGAGAAAAGTCAACTGTGTCTCGACCTCTCATTGGTAATAATGAATGGGTTTTGATGCAAATGTGCCAGTGCAGTGTTTATCAACCTTAGAAACTTTAAGATGGTGTCAGGGGAATTCTGACAGAGGGTTGATAAACGCTGCTTTAATGAAACCATGCCTTCCATAAGGTAGAAGTGAGCAGCTCTCTTGGTGAGCTTCAATCCCATTTCATCCTCCTTCATTATTTCCCCAACTTGCCTCTTTCCAACCTTGATGTAGGAGATGATTAGGCTGAGCCCAAGAGAGGGGTCAATGCATCATCAGAGCCCCTTCACACCCACAAGAGACCCAGAAGTCCAGCCCACTTTGAATCCCATTGACTCTTATCCACGGCCCACTCGCTTCGACCATTAGTACTTCAGATTCTTATACAGAGCTTTAGCGTGCCGTAATTCCATTTAAACAGTATACATTCATCTGAACTTCCTGGACTACTGATTTCCTGTGCTTGACACTTTGAAGTCCCAATTGGACTTCCTCCTGCTCTCCACCTCCCTTCTCTTTGGGGCTACAGGTCATTTCTTACATTGTATTGGTTGGGGGCTGGCCCAGTCTTCTTGGCAATCTTCCTAGCGAATGGTGGATGAAACATGCTTGAGTAGCCCAAGCTGAAGTCTTTCTTGGCATGCAGAGTAGGTGAGATGTCATAGGCATTTGAAGCAGGATAGTTGGGAATTCTCTGGTGAGCAATCCGGACATCCTGCAAAGGTCGTAATGAAGCTGAATAATTTTTAGGTATACCACTGGGTCAACTTTACCACTGTCCCTACCCCAAAAAGTTCATTTATGGAGTCTTTGATGCCCTCTGAACTTGGTTGAGTGCTTGCAGACAATTCCTTTACCCAACTGATGATGTTAAGTGGTCAGGTAATGAAACATCTGCGATCAAACAATCAAATTCAGAGAGTGTCATAGACTCTCTTCTATAAGACTATGTATCTCTTGATTTTTCTACATTGCCAGTTAAATCTAAGACTAGGAAAGGCAATCTTTTCATGACAGTGCTGCGTTCTATGTACCTTACTAAGAATTTCGGGAGATGTGGTGCCAAAAGGTGTTATCTCCAGAAAACCTAAGGGCAAATGTTGTGTTCATTTTCATGGGAGGGGTGTGGGAGTATCATACACTGCTCAAAAAAATAAAGGGAACACAAAAATAAGACATCCTAGATCTGAATGAATGAAATATTCTTATTAACTACTTTGTTCATTACATAGTTGAATGTGCCGACAACAAAATCACACAAAAATTATCAATGGAAATCAAATTTGGCAACCCATGGAGGTCTGGGTTTGGAGTTACACTCAAAATTAAAGTGGAAAAAAAACACTACAGGCTGATCCAACTTTGATGTAATGTCCTTAAAACAAGTCAAAATGAGGCTCAGTAATATGTGTGGCCTCCACGTGCCTGTATGACCTCCCTACAACACCTGGGCATGCTCCTGATGAGGTGGTGGATGGTCTCCTGAGGGATCTCCTCCCACACCTGGACTAAAGTATCCCCCAACTCCTGGACAGTCTATGGTGCAACGTGGCATTGGTGGATGGAGAGAGACATGATGTCCCAGATGTGCTCAATTGGATTCAGATCTGGGGAACGGGCGGGCCAGTCCATAGCATCAATGCATTCATCTTGCAGGAACTGCTGACACACTCCAGCCACATGAGGTCTAGCATTGTCTTGCATTAGGAGGAACCCAGGGCCAACCACACCAGCATATGGTCTCACAAGGGGTCTGAGGATCACATCTTGGTACCTAATGGCAGTCAGGCTACCTCTGGTGAGCACATGGAGGGCTGTGCGGCCCCCTAAAGAAATGCCACCCTACACCATTACTGACCCACTGCCAAACCGGTCATGCTGGAGGATGTTGCAGGTAGCAAAACATTCTCCACAGCGTCTCCAGACCCTGTCATGTCTGTCATGTGTTCAGTGTGAACCTGCTGTCATCTGTGAAGAGCACAGGGCGCCTGTGGTGAATTTGCCAATCTTGGTGTTCTCTGGCAAATGCCAAACATCCTGCACGGTGTTGGGCTGTAAGCACAACCCCCACCCGTGGACGTTGGGCCCTCATACCACCCTCATGGCGTCTGTTTCTGATTGTTTGAGCAGCCACATGCACATTTGTGGCCCGCTGGAGGTCATTTTGCAGGGCTCTGGCAGTGCTCCTCCTGTCCCTCCTTGCACAAAGGCGGAGGTAGCGGTCCTGATGCTGGGTTGTTGCCCTCCTACGGCCTCCTCCACATCTCCTGATGTACTGACCTGTCTCCTGGTAGCGCCTCTGTGCTCTGGACACTACGCTGACAGACACAGCAAACCTTCTTCCTACAGCTCGCATTGATGTGCCATTCTGGATGAGCTGCCCTACCTGAGCCACTTGTGTGGATTGTAGACTCCGTCTCATGCTACCACTAGAGTGAAAGCACTGCCAGCATTCAAAAGTGACCAAACCATCAGCCAGAAAGCACAGGAACTGAGAAGTGGTCTGTGGTCACCACCTGCAGAACCACTCCTTTATTGGGGATGTCTTGCTAACTGCCTATGCTTTCCACCTGTTGTCTATTCCATTTGCACAACAGCATGTGAAATTGATTGTCAATCAGTGTTGCTACCTAAGTGGACAGTTTGATTTCACAGAAGTGTGATTGACTTGGAGTTACATTCTGTTGTTTAAGTGTTCCCTTTATTTTTTTGAGCAGTGTATTTCCTTTTGATTCCCCACTCACATTTTTATGATGAGGTTGCCATCTGAACAAGAATTTTCATCCCAATGAGAACCCTCTTAAACTCCTCCCTGGAGTGGTAACGTCACTGCAAGTTGATTTATTTATGGTATCATTTTCACATCGCAACTCTTTCCTGGACAGTGCTCGGTGCAATGACAGCTGGTATTTATCTGCCATTCCAGAGACAATTTGGACATATTGTCTCAGTGATGACATAAATATAAGCTCGCACAACATTAGTCAGGATTAAAATGTATCGTGTGATTAACATCTTCCCAGAATTAAACAAACTGGTATACCGAGTTGGTTAAGAACATGAAGTCCAAGAGATGAGTCTGGCTTAAATGTCAGCTCAGATATATTATAGCAGGGGTGTCAAGCTCGATTTCATTGAGGGCCGCATCAGGGTTGGGTTTGACCTTGGGGGCTGGGTGGGCGTGGCCAGGGTGGGTGTGGCCAGCTCGATGTCATTTGTGTCAAGGGCACCTGTGGTGGCCAAGCACTCTGCCAGAGAAAACGGAGCTTGGGAGGGCTGTGTGTGGCTGTCTGGAGCTCTGTTTTCGCTGGCAGAGGGTTGTTGGAGGCCATCGCAGCATCCAAAGCTCCGTCTTCAGTGGCAGAGGCACTATGGGCCAGTCCTTCACTGTTTTCAGTGTGGCCCTGTAGGCTAAATCTAAGCACCCCGTGGACCTTGAGTTTGACACCCCTGTATTACAGAGTTTACAAGACACGGTTAATAAATAGCAACAGCACTTAAACTTATATATCACTTTACAGTGCTTTTACAGCCCTCTCTAAGCAGTTTACAGAGTCAGCGTATTGCCCCCCAACAATTTAGGTCCTCATTTTACCGATCTCAGAAGGATGGAAGGATGAGTCCTTGGTGAGATTCGAACTGCCAAATTGCAGGCAGCCAACAGGCAGCAGAAGTAGCCTGCAGTACTGCACTCTAACCACTGCGTCACCGTGGCATATAAATACTTTTGCAAATAAATATTTTTAAAACTGAAGAATCCAGATATTAGCTTTCTATGATGTGCAGATCCAGTTTTGGACAAGCAAGGATACATAAATTGGGATTAAGGTTAAGATCAGGGTTAGAAAAAGTTGATTCCTCTACATTTTAAAAAAAATTCTTTTGTAGGTTACTTTTAAGAATCTAGACTAGCTGAAATATAGCCATCTCTGCCAGTGGGTGAATGCATGTTTTATCTTAGGACAGAGGTCCCCAAACTTGGTAACTTTAAGACTTGTAGACTTCAACTCCCAGAATTCCCCAGCCAGTTTTGGTGATTGTGGGTTAGTGCAAGGACCTCCAACCTTGGCCACTTTAAGACTTGTGGACTTCAACTCCCAGAATTCCTCAGCCTTCTGGGAGTTGAAGTCCACAAGTCTTAAAGTGGCCAAGGTTGGGGACCCCTGTGTTAGGAAGTGAATACAATGCTTTTAAACAGCAGGAAAACAAAACTGTGAGCTAGAAAGTGTGATAGTGTCACCTTATTTCTGTCTTTCTCCTCTGCAGATAAATACCATTTCCACAAACTATTTTCCTTACCATGGAAGGGAAAAAACAGGTTCCTTTCCGAGACTGGGAGACATTGTCGAGAAGCATTGATTGATGGATGATATTATAAAGTCCGGGCCCTGGATTTTCATTCTGGAAGAAACATAAGAAACATATTGTGGAAGATATCACAACAAACTGCTTGCCCATACTCAGGATTAGGGCTTGATCAAAGTGTGCTTCAAATAGCTATTAACAGAAGGAACATGGAGTATGTTTTGTTCCTTAATAATTAGATTTCTTGAAATGGTCTTGACTGATGTAAAGCAAAGGTTCCTTAAATGTGTTCCAAGGTCCGCTAGTGGTCCAGATACAAAAAATGTTTTACAAGGTCAAAATGTTGGAGGATTACTGAATCTAAAAATTTGGGAGATTTGTCCTTCTCTCTTCAAAACTCACTAGAGTCACCTGGGAAAACCAAACTCTTTGTGAGATGTGAGGATCTTGTAAGATTTTGACCATTATAATTTTTTTTAAAAAAAATCCTTTTTATAATAATTTCTTTTTGGGATCCTCTCTATGCAGTCTGCTCTCAGATGCCATATTGCCAGCAATGACCTGATCTGCAGATTAAAAAATAGACTATTTTTAGTGTTAGTACAATTGATGACCTTATGTCAAAACAATTATTTTTTTTGCTCTTCTGTAAAGAAAAAACAGGGTCCAGTTTTGCTACTTTACATATTTGTGTTTATGCTAAAATAGGGCAATTTGCTAAATTGACAAAAAGCATCAAGAGTTCTTTAAACAGAACCCTCTGTTCTACTTGGTGCCCTTGGTGCCAATATAAGGAAATGGGCCTTCCCCCATGGAGGGTTTTACCTGACATGAGCTTGACCTCATGGGTGGAGACACACAATGGCATCAAAATGGGAATAACCTTTCCATTTTCATAAGCCACTCAATATCTTGCTGGCTTGTGGTTTCATTTCTGGTCAATTGTCCCCGTGCTCTAAGTAGGTTCTTCTTTGCTTGTTTCAGAATCGGAATAATCTCATTTTAATGGAGCATATCTCAAGTTACACGGCAAAGCAGGCCTCAAGCAGCAGATTAGGTTTCTCCAGTGTCTGTGCTATGGCCCTAGAGAGAGACTCAAGGAGCGTAAATCCATTGCATGCTTAATCCCACCTAGACATCTGATTTGCCCTGAATTGTTTAAGCGTGTGGGCAGAATGTATTATTTTAAGGAGCCACACCTCTCCTGACTCAGTTTCCATCCAGAACGACATTTCTTTTATTCCTCAAAGAGTGCTGGGTGGGTTTGCTATTTATAGAAAGAAAGAAAGCAAAACAAGACGGTTGTCCTGCACATCACTTTCAGTCTTCTGCAGATGACACAGAGAGCTTCGTCCAAAAATGGGCTTAAAGGTTTTGCAAAAAATGTCACACAGTCAGTCAAAATAGTGACACTGGCCAAGGTGGGATCTAGAGAATTCAGACCTGGTTCACAGCCTGCACCGAACAGTGGTAGGTTTAATCGTGGTTTGTTGAACAACCACCACTCAGAAAGCCACAGATCATGGTCTAGAACAGGAGTTCCCAACCTGGAGTGCAAGATACTATTTCGGAGGGAGCAACGAAGAGTGGCTTGTGTCCCTAAGTGAGGAGTCACAAGTCACAATGACTTTTGTAGAGGGTGCAAACATTGATTAAACCTTTCCTAGGGTTGTGGCACATAGAAAAGGTTGGGAACCACTCAGGTGGGATTTTACTGGTTCGGACGGTTCTATAGAACCAATTGTTATGATTCTGCACAATTCAGAGGACCGGCAAAACGTACCCCTGGCTGGCCCTGCCCCTCTCCACCCAACCCCCTCCCTCCTCTCCCAGTCAGTCCTTATCACGCATGGGCAACATCGCTGACTGCATTCTCCCCCACCCAGTCACTCCTTAAGGTATTTCTTTTTTATTTTTCTTCCCGACGATCAGCTGTTCCGACAATCAGTGCTGGAATCCCCCTCGCTGTCTTACTGCTTCGCCCAGGAGGTTTCCCTGAGGCCCAGGATGCCTCAAAATGGAACGTGGAGGGGTGCTGCAAAAAAAGAAGCCACGCCCACCCAGTCACATGGCCCTGCCCCCTGCCACGCCCACAGAACCAGTTGTTAAAAAAATCTGAATCCCACCGTTGCAACCACTGGTCTCGAAGCAGGGTCATCAAAGTAAAATGCATCATATTGTGGCAATGTTTGATGAGCCTGGGCCATGATTCATTTCAACTTTCTGGAGACAGGAGACCGACAGATCACCAGAAAAAAGATCCTCTTCTGATCACCAGTTTTCTCACGGTTTTAAGAATAGGAATCGGAGGGCGAGATCTCTGAAAGGCATATTTTTTGGCTGATGACTTTTGGTGTTGCACAGGCTGCCAATCCCTAACTTGGCACAATGCATGGGTCTCACCAGGGCAGTCTGGAATGTCAAAAAATAGTTTAGAGAGCAGCATCAACTGTGCAGGCCAGCCCTGCAATCAAACCTCTTGATTTTTTTTAATGATTTGTGAATGTAAATAAATATATATATTTTTTTTTTCTTAAGTTTTCGCGGGTACTCACATGTATGGCATTCGGCTTTGCTCGGGTATTTTCCCACATCGTAGTAGTTGTGCTTTTAAAGTTGTAGCGACGTTTCAGCAGAATCTCATCTGAAAATACCCGAGCAAAGCCGAATGCCACACACACACACACACACACACACATATATATATATATATATATATATATATATATATATATATGGTTTTTGTTGTTCTTTCATGTGGTTTTCTAATGATCCTTCCCTCCCTGCCTCCAAGTCCCCCAAAATGTTAGATGTCCACCTGCAGTTCCTGCCTCTATACTGTCCCTATGTTGTTTAAGGGGAAATGCATGTAATGGTTAAAACTATATATATATAAAAAAATCAAGATGGCGCCCCCAATGGTGAGATCAATGCTCTGCCTGATATTTGTGTGTGTGTGCGTGCGCAAAGCATCATCCTAAAAAACAGGGGGAGTTTAACTTCATTATCACCGCTGCCATCCTGACTTTTTTGCGAGCATATATATCCCTAGAGAAAAGTCAGAATGCCACCTGCTCTCTCTCCCTGAAACCTGGGAAGAAGCGAATGTTCTCTAGGGATAGTCGAGAGCCTGCCAAAACTTTGTATTCCTTGTGGCTTGGCTCGCTGCCTGCAAGTGTTATGAAGCAGGAAATTCCTGGGAGGAGAAAGGGGCACTTTGTAGAGCTGATTTCAAGCTTTTCAAAGACGGCTTGCTTGTTGGGCTTTGAGAACTGAGCCTCAGGCATGGGTTCTTTGGTTGTCCAGCCAAGATGTCCATCCAGATGAGATGCTTTCCTTGGCTCTGCGTGGTTGGCTTGGCGAGTACTGCACCTCAGCCAGCTATTGTGAGGAAGGAAAGTGCTGGAAAGCTGCATGTTTTTGATGGTGGAGGAGAAGGAGGGAGGAAATGCAGGTGGGGCCTCTGGCAGTGGCTGAAGAACTGGAGGTGTGAGAGAGGCATTCTTGCTAACCGTTCTCCCCATCTGCTCCTTTCTCCAGGCCAATCATTAAAATATGTGTTGTTGTTTTTTCTTGGCAGCCTAAAAATGGGTAGACTTCAACACCCAGAATTCCCCAGCCAGCTTATTTGAAAGCTGGAAAAGTCTGACCCCAGGACACAAGGCAGTCTTGATGTTCTCTGCCACACCTGTTCACATGATACTGACTTTGTCTATTCCTAGTTCACGCTTTAAAGCAGGGGTGTCCAACCGTGGCAACCTTAAAACTTATGGACTTCAATTCCCAGAATTCCTCACAGGTCTCAAAGTTGCCAAGGTTGGACACTTGGAAGTCAAGGAAGTCAACAAGTCTTAAAGTTGCCAAGGTTGGACACCTCTGCTTTAAACAATCTTAGGTTAGATCTTTTCATTTTGGGAAGTTATTTGTCTTTCCTGCTTAATCTAAATCTGAGCCCTGGTGAGTTAATGTTGTGGTGCCTTCCCTTGCCCCCCACCCCCCCAATACACAAACACTTTAGGGCAGGGGTGTCCAACCTTGGCAACTTTAAGACTTGTGGACTTCAACTCCCAGAATTGCTCAGCCAGCTTTGCTGGCTGAGGAATTCTGGGAGTTGAAGCCCACAAGTCTTAAAGTTGCCAAGGTTGGACACCCCTGCCTTAGGGCATGCATGGTCATGTGACTTGATCAGACTTGATCAATCATTGGTAAGTTTTCTGGGAGGTGCTTCCTTGCCTATTCATCAGTCGTTCAGCATATTTGAGATATTCTTGGCATCACTAATCAGGACAATATATTTTACTAACCAGAAGGATAGCAACCAAAATCAGGCAGCAGATTTATTCTGTCAGCAAGATGAAATCTTTATACAGTAAGGGCTGAATTATGCTAAAGGTGCCCGGTAATGAAAGGTTATGAATGGAAACGG
Organism: Pseudonaja textilis; assembly: GCF_900518735.1. The sequence continues at coordinate 8,252,743 of NW_020769327.1, read as the reverse complement.
CTGAGAGAAATCAGGAAGGTAAGATAAAGAATCTCATTAATAAACAAATGGGGAACATGGATTAATGAACAAGCATGGCAACTTCCTTTAGCACATCTACATACTAGTAAAATATATACTACTACAACTCTCGTTCTGTTTAACCGTTTGCCTCTTTGTACCCTCAAGATAGCCCAAACATTGTACCATGTACCGTGACAAATTGCACATTGTACATTGTACCAGGACAAATTTTCAGTCAAGTTATCTTAATTAAATCCACTAACATAAAAAAACACATTGGGGACCCATTACCCAGTGGAACTGAAGTTTTCACAATGTTCAGACCAGTTTTATTTGCAAAGTTGTGGCTGTTGCAGCAATCCCTGTGGGCATGTGATGATGATTTCCAATGCTCTCTGTATAGAAATGACCTCAAGGGCCCAGGAGGAGAAATGCTACCTAGGAAACAATGCTGAGAGAGGGAGGAGCCCCCAGTGGCTTAATGGTCAAAGGAAGAAACTTAGGAAGGATCCACCTACCCTAATGGATCAGATGGTTAATGATGGTGGCAGGAAGTTTGTAAACTCAGACTTGCAAGATTCTGTAGTCTAATTATACTACTGTACATTTAGTTCATCTGTTTCCTGTCGTCCAGTTTCCCTGGGAGAGCTGATACTCCCTGACCGCTTCCCTTGAGCAAAGTCAATGGGGAAGCCATCAGGAAGTCAGTGGCCACTCCTGCTCATGCTGCTGTTTTGCCTGCTTGTGGTCAACTGATCAAAATGTTGTCTAATATCTACTAATATCCTTGCCTTTCCCTCTTAGGAGATCTCAAGGTTTGGAGCTTTTAAATATATATTTTTTATCCTACCTTCATTACTTGTACAAATAACTCAAGGTGGGAAAAATATCTAATACTCCTTCCTTCTCCCATTTTCCCCACAACAACCACCCTGTGAAGTGGGCTGGGTTGAGAGCAGGGGTCTGGCCCAAACTCACCCAGCTGGCTTTCATGCCTACGACGGGACTAGAACTCACAGTTTTCAGGCTTTTAGTTTGGTGGCTTAACCACTAGACCAAATAGATTTTAGTTACTGAGCAATTATTTTTATCCATTTCTCTTTTTTTCTTGATCTTAACTGGTTTGTAGCTTTTTATGGCAACCTCCTAGAGACCTTGGTAGCTGGCAATATATAACTTCAAAATACAATGGTTTTATTTGTATTCCATGTATTAAAAGCAAGTACTTTTCCTCAGTAAGAATATTTCCATCTGTGAAAAGCAAGGTAATATAAAATAGCCTCTTTTTATAGGCACAGACATTAAAAAAAAGAACAGGGGGAAAGACATCACGCCTTTACTTCTGGAAAGAGAACGAAGATCGATGGGTGCTGGTGGTTTGTTCTCCAGGAAGGTGGCGGGGTTTTGCATTAAAATTCAGGCTTAAAAAAATGTCTTGAATCTCCTCTCACATCCTTATGAGAAATGATGGCAATGATGCAAAGACTACATTTTTTTCATCCTTTAATTCAGGGATGCACCATTGTGGAAAACTGCACTTTATAGCACATAGAGACATAGTCACACACAAGCAATATATTTAATGTAGTTTTGAAGCACTTGGGTCTCCTCTTTTCTGAAGCTCTACTGTCCTCTACTGGTCAAAAGGAAAAAATTATAATGCCAAAATCTTGCCTTAATAATCTATCAGTCTCAGCTTCTTTTCCAAATAATTGTTTTCTGGATTCTTGGTGTCAACCACAACCATTCATTCAGAATAAAAACCAATTTGGAGATCTGTTTATAATAGAAGTTTTGGGGGCTCCGTCACTAGAGGTTGGACAGCCATTTGTCTGAAATTGTATAGGTGCCCTGCTTGAGCAGGGGGTTGGACTAGAAGACCTTCAAAGTCCCTTCTAATTCTGTTATTCTGTTCTGTTGTATTAAAGGCCTTGAGTTGTTACGTGGCTGATTTTTGGATCTGTATGTACCTTCTGGATCCAACAGACCAGTGTTTCCCAACCTGGGCAACTTTAAGACATGTAGGTCAAGTGAGATCAAGTGAGGTACTAACACCGCTCTATAAAGCCTTAGTAAGACCACACCTAGAGTACTGCATCCAGTTTTGGTCACCACATTATAAAAAAGATGTTGAGACTCTAGAAAAAGTGCAGAGAAGAGCAACCAGGATGATTAGGGGACTGGAGACTAAAACATATGAAGAACGGTTACAGGAACTAGAACCTGGCTAGTCTAGTGAAGAAAAGGACCAGGGGAGACATGATAGCAGTCTTCCAATGTTTGAGGGGCTGCCACAGAGAGGAGGGGGTCAAATTATTTTCCAAGGCACCTGAAGGCCAAATGAGGAATAATGGATGGAAACTGAACAAGGAACCTGGAAATAAGGAGACATATTCTGACAGAACAATCAACCAATGGAGCAGAAGTTGCCTTCAGAAGTTGTAGCAGCTTCATCACTTGAGACTTTCAAGAAGAGATTGGATTGCCATTTGTCAGAAATGGTGTAGGGTCTCCCGCTTGGGCAGCGGGTTGGACTAGATGACTTATAAGGTCCTTCCAACTCTGATTATTTGTCTGTCTGATATATTTCAGCTCCCAGAATTCCTATACTGACTGGGGAATTTTGGGTGTTGAAGTCCACACATCTCAAAGTTGCCAAGGTTGAGAAACACTGCAACAATACACAGCATCATTTCCCTCCAGCATTGCACAGCAGTTAACCATGACTTACCTTAAAGAGAACATATACTTATCAACTAACAGTAAATCACCAACTGTTCACCAATAGGAAGTTCAATGAGCACTGGAAAAGAACTTTACGTTCCCAATTTGCTGCCCATTCCATACTTGCAACAGCAATTTCACACAGGAAGCAACCAATATCTAAGCAAGAATCACCACTTCATCTGCCAAATAAATAATTCCCCGACTGCAAGACTTTCTGCCCCAAAACAACACTGCTTATAGAACCATCACATTGAAATATGTCAACCAATCAACCAACCAACCAACTCTTGGTCTGATGGAGTTACCTGCTAGAGGAAGGGTACCAACGTTGGTAACTTTAAAATCTGTAGATTTCAACTCTCAGAATTCCCCAGCCAGCCATGATTGGTTGACTAGGGAATTCTGGGAGTTGAAGTCCAGAAGTCTTCAATTTGCCAATGTTGGAAACCCATGTACTAAAATAATGAAAACTCTACAGCGCAAGAGTTTTGTTCAGGCTCCTAGAACACCAACGATACAACATGGCAACCCTCAGCTACATAGCCAGGAAACCAGGTTATATTCCCTAATATGTCTCTTGGTAAATAATTTCCAAACTCAAAGAGATGGGCATAAGTCAGGAAAATGAAACAGAACATCTCTTACCTCAGCATATTGAAATCTCTTTGCCTGAGAATTGAAGCCTATCTTTTCGGTGTTGGAAATCACTTTGGCATAGTATTTGAGAGGGATGGAAGAATAGGGTGTATCTAGGAAAGAAAATCAATGAGCATCAGGTGAGGATCGAGCAAACTCAGGTTCAAATTTCTGCTCAGCTATGAGCAGATGAATGTTCATTTTCAGCACTGTTAAGGAACTGCAGTGCTTCAGGATACCTGCCTACAGGTAGTCCTTGACGTACAATTATTCGTTCAGTGACTGTTCAAAGTTACAATGACTTTAATATAAAAAAAAACCAATTACTTTTGTTTCTATTTGGAAACTGCTTCTGGACTTTGTGCTTGAAGTGGAAAAAAATGTAACTTTAATTTTGGGTTTTACCGATTAGATTTGTCGTTACATAAATGGCTAGTTTATACTACTATGTAAAAGTAAAAAGTTGAATCTTTATATTACTATTTTATTCTACTGCAAACAAAGAGAATCAGAATGTCTTTTCCTTCTTTTTCTCTTTTTTTTTCTACACTTTCCACTTACCTTTTCCCTCCCCTATTTTTCCTATTATTTGCCTTTGTATTTTTTTATTTTATATTAAAAACTAATAAAAAGGGGGGAAATGATTTAAAAGGATTGGTTATCCCTTTTTTCAACGGCATTTAACTTTGAACGGTCGCTAAACGTGTGGTCTTAATCAAGGATTCCCTGCACTAACATCACATTACTGCAGAAGTGGGATGCTACTGGTTCGGCCTGGTTCTATTGAACCGATAGCTCTGAAGAGCAGCAGACACCAAACTGGTTCAGTGTCTGCTGCTCTGTTTGGCCCAGCCACCTGCCTGGGCTCTCACCTGTCCTTTATTTCCTGTTTTTTCAACCTCAGCTGCTTTGAGCGGCACAGCTGAGGTTGAAAAAGCAGGAAAGAAGAGAAGTTTGAAATGTTGCGCACCCCCACGCAGCGCTTATCAGCTGCCCGGGCAGCACAGCTGAGGTGTTTTGGAAATGCTCTATACATACATGCAAAATGCACTCTCACAGGGGTGAGATTCTACCTGCCGGAGAACTGGCAAATCGCGCCACTGGCTGGCCCCACCCCGCCCACTCACTCCTTACCTGGCATGCACGCCATCAAACGTGCCTGCTAAGTTGCTATTTTTCCTTTTTTTTTCTTTTCCTGACCATCAACTGTTCTGCTGTGGCGGGAGATTTGGATTAGCTAGAAAACAGGAAATCCTTGGGTATCTTGCTTTCTAGCTAATCTAAAAGCAGAGCTGAACCTTCCTTAGGACTGAAGCTTCTATTTTTCAGTGCAGACTCAGGTAGCCGACTGCAGAAGGATAGATCTCTGAATGAATCTGTGATTCTGTGAGCAACTCAATCTGCCTGCCTGCTTTGCCTCATTTTGGGTAAAAGTTGCTCTTTTTTCAATAAAAAAATCAATATTTACATAAATATTTATAATTTTTACATACAAGCCAGGCCCAGCCAGTCCAATGACCACCAAGCCGCACCCACAAATTAGGCCACACCCACAGAACTGGTTGTTAAGAAATTTGAATCCATCCCTGCATCACTATAATAGAAATGTAACTTATGCTATTCTGCTTTTCTTCAGGTAGTATAAATTTTTTGTTAGGGCAGACATAATCTTGGTGCAATGAATTAAGCTATTTCCAAAACTCCCCCACACTCTGGTCTGGCTTCTACCAGCACAGCATTTAAATTCCATGTCTTACCTCTTTCTGTGTTGTCAGGAGTCAGATTCCGATTAGCAGAAGATTTAGTTGGGATTGGGAAGGTCTGAGACAACGACTTCATGTCAAAGTTGGTCTCTATGACAGACAATTATTGCAAACTTGGTAAGTGGATCCTTCTTCACTCCATCATCATGCTTCTAAAAACTGAGCACACACATCACATTATCACAACTAGGAAAAGTCAGAAAGGGAGCATTTTATAGCCTCGAGAAGCACAGAAGCATTTAACTGGCCCAGTTCTTGCCCATGTGGGGGGAGATACCTGCTTGCTATTTGGAAATCGTCCATTTTGCCAACTTTGTTGGACAAAACTAAGACAATGCATCAATGGCAGCATGTATTTTCAGTCTGGATGGTGGCACCATCTACAAAGATTCCCTTCCTGCTTCATTCTATTTCAGTATTTCTCAACCTTGGTAATCTTAGATGTGTGCACTTCAAATCCCAGAATTCCCCAGCCAGGTTGCCTGCAGTCCAAAGCTAAGCAGGACTGGGCTTGGTCAGTTCTTGGATGGGAGCCCACTCAGAAGTCTCCCCCCTGTGGGCCAGATTGCAAACCAAAAAATACCTTGGTGACAACAAACTTTGAAATTATAGTTAAGAAAACTGAATGAGCACATCAGTAAAATCGTTCAGAGATGCTTTCCTTGCACTGGATAATCCTGGACAATCCTTTGTTTTTGAGACCCATTTCTAAAATATATTATTAATTTACCTTTCTTGGCAAATAAAGGAGTGAAGGCTGCAGCTGAGGGGCTACTTTTCAATATACCTTCCTTTGATTTTGTTTGGCTAAAGATGGTGTTACCTGGAATTTTAGACTTCATTATTGGCTTTTTAATAAAGGAGATATTAGCATTTTAGCTTGGCATCACTGCCTCTTTTTAAAGTTCAGGAAACCATGTTTTCTTTTTAGTCAAAGCCATTTCTTCTTTTGGTATGCAATAACTTGCCTTTTTAGCAACTAAATAAAAGGGAGCATATTTTGGAAGTCTTTGAAAGTTTGAATACACTTGCAAGTATTAAGGAAGATACAAGCTCAACTAGAAAGGGCACGACATAATCCACAAATTTGCCAATTGTGCAACGTTATTTAAGATCAACGTTTTCTACTGTCCAATTCTCACATCTGATTAATGTCTCTGATTGTTCAACTTATTGCTTTCAGAAGCTGCACATATAATGAATGGATCTAATGTACTTAATTTTTATTATTTTTAATATTTCACTTTTTAATGTTTTTGTTTTTGCTTTTACAATGTTGTAAACCACCCAGTCATCTGAGAGTGAGATGGACAGCATATAAATGTAATAAATAAAGACCTGTGTCGTTTGTTTCTGTACTCTATAAAAAAGACTTGACACCCCCTCACCTTAATAAAGCTTTTCGCTTTGCCTGAAAGATTCGTTACTCTTTGTTTTCAGGAGGGGAAAAATAAAAAGAAGCCACCTTCGCAAAGTTAATCTCTCTCCCAAATTCAGGGATTACATTTTTTTATCAGTTCCAGACCAAACTTGGAGCCTGAGTTGTAAAGGCAACAATGGAGCAGAGACAAAGTCCAACAGATTTTCTGAGATAACTGTGATTGTTTTTGTTTAAATATTTTGTTTAAATATTTGGGTCACATTTATGTCAGAAGGGTCTTGCAAGCTCTGCAGAAAAGGACCTTGGGGGCTGCCTTGGGTGGGCTGTAGGTTGCCCACCCATCTTAAGACTGCAGCTGTGGACAATATGCTCGACATCTCTGCATGGACAGATTTATCTGGAAAAGGCCCCCTCCCTGTTGCCAATTGCTTACCTGGTTCCCAGGGCTTCCTCTAGGCGAGACACTGGAGCATGTATACTACCTGTTGCCCTAGGCAACCGGATAACAAAGGCGGCTCCTCCAATTCGTTCCATTCCTACTTCCACTAGCTTCCAAGTGGACCAATCACAGAGCAGGTCTGTGGAGAAATCTTTTCTTCCAGACTCAGTTGCTGGGCTGGGATGCTTCTCTTGGGAAAGCAGCAAAACAGTGATTTTTAAAAGGCATTTAATACATTGCACTCATACTTTCCTATGATATATGATATGATATGTGGTGTATGATGTATTGTGTTATATAGTACATTATTATATGGTATAATATACCATGCTATATATATCGTATTCTATTGTATATCATATCTTATTTTATTTATTGTCACATTCCACACCGCAGCTGCCATGTTCTTCTGTCTGGGCCTTTAAAATATACATTCATCTAAATAGGCACTCATGCTGCCTCTGCAAAAACAGATAAAATCCTACGGATCCCAATAAAACAGTGGTTTCCTATTTTGTTTTTTAATCACGTGAATTTGATCCTAGACTTTCTCAAACTGGGTGATCAACTCAAATCTTATGGAACTAGATTTTTTTTAATGCCAAATGACCCAGATATTTCCTGGGAAGGGGCAGTGTTTAAGGATAGACTTTACTGCTAAAAGCATTTTAACTGTAAGTGTGTTTTATAATTTGTATTCCCTCCTTCAGAGGCACATTGGTTTAATTAAGCCCTTTCTTGTTTAACTAATCGTTCAATAGTTCCTCCACAGATTTTTTTTTTTCCAGGTCATGTGTACTTTATTAGCAGAGAAATAGGGTCTCATGGGGTCTCCTCCTTGAGCAGGGGGTTGGACTAGAAGACCTCCAAGGTCCCTTCCTATTCTGTTATAGAACCTACTGCTAAACCTCAGCCAAGTTTGGCCACCTGACATTTGCCCCCGCGGCCACTAGAGGCCGCCCAACCCGTTTGGCCCCCTGACATTTGCCCCGCGGCCACTAGAGGTCGCCCAACCCAAGTTTGGCCACCTGACATTTGCTTCCCGCGGCCACTAGAGGTCGCCCAACCCAAGTTTGGCCACCTGACTGTCGCCCAACCCAAGTTTGGCCACCTGACATTTGCCCCCGCAGCCACTAGAGGTCGCCCAACCCAAATTTGGCCCCTGACATTTGCACCCCCGCGGCCACTAGAGGCCGCCCAACCCAAAGGAAGGCGCTACCCGCATCCATCCCCCCACCGCCACCCCCCACCGGAGCATCTCGCCCTCTCCAAGCCGGCTGCACCGGCTGCGGCGATGAAAGAGGAGCCGCACCGTCTTCCGCCCACTTTGCTTCCCTTCTCCTTCTCCAGGCCAACCGGCCCTTGCAGAGGCGAGATATCCGGGGGCGGGGAGTTGGCGGCTTCCGGATCCAATCGGACGCTTGTTTTGCTTGGGAGAGCCAGAAACCGGCGCCTATTTCTGCAAAGGGAGCAGCTGGAAAGGGGAAGCAGGTGAGTCCGAAGGTGGCTTTCAGACGCCCGGAGAGAAGACTTCGTGGGCGGGGAAGAAGAGCTAGGTTAGGCAGCCCCGGAGCCGCCAGGAATTGCATTTTTTTTTAGTTTATTTAGGATTGACTCAGCCGTTGACCTGCCCCACCGGCAGAGGCCACCTGGAGTATCCGATCACCTTGCTGTCTTTAAAAAAAAGCGATTTTTTCCGCCTCCCCCCACCTTCCTCTCGGTTGGTGCGCCGAATCTGCGGTGGGGAAAAGTCCGCAGGATAACGCGGAGGGAAATACCTCGTAGGAAACGTGACCGACTGGATCCCTGGTCCCGGCTTTGGCGAAGTTCTCCTCAAGGACGCCACAGCATTGGCGTGCAGGTGGGTTCCGAAAGGGCACCGGAGGAGTTTGTAATTTACACCGTGTTTGTCAATGGAGAAGGGTGGTTGTAATGCAGGGGGTCCCCAAAGTTGGCAGCTTCGGAGAATTCTGGGAGTTGAAGTCCACAAAAGTCTTAAAGTTGCCAACTTTGGGGACCGCTGTATATACATGCATGGGAAGTTCAAATTAAGAGATTGCAAGGACGTAAAAAAGGGAGGTGTATTATATATATAAAATTAGATATGTGTGTACTGTATATGTATATATGTATAGTACAAAAGGACAAACCAAAAGTTGGAAAGAGAAAAGAGAGGTGGCGGAAAATAAAATTGGATGCGCACAAAAGAAGGGAAATCAGTTATTTGTTTTAACCCTGATTCTTAGAATGGAAAAGCTGAGACAAAGGGAGCTTGTGTAGAAGCTTCTTAAATTTGATGTGTTGTGTTTTTGTCAAGGAGTATACTAAAAACTGCAGTTCTCAAACGTCTTGGTACCTCTTTACAGTCTAAAAATGACTGAGGAGCCCAAAGGGATTGTGTGGGTTGTATCTGTCCATAGGTGATGTGTTTGAGCTGTAAGCAAACATTATCTAGAGAGGAAGACTGCCACATTTTCCTTCTTTAAATTTGTTACCTCTCTCCCCTGAGCAGAGAAGGCTGCTGCCGGGCTCCAAGAACAGGAGCCACCCTCCGAGAAGGAGAGGAGGACAACTCTACACACTGCTTATCTTCCAATTCGGTTTTGTAAGTCCATTCCAATGAATCACATAAATTAAGTTTGTCTGACAAGGTGCCTGTGAATGAGTTACTCACTGGAACAGACTGTCTGTTTGCAATATAATCTTCCATTTTCTGCTGCTTCAATGGCCTGGATAAACACCCTGCTGCAGAGTGCTGTCTCTTCCTTCTTTTCCCCATCCAGTTTTTATTTCAGTTTCCTTGGTTTCCAGTTTGTTTCCAGACTCAGTTCAAACCTAGGTTCCAATAGTCTAATAAGTTCTCGGCTCTTGGGAGTTATACATCAAGCTAGCCTTTTCTATAAACTAATTCACCCTGCCCAACGTGCTCACAAAGCATCGACGGCAGCATAAACACATAAAGCTATCCTAATTTATGATTGTAATAGAGCCTGGAATTTCCGCCGTTAAGTCATAAGTGACATAAGTCAAGGCACTTACATGACTGGACATGATTTTTTTTTTGCTGTGGTCATTAAATGAGTGTGGTGGTCATTAAGTGAACAATAACAATAACCTCTAGCTGAACCTAACTCTGATGTTAGGCAAATCAATGTATTCTTACCGGTATTTTTTGCTGGAAATAAGCCCAAAGCCCCAAAATTGGCAAAAATGTGCCCACAGAATGTTACTAACTTAAGAATTGCAGTGATTCATTTAACAAGTGTGGCAAAAACGGTCATAACAGCAAAATTCACTCAACAAATGACTCAATTGTATCTCAACTGTGATCATAGGTCAAGGACTATCTGTATGCTGTTGCCTAAGCACCTCAAGAGAAGAAAAACTCACCTTTTCTTACCAAATTATGTTTACCCTTAAGATGATTCAATGCAAAACCTGTTTTCCTGCTGTCTTTGTCCTCTGATCCTAGTACTGTCCTCTGGAGCAAAACAAATAAATCTCTATTTTTAGCATGACCACTCTGTAGAAGTTTCGAGATAGAAATAAAATCTCCTCAGTCATCTCCTCTTCTGGATTAGCCCAGTGGGTTCTAGACAAGGCAGGTGCCAAGAACAGAAGCTGGAAGTTTCTGCCCCCCAGTCATGCCCAGATGGATAGGGTTCAGCCACACTCTAGAGCAGGGGTCTCCAACCTTGGCAACTTTACGCTTGGCGGACTTCAACTCCCAGAATTCCCACCTTTTATTTTATTTTATTTATTTTTTATTATTTTGTTTTACTTTTTGTTTTATTTTATTTCATTAAATTCACTGGCCACCTATCTTACCACTTGGTAACTCTGGATGGCCTGTCAGAGACAATCAGAGGCAAGCCTAGCCTTTGAAACAAGATGTTTAATAGGAGTGCGCATAATTATTCTTGGGATCCAGTGGGATTACAAGGCAGCAACTGAAGCTCCAGGGAAGGGCCAAACACCTGTTTATCCTGCAGCCCATGCCAGCTGCACTGCTACAACCGAGAAAGGGCTGCAGTGGAAGATGAGGAGAGAAGACACAACTTCACTCTCGCATCTGTGGCTGCTAAAAGTAGACCTGCTAGCAGCATATTTTCGTTTAAAGATGGGTGTGTTAGGGGACCAGCAAAGAGATGGTGCATTGGTGGCTAACCTTTCTGGGCTCCTGTGCCAAAAATTGTGTGCGCGTTTGCACTAGTGCGCTCGCGTGCCAGCACCCTGAAGGCAATGCCCCCCCTCACATCTCCTGTATGTGCGCACGCGATTCCACATGCTCCCTTGCCTGCACTGCACCTCTCAGCTGATTTTCGGCCAGTTTGAGGCCTTTTTCAGCCTGCCAGAGACTCAGGGATAGCCTCTGGAAGCTTTGCAGGCCAAAAAATGGGCCCATTTCATCACTTCTGGTATTTCTGGAAATACAGGAAGTGACAAAATGGGCCTAATTTTTGGCCTGCAGAGGCTTCCCTCAAGCCTTTGGCAGGCCGTAAAAGGCCCGAAAATCAGCTGTGAGGCGCGCACATGCTCAGGTAAGTTTGCTTGGGGCTTGCGTGCCTGCACAAATTGCTCTGGGTGCCACAGATTCGCCATTGCAGGAATGGTCAGATAGAAGGCAACATGGCCCCAGGCTGCATAATGAGTAGAGAAAGTGGCTCAGAAGAAACCTTCCCTAGTTTCTCATGCTGTAATGGCGACAGCAAGATGCAAGTAGTCCTCAAGTTACAACTGTTCATTTAGTGACTATTCAAAGTTACAACAGCACTGAAAAAAGTGACTTGTGACCTTTTTTCACACTTATGACCATTGCAGATCCCTCCCCATGGTCACATGATCAAAATTTGATGGCTTGGCAACTGTCATGTATTTATGATGGTTGCGGTGTCTTCAGGTCACGTGATCACCTTTTGCAGCTTCCTGACAAGCAGAAGCAATGGGGAAGCCAGATTCACTTAACAACCATATTACTAACTTAATAACTGTAGTGATCCACTTAACAACTACGACAAGAAAGGTAAAATGGGGCAAAACTCATTTAACAACTGTTTTGCTTAGCAACCCATTTTAGGCTCAATTGTGGTCGTGAGTCAAGGACTGCCTCTACATGGCGCTGTTAATAAAGGCTTTACAATAAAGTAGAATCAGCTTCTCTGACTGTTTTTCTTCTCTCCTGGTTGCCATGCGTGGGAATTCTGATCTTGTGACTGCGAGGATGCTGTGACTATTATATGAGGCCCAGTTGCAAGTCTTTTTTTTTTTCAGTGCTATTGGAACTTCAAATGGTTTCTAAATAAATGGTTGTAAGTCAAGGACTACCCATAGTAGGAGAGAGTATATGCCACTTGTAGCAAAAGTGGGGTGTAAACTTAACAAACATGGATTCAAATGTAATGGCGGTCCATACTCTTTCAAAGCTCTCTGACGACCAGGCTCATTACAAATAACACTGGTGCATTTTTATTTATCAGATAGATTATATGCAGTCCATCTCACTGTCAAGCAACTCTGGGAGGCTCACAGCGTGATAAAGCAATAAAAAGATTAAAAACGTTAAGCATTGAAAAGAAACTGGATAACAAGGGACCAGTACCTATCAAGGAGAATATTTGTAGCTCAGGATTGAAAAGGGGCATCCAAACTCTGAGGTTGGTTGTTTTAATGCAGACATTTCATTACCTGACTAGGTAAGTCATCATTATTTATTAGGGGGTCACTGATGCACTGATAATGTTATCTAGTTGGGTAATGAAACGTCCGCAAGAAAATAACCAACTTCAGAGAGCACCGAGGGCCTCTCAGGGGCCACTACATAAATAAGATGGAGACGGGCATTTATCCAAAGTAAACTTATTCATTCTCTCTCTCTCTCTCTCTCTCTCTCTCTCTCTCTCTCTCTCTCTCT
>NW_020769327.1:8063234-8239873 GCF_900518735.1 Pseudonaja textilis | reverse complement strand
TCTCTCTCTCTCTCTCTCTCTCTCTCTCTCTCTCTCTCTCTCTCTCTCTCTCTTTCTTTCTTTCTTTCTCTTTCTTTTTCCTTCCCCTCCATCCTCAATATGTCCTCTGCTTTCTCTGCTCAATCAGATTGCAGCTATGCTGTAGAGGAGGCAGATGGGGAAAGAACCGGGCAAAGCATCTGGCCACCTCCTGGATTTAAAGTGGTGCTGAAGTTAAAACACCGGAAATGTACAGATAACCTAAAATGGAGAAAGCAAACAGCCCCAGCTTGCAACTCGAACAGCTAGTGACGCAGCCCATCTCTGTGACGGACCACGAGGATGCCTTCTCTTACAGGGTAATTTCTTTAATCCTAAAGTTTTCATTTCCGAGATTCACCAGAGGGGCCTGAGGTAGCACAAGGAGAGGATAATATTTGAATCGCATTTTTAAAAAATATTTATTAAATTTATTGGCTACCCATCACGGGGTAATTCTGGGCGGCTTACAATATTAAAAAATAAATAAAACTATATAAATAAAGTCCTCCAAAAATATAAAAAAATACAGTACAAAGGGTAACTCAGAAACATGGACTTAAGTAGCACTTGCTGGAGAAAGAGACGTGAGTATGAAATGGGTGACTGTATAAATCTATATACTGTATATAAAAGTGAAATACCACTCACACATCACAAAATCTCCAGAACCGTAAAGCCTACAAACTTGAAATTTGGCATGTATGTTCCTCTTGGCTTCTCTTAGGTGCTCACTAAGAAAGGATTTTTCAAAATGACCATCAGAGCTTTAGTATTTTGTATATTATTATTAACACGCTCTGATGCTAAGAAGTTCTACTAACCCTCCCCACCTGAAGAGAATTCTCTTCCAAATGCAAAACACAAGCAGAGGAGAGGAGTTGCAGTTTCACAGCAGCAACCGGCTTTAGTAAAGAACAGTTCAGCTAAGCCATGCCCAGGCTCCTTGTTGTCTTCTTCCTCACACAGCAAATACTGTTTCAGTTTCCAAACAGCCCTCAACTCTCTCATACACTGATAGGACGCTAGCCAGATGAATACCCATGGATGCTGGTAGGCAGAGGGAGAATTTTTTCCTCTCATTTTCCTCCCCCAAAACTAAGCCTGATCCCATAGTTTCATAACGAAGCACGGGTATCGAGCTAGTACATAAATACAGTCATGCACGTCTCAAGAACCGCAATGATTCTTTTTAACAACCATGGCAAAAGAGGTTGTAAATTTGAGTACACAACTATTTGTATGTAGAAGTGATTCAAGCAGTCGCTCCCCTATTTACTGGCGTATAACGAGAGGAGCTACAGTTCAAGCAGATTCAGTTATTATAGCCAACCTCAATAAAATATACTTCTGATCTTCCTATATATTGATTGGTCTGGTCTGGTCCACCTAATGGGGGTGACTTGCCCTTCTGATAATGTTATAATATTGCCAAATAATGTCCTGTAAATTTTTTGGGAAGGTCAGAAAGCAAGTGAGATGCGGCTGATTTTATTATCTTTTATGCCGCAGGTGTTAAAAGAATAACCATGGTTCTTAAGTGAATCACATCGTCATTAAACAAATCCAGCTTCTCCCTTTGATTTTGCTTGTTGGAAGACACCTGGGAAAGTTGCAAATGGTGATCACAACAATCCTGAGATGCTGCGACTGTCAGAAATACATGCTGGCTATCAAGCATCTAAATTTTGACCATGTATCTGTGGGGATATTGCCACAGTCATAAGCGGAAAGACCGGTCATAAATAATTTCTGAATGGTTATAAGTCGATGATTACCTGTACAGGGGTGATTTTGGCCTTAGAATTCTTGCATGAATGAGTTTGGAAATGTAATGGACTGGATGGATGGATGAATTAATTAATTCTTTAATGGCCAAGTGTGATTGGACACAAGGAATTTGTCTTTGGTGCAAATGCTCTCAGTGTACATAAAAGAAAAAATACATGCGTCAAGAGTCATAAGAATCATAAGGTAAATAATCAATAATCACAAGTAATGATAGTCACAGGGTACAATAAGCAATCAAATCATACTAGGAAACAGTCAATATAAATCGTAAGGATACAGGCAACAAAGTTACAGTCATACAGTCACAAGTGGAAGGGGATGGGTGATAAGGAGCGATGAGAAGATTAACAATAATAGTAGTGCAGACTTTTTAAATAATTGGACAGTGTTGAGGGAATTATTTGTTTAGCAGAGTGATGGCATTCAAGGAAAAATTGTCCTTGTGTCTAGTTGTTCTGGTGTGCAGGGCTCTATAGCATCGTTTTGAGGGAAGGAGTTGAAATAGTTCGTGTCCGGGATGTGAGGGGTCTGTAAATATTTTCACAGCCCTCTTTTTGGCTCGTGCAGTATACAGCATCAATTGAAGGCAGGTTGGTAGTAACTGTTTTTTCTGCAGTCCTAATTATCCTCTGAAGTCTGTGTCTTTCCTGTTGGGTTGCAGAACCAAACCAGACAGTTATTTCTCTAAGAGTCCTCTTGGACAGCGGCCTTTGTAGGGTTGAACTTGGGGATGAGTTTGGTTGAGGCCTACTCAACATACCTTTTGAGACCACCAGTTTGGAGAAAGCTGGCCTGGATTTTATGTTTGCCTGGACAAATACATGCTCCTTACAGGACTTTTACCTGAATGTCATAAGCTTGAGGACGGGTGATAAGCCACTTCTCTCAATGCCATTATAATGTTCGATCTGTTGCTAAATGAAAGGCTGTAAGTCAAGGGCTACCTGTATGTCCGTCTTGCATTCACAGAACCTGCAAAGTTTAATACCTGTGCTTTTTCCTTTCTTTGCAGGAAAATCTGATTGGTGCCTTGCTGGCTATTTTTGGGCACCTGATGATCAGCATCGCTCTCAACCTCCAGGTGAGCTGAGAGGAGGAGAAAAAGGATTCCAGAGCCATAGAAACCCCACTGAATCTTCTCTTTTTCCTTTCCCTCCCTCTAGAAATACAGTCACATCCGGTTGGTGAGTTGCAAAGAGACTAAGGCTTATTTTAGGACCAAGACGTGGTGGTGCGGATTGTTCCTTCTCTGCCTGGGAGAGTTGGGGGTCTTCTCCGCCTACGCTTTTGCCCCCCTGTCCCTGATAGTGCCTCTGGGGGCTGTCTCTGTCATAGGTAAGTCCCTCAACACAGGTCAGCTCTTCATGGTAGAGCAGACTAGGAAACCAAGGGCACGAACGCAGATGGGAGCCTTGCAAATTTCATTTGCTTATTCATTCGTTCAATATATGTAGCCACCCGCCTAGCATTTGTGGCTCTTTAAGTGGCTCACAAATAAAATAAAAATAAAAAAACAGGTAGTGCTCAACTTACGACCAAAATTGAGCCCAGCATGTTTGTTGTGAAGCGAAACATTAGTTAAGTGAATTGTGCTTCATTTTACGACCTTTCTTGCCACAGTTGTTAAGTTAGTAACTTGGTTGTTCAGTGAATCTGGCTTTCCCATTGGCTTTGCTTGTCTGAGGGTCGCCCAAGAGGATCATGTGACCCCGGAATACTGCAGCCGTCATAAATACGAGTCAGTTGCCAAGCGTCCAAAATTCGATCACGTGACTATCAGGATGCTGCAATGCTCTTA
The DNA here is from genome assembly GCF_900518735.1 of Pseudonaja textilis. Next base: position 8,236,266 of record NW_020769327.1, on the reverse strand, counting down.
AGTGTGAAAAATGGTCGTAAATCCCGTTTTTTAGTGGCAGTGTAACTTTGAATGGTCACTAAATGAACCATTGTAAGAGGAGGACTACCTGTAATTACAAATGAGCAGCTAAAATTAAAACTCATTTTAAAAAAAACCAATTGAAACAGTTAAAACTTAATTTAAGGGAAGAGCACTAGGCATACAATAGCTAACAGTTCAGCCAACTTTAATTACCAGGTTATAGTCACAAGAGTGTTGGATGTCCGAATGGGCCTTTGCCTTCCTTTCCTTTATCTTCAGGAGAACCAGGGAGGGTTTGTCTGAGATGTTTACCTCAGGTGACAATTCTGGCTAGAACACAGATGTCTTTTATCTGACCATTGTATATTCATTGGCACTCTTGAAACTCCTGTTTCTCAAGGTTATTCCTTCTGCCATGCAGATAAGACTGGCACCTGCAGGCTTCTCCTATGATGCTGTGTGATTTATCCCCCATGATATTTCTAACAAAGGGTCCTTGGGGGTCTCTGAGCTTTTTTCTTGCTTTCTGGCAGACATTTTGTTACCCAAACTTGGTAACATCATCAGTGCTATTGTACCCTGTGACTATCATTAAGTGTTGTACCTGATGATTCTTGATGAATGTATTTTTTCTTTTATGTACACTGAGAGCATTTGCACCAAGACAAATTTCCTTGTGTGTCCAGTCACACTTGGCCAATAAAAGAATTCTAATTCTAATTCTAGAATGGAATGGGGTTTGCTGTCAGTTTATATTGTGGTGATTTGCTTGTCGGTGGTGGTGGAAGTAGGGATTCTTTGGTTGGGCTGTTTACTGATGGCTCTTTGGCAGTTTCTTTTTTTATATATAAATATTTTTATTATTTACATAGAGGTATATCAAATACAGTGTGACCATTCTGGCATTTCTTCCACCCTACATACCCAAGTGAAATACAAATGACATATATAGCAATAGACTTATATACTGCTTTATAGTGCTTTTACAGCCCTCTCTAAGCGGTTTACAGAGTCAGCCTCTTGCCCCCAACAGTTCGGGTCCTCATTTTATCCACCTTGGAAGGAGGGAAGGCTGAGTCAACCTTGAGCCTGTTGGGATTTGAACCTGCCATATTGTAGGCAGCTGGCTGCAGCAGAAGTAATTTTCAGTACTGCACTCTAACCACTGCACCACAGAGGCTCATATATACTATTTATACATTGCTAATCTTATACAATTATTTCTGACCAACATACTGATTCTAATACATATATAATATCCCATTCCAGGTCTATTAACCTAGTTATTTTGTGTTCCAATTCCGACCTCTTGATTCCAGCCATTGGTAATATTTATTCCATGTATTGTAGTATTCTTTTCCGTTTTGTTTTTTTAATTCTAACATTCATCTGTCCAATTCTGTGCAAACTAATATTTTATTATCTCTTTTTCTGAGGGCGTGTTTTCACTTTTCCATTGCTGGACGTATGCCATGCCAGGTTGTGTAATATTAGATATACTGACCCTTTACTATAGCCATCAGGCTCTTTGGCAGTTTCTTGATTGGGCTATTGCTTACTTGATTGTTGGTCTGAAGTTGACCTTGGAGTTTATCTATGCTGATCTGAATGCTGATTACTGTTGGGGAGGTATTGGAGTCTTTTTTTGTTCTGTTTTGAGCCACAGCGGCGCAGTGGTTAGAGTGCAGTACTGCAAGCTCCTTCTGCTGACTGCCGACTGACTGCAATTTGGCAGTTCAAATCTCACCAGGCTCAAGATTGACTCAGCCTTCCATCCTTCCGGGGTGGGTAAAATGAGGACCCAGATTGTTGGGGGACAATAGGCTGACTCTGTAAACTGCTTAGGGCTGTAAAGCGGTATATAAGTGTTATCATTATTGCTTTTGGGTTGGTTGATTGTCTCTTTTGCATAGACTCTAGATATGGTTAACATCTATGTGTCTATTGATGGCTGATTTGTCAGAGTGCCAGGTTTCTATAAATTCCCTGGCATTTTTGGACTTGGCCTGGTCTAGGTGCAAGAAAACAAGCAAGCTCAGAGAGCACCAAGGACCCCTCATTTCAACCCTGAACTATAAATATTCTCCTTTATTGATATTTCTAGTGTCAGAAATATCTCAAAAACTGAAATAGTTGACAATCCATATAAAATTGCCTCCTATGGAAGCAAGGTCAGGCGGCCATGCACGTACCAAGTCTTCAAGATGCTAGCAAGATCCACATTCTTACATCCACCCAAATCCAGGATATGTAGGCCAGATGTTCCCCAGTTATGCTGATTTATTCAAAAATAAAACAGGAAAAAATCCCCTAATCAACCAAACATTTCCACACGTGAAAATACACGCATGCCCCAGCTTGAACTAATCAGACCGGCTCTCTCTAGCATTGGCAAAGCTCATTACTTACTATTTTCTCATTCAGCCAGTACAATCGTTGGAGTCATATTCATCAGGGAAAAATGGAAACCCAAAGACTTCTTGAGTAAGTGACTGGATGCATTTTTCAGGACTGTCCGTCTTCAGCATGTCTCTTTTACCTTTGCTTCCTCTTGCTTCCTCTTGCATGGATGGTACAAAGCAACAAGAATTGGTTTCTCTCTTAACATTGCAATTATTATTTTTTTAGCTTCTTTCATACCTGCTAATTTGTTAGGACCGACTTGGAGGTAGCTGGCTACTTTTTCATCATTTGAGAAAGGTGGGTTAGGGGTGTTAGTTGGTGTCTCATCTTAGAAGTCCAGAAGAAAAGGGGACAGGACTGTCCCTGTTCATTTATATCCAGGCCCCTGGGGAGCATTCCTTCTTCCGTTTTCTTGTTTTCTTTCTTTTTTTGCTAATCCTTTTAATTGTAACACACACAGGTAGCCCTCGAGTTACAACCATTCATGGAGTGACTGCTTGAAGTTACAGCAACACTGAAAAAAAAGTGACCTATGACAGTTTTTCACACTTAATGATCGTTGCATGGTCACACGATCAAAATTCAGCCGCTTGGCAACTGGCATGTATTTATGACGGTTCCATTGCCCCGTGATGATCCCTTTTTTTCGACCTTACGATAAGTAAAAGTCAGTCATTGCAGCATTCCCACCAGTGGTGGGATTCAAAAAGTTTTACCACCGGTTTGGCGGGTGTGGCTTGGTGGGTGCGCTTTGCGCACGCGCGCACACTTTGTGTGTGTGCGTGCACCAAACACACACTTTGCGCAGGCACAGAGGCGTTGCAACTCACCACCTGCAAGCCTGCACGATCCCGGTCGCTTCAGCAGCTGCCGCATGGCACTCTTCTGTACCACGCAAAGCAGCTGCGCTTCAAATTCAGAGGATAAAGTTGAATATGGGAGCCCAGGCGGGTGGGAGGGCCCAACAGCAGAGTCGTGGAGAGAAGCGGTTTGGTCTCTGCTGCTCATCGGTGCTACCGGCTCAGCAGAACCAGGCTGAACCAGTAGAATACCACGAATTATCCCCATGATCACAGGATCACAATTCAGATGCTCCACAACGGATTCCTATTTATGACGATTGCAGTGTCCCAGAGTAGTGTGATTCCCCTTTTGCGACTTTCTAACAAGCCAAGTCAAAGCCGTTTTTGAAACACATCTGCCGCCTGCATGGAGTGCCGTGGCGAATTACCTCAGTCAGAGGAGTCCAGTTCACAGCCAAATTTTGGAGGGAGTTCCTGCGGACTATTGGGCCTTAGCTTGGCCTTTCATCCAAGCACCAATTTGGGGGGGCGGGGGGGTGGGCAGAGAGATTGAACGCCATGGTAGAGCAGTATTTGAGGTGCTACGTGAATCATCAGCAGTCCAATTCGGTGGACCTCCGTCGCGTACGATAAAGCTGTTCACAGAAGCACAGGACTAACCCTCTTCAAAGTGGTGAGCAGCATGGACTTCGTCCCAATGCCTGAATATCCAAGGGATCCCCCCCCTCCTCAGTCAGCCTGACCGATTGGATGTCAACGCTGAAAGCAACTTGGGAGAATGTTAAAAAAGAGCTAGCTAAAGCGGCGCAAACTTATAAGAGACAGGCAGACAAACACTAGGCCCCACAAAGGCCATTCCATCTGGGGGAGAAGGTCCACCTCTCCACTAAATACTTGAGGTTAAGGCTCCCTAGTAAGAAGTTGATGGCTAAAGTTCACGGGACCTTTCTCCGTAGTAAAGGTCATCAACCCAACCATGGAAGCCAGATTCATCTAACAACCGGGTTACTAACTTCACTGCAGTGAGTCACTGAACAGCTGTGGAAGAAAGGTTTTTGACTGGGACAAAATTCACTTAATAGCTGTGTTGTTTAGCAATGGAAACGTTAGGCTAAACAGTGGTCATAAGTCAAGGGCTACCTGTCCCTCTTCTTACATGGTATTCATTTTAAGACCTTTCCCTGTCCTGTGTCTGTCGTTTCTAAGTTCCTTTATTCTTCAGGAAAATAGTGGGGTGCCCACTTTAAATCAGCCAGCCCCCTGCATAACTGTACCCGCAGTGCAAGTCTCATTAGCATGGAGTTGTATTCCAATCCATGTAAAAGGGTAGCCTGTACTGCTTTCCCCATCTCATTTTTGTAACTCATTTTGTGCATGTAACTATAACTCAGAGCTGCTGTAGGCCTCCAAACGAATGAAACTAACGCAGCTTTTCCTGTCTTCATCCTGCCAAAGGGCGTTACGTTTTGTCCTTCATAGGCTGCGCCTTAGCCATTGTTGGGACGTACCTGCTGATCACCTTTGGACCAAACAATCATGAAGTCATGACAGGGGAGAACATCAGAAAGCACCTGGTCAGCTGGCCGTTCCTTCTGTATATGGTAAAGTGATCCATTTCATCGAGTCTAATCTATGGTCTTCCTCCTCAGCGCTGTTTCGTTTAAAGGCCTAAGCCTCGCTCTGTGAGATTTTGTGCTTGCTCTGTGGTTAACGTGCTTCCTTGATCTACATTGGGGTTTCTCAAATCTGGACAACTTGAAGAGGCGTGGGCTTTTGATTCTCAGAATTGTTGTCTGCCTGGGGAATTTGGGGAGAAGGCTTCCACACCTCTTAAAGTTGCCAAGTTTGAAAAAGGCTGATCTAGAGCAGTGGTCGCCAACCCGTGGTTTGCAGCCCACTGGTGGTCCAGGAGAAAATTCTGGTGGTCCGCAGAGAAATGTCACCCCCAGAGCACCCCCCCAAAGCAATTAATCCAGGCTGTGCAGGAACACAAGGCCCGCAGGAACTCTGCCCGCCCACTCACTCATTACCTGGCAAACTTGCCTGCTAAGTTGCTATTTTTCCTTTTTTTTTTACCATCAGCTGTTCTGCTGGAGGAGGTTGAGATTAGCTAGAAAGCAGGAAACCATTGGATTTCTTGCTTTCTAGCTAATCTTTAGATCTTCAGCTCCGCTTTTAAGCAGAGCCGAACTTTCCTTAGGACTGAAGCTTCTGTTATTCAGTGCAGATTCAGGTAGCTGATGGCAGAAAGATAGATCTCTGAGTGAATCTATGATTCTGTGAGCAACTCAATCTGCCTTCCTGCTTTGCCTGATTTTGGGTAAAAGTTGCTCTTTTTTATAAAAAAAAATCAATATTTACATAAATATTTATAATATTTACATACAAGCCATGCCCAGCCAGTCACATGACCACCAAGCCACACCCACAAATTAGGCCACGCCCACAGAACTGGTTATTAAGAAATTTTAATCCCACACCTGCCTCTGTGTGTGTTTAAGAGAAAGAGAGAGGGAGAGGAAGGGGTTAGATCAGATTTCACTCTCTCTCCCACCAACGTCAGCAAGCCACCGTCAGTCAAAATTCATATTAGTGGTCCCTGGGATTTAAAATTATGAGTTTGGTGGTCCCTGAGGTCCAAAAGGTTGGCGACCCCTGCTCTAGAGCTTTAGTTTTAACTGGTTTGTTGAGTGAGTCACAAAAGCTGAGTTCATATATCAAGTTGACCCATGAAGCAAGGATGAGCATTCTCAGAACTGTATGCAGTCTGGTGCTGGCAAAAAACAGACAGGTTTTTTATCTTCAGAAAGATCAATTCTGAAACAAGGATGACTGTAATTAAAAATAATCAAGAATCTGCCCCAAAGCTTTAAGGAAACAAACAACCCTCCCCACAATACTGCCACCATCATCTCAAGGCTTAAGAGTGGTTCTCAGTCATCAAAAAAGTGCCCCCTTTCCATAAACTATGATTTGCAAGGAAAAGGGGAGACATGATAGCAGTCTTCCAATATCTCAGGGGCTGCCACAAAGAAGAAGGAGTCAAGCTATTCTCCAAAGCACCTGGGGGTAGGACAAGAAGCAATGGGTGGAAACTAATCAAGAAGATAAGCAGCTTGGAACTAAGGAGAAATTGTCTGATAGTTAGGACAATTAATCAGTGGAACAACTTGCCTCCAGAAGTTGTAAATGCTCCAACACTGGAAGTTTTTAAAAAGATGTTGGACAACCATTTGTCTGAAGCGGTGTAGGGTTTCCTGCCTAGGCAGGGGGTTGGACTAGAAGACCTCCAAAGTCCCTTCCAACTCCGTTATTCTATTCTAAATCACAATGATGTATTAATAAATTGTATTAAGTCAAACCAATTAGATAACATTATGATTTAACACAGGAGCCCCCAAACTTGGCAGCTTCAAGACTTGTGGACTTCAACTCCCATAGTTCCTCCTGAGGAATTGTGGGAGTTGGAGCCCTCAAGTCTTAAAGTTGCCAAGTTTGAAGATCTCTGATTTAACATGATGTGATCCCAAATTAAGTTTTAGATCTGCAGTTACAGTGGATCCCTAGGTGTCCTGAATGGTTCAAGGTTGACTCAGCCATCCAACCTTCCGAGGTCGGTAAAATGACCCAGATGGTTGGGGGCAATAGGCTGACTCTGTAAACAGGTTAGAGAGGGCTGTAAAGCACTGTGAAGCGGTATATAAATCCAAGTTCGATGACTATTGCTGTCCTTACTTCATATCCAGCCTAGAGGGTTGTGTTTAAACATAAGCACTTGGGTTATTTTATTGGTAGCTCTAGTGCAGGGGTGTCAAACTCACGTCGTCACGACAGCATTATGTGATGTATTGGGACTTTCCCCCACTTTGCTAAACTGGGTGTGGCCAGCACATGACGCATCCAGCCCATAGGCTGGGTGTCAACTCATAAAATATTTCTATGGTCTTTTAGAGTTGCCAACAGAAAGGGAGGGGGGAGCAGTGCGGCAGCTTGCAAAGCGAAATTGCATTCCATAAATGTTTTCAAAGATAGTAACTAGGTGACCGAAGTTTCTGCCGCGCCAAATTCTAACTGGAGAGCATGATTGATGACTCTTGGCTATGGATGTGTCCCCTTGGAGAATATGAATTATGATACACCCAGGGGGTGGAGGGAAAACCCGGGTCAAGGGTGATAATGAATGATGTGTCTCAGAGTTGGCTACACCCAGACAGTGCCGGACCTTTTAACTCCAGGTAAATCCTTCGAAGTTTTGGAAGTTTGGCTCGAGCCTCATGATTTAAATGGGGGTAACTGCCGGAATCCTGACACCGGGAGTTTGACAGCCCTGCCGTAGTGTGTTAGACAAGCCAAGTTAGCCAACTCATTGTAATAATCTAGGGTTTACAAACTACATAGGATCAGTTCTTGTGTAATTGAGAGACGCTGGTTTAGTGGGGAGGCTATTCATTTTCTGAGCAAAAGAGCCAAACATGAGGAATCTGCCAGCAGAAAGAAGAAGCTCAGCAAATACGTGTGGCCCCAGAAGATTTCACGGATTTATTTTTTAAAAATGTGTATTAAAAATATGTTTCCATTTTGAATAAATAGTTTTAACCAAATCTCAATGTAATAAAACCTGCATAAACCAAGTATATAATTAAAATAATAATTACACAAGATGATGATAATATAATTGTAAATAATAATTACACACGATTATAAGAATATAATTAAAATAATAATTGCTCAGGAACTGAGGCACTGCCTAAAGCTTACAGGGCTATGTTTGCTTGTTCATGAGCAAGATGGCAGACACAGCCATGCCTGCCCAAACATGCTCCGCTCTTCCTCTGTTTCAGGGGCACCAATTGCCTAAGGGGCCGTGTGGGCTGGCAGCACCCTTTGAACCCAGGTTCAAAGCAGCTCTCAGCCACAAGAGCTCCCTGGGTAACTTTGGGCCAATCCTTTTCCCTCAGCCCAGTCTGAGCCCAGCTTAGCTCTGCTGTGGTGGTCAGGGTGAAGCTTGGCTCAGGGCTTGGTGTATGCGTGGCCCTGCAGGAAAGGCAGGATCAGCTTTTAAGAAATACAGGTAGTCCTCGACTTACAACGGTTCAGTTAGTGACCGCTTGAAGTTACAACAGCACTGAAAAAAGTGAGTTAGGACCATTTTTCACACTTCGTTGCAGCATCCCCAAGGTCACATGATTTACATTCGGATGCTTGGCAGCTGACTCACATTTATGACGGTTGTAATGTTGTGGGGTCACAAGATTCCCTTTTGCGACCCTTCTGACAAGCAAAGTCAGTGGGGAAGCCAGATTCACTTAACAACCAGATTACTAATTTAACAACTGCAGTAGTTCACTTAATAAATGTGACAAGAAAAGTCGTAAAAACGGGGCAAGACTTCAGTTAAAAAATTTCTCACTTAGCAACATAAATTTTGGGCTCAGTTATGGTGGTAAATTGAGGACTACCTGCATATAAAATAAACTGCACTCCACCTAAGCCAAGGGAGTCCAACCATGGCAACTTTAAGACCTGTGGACTTCAACTCCCAGAATTCCCTAGCCAACCATGTTCTAGGACTGTGGTGGCTTTTTTGGCTCCTGTGCCAAAAATTGTGCATGCGCTTGCACACTTGGACTCACATGCCAGCACCCAGAAGGCAATGCATGACCTCAGCCTGCTACACGCAATCCCCATGCCACCACCATGCCACCCCCTTACCTGCACTGCACCTCACAGCTCATTTTCGGCTGGTTTGAGGCCTTTTTCGGCCTTCCAAAGGCTTGAGGAAGACTTCTGCAGGTTTTGCAAACTGAAAACTAGCCCTGTTTAGTCACTTCTGGTATTTTTGGAAAAACAGGAAGTGATGAAACAGGGCTAGTTTTCGGCCTGCAAAGCCTGCAGAAGCCTTCCTCAAGCCTCTGGCAGGCTGAAAAAGGCCTCAAACTGGCTGAAAATCAGCTATGAGGTGCGCACATGCAGTGAGGTAAGTTTGCCTGCAGCTTGCGTGCCGGCACAAGTGGCTCTGTGTGCCACCTGTGGCACGCGTACCATAGGTTCGCCATCACTAGGCACTAGGCAATGCGTACAGGTAGTCCTCGACTTACAACAGTTCGTTTAGTGATCTTTGAACGGTGAAAAAAGTGACTAATGACAATTTTTTGCATTTATCATTGTAACATCCCCGTGATCAAAGTTCAGATGCTTGGCAACTGACTCATATTATGACGGTTGCATTGTCTTGGGGGAGGGGGTCATGTCAACATCTTTTATGAGCTTTTGAGAAGCAAAGTCAACGAGGAAGCCCAATTCACTTAACAACCGTGTTACTAACTTAACAACTGTTGCAAGAAAGCTTGTAAAATGGAGCAAAATTCACTTAGCAACAGAAATTTTAAGTTGAGGACTACCTGTATTTATGGCTATTTGCAGTGTCCTGTAGTCATGTGACTATATTTTGTGGTGCTTTTGCTAAAAATGGGCACTCCCAGCCCATGGAGAACTTACACTTATGACCACTGTGTTCTCTTAATGACTGATACAAAAAAGTAAAAATCATTTTCCCACCATTACAACTTGTGACCCTAATAGGCCTCTTCCAATATGGTTGTAATTCAAGGGCTACTTGTACTTGGAATGCAAACTCCCAGTTCCCAGATTTCTGGGGAACTAAGGCAGGAGGGACCCCCTTTTGCATTTGCAAAAGGGGGAGAGGTCTCTTCAGCCTGCAAGGGCAAGAATGTGAAGAGGCGAAAAAACCCTGGAACGCCAGCTGTCAGGATTCCGGCAGTTACCCCAATTAAATCATGAGTCTTGAGCCAAACTTCCAAAACTTTAAAAGGATTTATTGGGAGTTAACATGTCTGGCACTGCCTGGGTGTAGCCAACTCTGAGACACATCATTCATTGTCACCCTTGACCCTGGTTTTCCCTCCACCCCCTGGGTGTATCATAATTCATATTCTCCAATGGGACACATCCATAGCCAAGAGTCATCAGTCATGTTCTCCAGTTAGAATTTTGCACGGCAGAAACTTCAGTCACCTAGTTACTATCTTTGAAAAGCTATGTATGGAATGCACTTTCTATTTCCAAGCTGCCGCACTTTCAAACCCCTTTCCCCCGCCCCCCTTTCTGTTGGCAACTCTGAAACGACCATAGAAATATTTTATAAGTTGACATTAGCCTTATTTCAAACCAAACCCATTGTCATTTCTCTATTCTCTTTCTTTAGCTGGTGGAGATCATTCTGTTCTGCCTGCTTTTATATTTCTACAAGCAGAAGAAAGCAGACTATATTGTGGTGATTCTGCTTCTGGTAGCCCTCCTTGGTAAGTCTCTTCTCCTCTTTCTCTTTACGTAAGGTTGGTTTCACACACTGGATTGTTAAACCTTGGCCTCAGATTCGCAAAGAAGCAAGTTCGTGCATGTGTTATGTGTGTGGGATTTCATCGCCATTCAGCTTTCCCAAAGCTGGTTCCTTCCAGGTGTTTTGTAATCTTCATATTCCAGGAATCCTGATCCAAGACCCTTGGAGGAGTCAGATTTTATGTGTTTATTTATTTATTGGTTTTCAAGGCTGGTTCCAAAAAGGCTCTGAGCCACCAGGAAGATGGCTGCCTGGACAAAGCCCCATGAAGAATTATCCTGATAAAAAATAAATTCATCAAGGGCTGAGTGGTTGGAAAGAGATTAATAAGTCAAGCTCTTGTTCCTGTTGATGGCAATTCCCATTACAGGTACTCCTCGACTGACGACCGCAATTGAGCTCAAAATTTCTGTGGCTAAGTGAAACATTTGTTAAGTGAAATTTCACTCTATTTTGTGACCTTTCTTGCCACTGTTGTTAAGTGAATCACTGCAGTTGTTAAGTGAATCTGGCTTCCCCATTGACTTTGCTTGTCAAAAGGTTGCAAAAGGGAATCACGTGACCCCCAAGGAGACACTGCAACCGTTATAAAAATGAGTCAGTTGCCAAGCATCAGAATTTTGATTAGTGGGGATGCTGCAATGGTCGCAAATGGGAAAAATGGTCATAAAGTCACTTTTTTCAGTGCTGTTGTAACTTCGAACGGTCCCAAACGAACTGTTGTAAGTCAAGGACCACCTGTACATATGTCTGTTGCAGCCTCCCCATGGCTACATGATCAAAATTCAGACTCTTGACAATTGACTCATATTGTTCTGACCCAACCGGGTTCCCAAAGAGCAAACACAGACAAAGGCAGCAGCCCCCACCTTTTAAGGTTTAATAACGAATTCTGTTCCTTTAAAGGTAAAAGGCTGCTTTCCACTAATTAGCTCCGACAAGAAAGAGCCTTGCCAAGTTGTTTGTCAATGATGCCAAAAACCTAGAGATAAGAACTAATTTACAAGATTCTCCAAACTCGAACTAAGATGTCCACAAGTTGAGCTTCAGAGATTCTTTGCTGTCTGCAAAGAACGCTTTTCCAAACCTGGTTTTTATCCTCTTGAGGGAGGGGCCATTACCTTGCAGCCTTACTCCCGAGTCACCCGTGCTGCTGTAATTGTTCTTTCCTTCAAGCAGTCCTTGGCACTTGGCACAGGCTCCTCAGGAACCTCCTCATCGCTGCTGCCAGCCCACACGATCTCTGAAGGCAGCACTCCACTCCCTGATGGTCCTGGCTCCCTCATCTCAGTCCTTGCTCTCCTCAGCCATCTGCACCTGCTGCCGGCTAACCACAACACATATTTATGACGGTTGCACTGTCCCATGGTCACATGATTCCCTTTTGCGACCTTCTGATAAGCAAAGTTAATGGGGAAGCCAGATTCAATGAACAGCTGTGTTCCTAACTTAACAACTACAGTGATTCACTCAACAACCACGGCAAGAAAAGTTGCAAAATGAGGCAAAACTCACGTAACCCATGTCTCGCTTAGAAACGGAAATGTTCGGCTCACTTGTGGCTGTATGTCGAGGACTGCCTGTAATGTATTTCGTTCGCCGTTGTTGTTGCTCCTGAACAGGGGGGTCAGACTCAAGGCCCAAGGCCCAGATCCAGCCTGTGGAGTACTTAGATCTGGCCCATGAGGCCACCCTGGAAATAGCGAAGGACCGGACTGCAGTGCCTCTGCCGGTGAAAATGCAGCCCTCCCGAGCGCCGTTGTTGCTGGCAGAGGGTTTCAGGAGACCCTCCCAGCCAAAAATAGAGGCTGTGAGCCTGTGGTGGGATTCAAAAAGTTTTACCACCGGTTCAGAGGGCGTGGCTTGGTGGGCGCGCTTTGCAGGTGTGCACACCCTTTGCGTGCGTGCGTACGCGCTCATGCCAAATGTGCCCTTTGCACCAGGCGCGGAGGCATTCCAACTCACTTCCTGCAAGCCTGTACGATCCCGGTCATTTCAGCAGCTGCCGCGTGGCACTCTTCTGTACCACGCAAAGCAGCTGCGCTTCAAATTCAGAGGATAAAGGTGAGTATGGGAGCCCAGGCGGGTGGGTGGGCCCAACAGCAGAGTGGTAGAGAGGACCGGTTTGGTCTCTGCTACTCATCGCCGCTACCGGCTAGGCAGAACCAGGCCTAACCAGTAGAATACCACCACTACCAGGAGTCCGTTTTCTCTGGCAGAGCTCTTGGGCCTCCACAGGCGCCCCCGAAATGAGTGTTGTCAAGATGGCCACACCCACCCCAGCCCCCCAACATCAAACACAACCCTGATGTTGGCCCTCAATGAAATCGAGTTTGACACCCCTGCTCTTGAGCAAAACAAGGCTTCTTACCTTGGCGGTTTTTCAGGTTCCATGACTGTTATTACCGTCAAAGCCGTTGCGGGCATGATCGTGGTTTCCATTCGGGGGAATATGCAGCTGGGCTACCCTATCTTTTACATCATGGCCGTGTGCATGGTGGCGACAACAACTTTTCAGGCAGAGTAAGTAGAACAAAGCTTGCTTGCTTGCTTGCTTCTTACTTCCTTTCATTTCTTTCCTTCCTTCCATTTCTTTCCTTCCTTCCTTCCTTCCTTCCTTCCTTCCTTCCTTCCTTCTTTCCTTCCTTCCTTCCTTCCTTCCTTCCTTCCTTCCTTCCTTCCTTCCTTCCTTCCTTCTCTTTCTCCCTAAATGTGTATTTTCTTCCTGCAGCTCACCACCAAATGTCAAGGTAATTCAAATTTAATTAAAATGAATTATAGATCAAAAATAGAGCCTGTGCGGCAGGTAGCGCTTGGAAACTAGGTAATTGGATTCTTGTTGCTGTTTCTGACCAGAGATGGGCCTTTTACTAACAATTTGAATAATTTCTTGTTCTCAAAAAGCTTCAGTGGAAGGGGTCATTTGGGAACACACAGTTAAATGCCAGCTTCCCACACTCGTTGCATCTTGTGTGAATTGCTGGAAGTGTGCTCGGAGGGATGGGGATGCGAAGCATCCTTCCTTTTACAAATAATGAGAGATATTTTTTTTTCTGGATCTTAAGGTTCCATTTGTAATCATCATAGTTGGTAGCCAAAGGTATACTTTGGTAGAGCAACTGAACAGGACTGGTACAGACTTCAATGGATAGGACTATAAAAAAAAAAAAAATTGCAACCCACCTGCCTTCCATAGAAGACCTGTATGTTGCCTGGGTCAGAAGGAGGGCTGAGAAAATATCTGCAGATCCCTCGCATCCTGGACATAAGCTGTTTCAACTTCTCCGCTCAGGACATTGCTATGGGGCATTGCATGCCAAAGCAACTAGATACAGAGACAGTTTTTCCTCCGTGCCATCATTCTGCTGAATTCCCATAGCTCTCTTCTCCTCTCTTCTCCTATTCTATTCTATTCTTTCATTCTATTCTATATTCTATTCTAATCTATTATCCTATTTTCTCCTATTGTTTTCTTCTCTTCTCTTATTCTATTCTCTTCTCTTCTCCTATTCTCGTCTTCTTTTTTTCTATTCTATTTTCCCCTCTCCTATTCTATTCCATTCCATTCTATTCTATTCTATTCTATTCTCCTCTCCTATTCTATTCTATTCTATTCTATTCTATTCTATTCTATTCTATTCTATTCTATTCTATTCTATTCTATTCTCCTCTCCTATTCTATTCTATTCTATTCTATTCTTTCATTCTGTTCTATATTCTATTCTAATCTATTATTCTATTTTCTCCTATTGTTTTCTTCTCTTCTCTTATTCTATTCTATTCTCTTCTCCTATTCACGTCTTCTTTTTTTCTATTCTATTCTATTTTCCCCTATTCTATTCTATTCTATTCTATTCTATTCTCCTATTCTGTTCTATTCTATTCTATTCTATTCATGAATCAAAAAGTCAAAACAGTGGCTTATGACCAATGCTCACACATGACTATTGCAGCATGGGATCAAAATGTGGGCATTTGACAAATGGCAGAGTGTTTACAATAGTTGTCCTGGGGTCATGGATCCTTATTTGCATTCTTCCCAACTGGGAAGCTAGCAAAGTTAGTGGGGTTGGGTGGGGGGGTGTCAAATTCAATTAACAACCACAAGATTGTCTTAATAGCTACAGTGATTTGCTTAACAACTGAGACAAAAAAGGTCATAAAATCCAAGTGCACTGTCACTTAATCACCTTGCTTAGCCAGGGAAATTCTGGTCCCATGGCTGGCTGGGGAATTCTGGGAGTTGAAGTTCACACATCTTAAAGTTATGAAGATAGGAAAACATTCGACCCCATTTTCTTGCTTTCTGGAGCATTTGATGTCTATATATGTACTACCCCAAAAGGAGAATATTTGTAGCTCAGGGTTGAGATTATGGGTCCTTGATGCTCTCTGAGATTGGTTGTTTTCTTGCAGACATTTAATTAGAACAATTAATCAGTGGAACGACTTGTCTCCAGAAGTTATAAATGCTGCAACACTGGACGTTTTTAAGAAGATATTGGACAATCATTTGTTTGAAATGGTATAGAGTTTCCTGCCTAAGCGGGGGGGTTGGACTAGAAGACCTCCAAGGTCCCTTCCAACTCTGTTATTCTATTTGTGATCTGAAATTACCCAAACTAGGCAACACTAGCAGCACTGATTATCCAGTTTGGGTAATGAAACGACTACAAAAGATATCCATGAAGCTCAGAGGATACCAAGGACCCCTCGTTATAAAATATTACCTAGAAATTTTGGAATGAGCTGAAATTTCGGCAGGCAAATCTACTTGTTTTGCCAATGAGATCAATAGCTGAATCTCAGACTGGTGATCCTGTTTTTGGTTCATGATTTGTAAATTTCCCTTTCTTTGTGCTGAAACATCTTCAGCTTTTTGTGAAATGTTTTGTTACTTATTTATGGGCAGTGTTGTCTGATTTTTTTCCCCCCCACTAAATTTATTTTTCTCCTAGGTTTTTAACCCAAGCTTCCCAATTGTATGATGTATCCCAGATTGCTAGTGTGGGTTATATCCTGTCTACTGTAATAGGAATTACGGCAGGTACGTGTATATTGGTGCATTAAAATGATGGAAGGAGCTGATCAGCAAATAACCTCTTTCCATCACCGAGAGAAGATCCCTGACTTAACACTTACCTTGAAATATGTATTTTAGTGCTTAAAACGAAATTGCCTACAATGATAACAAGAAAATGTTTTTCCCAGTGAGAGACACATTTCAAATTAAGTCCAGGCTTCTGGTGCTAAACAAATCTTCTCTGCTATTGAGTTTGATTTCATTACTGTACATATCCAACAGAGGAGTCACTTCTTCGGCATAGTTGAGTTTTGTACCCACCACAGTTCTAATCCGCTAGGAAAAGAATACCCAGAAAGAAGCTACTGTACTTATTTAAACATGTAAAAAAGGGGTGTCCAATCTTGGCAGCTTTAAGGCTTATGGACTTCGACTCCCAGAATTCTCCAGTCAGCATGGCTGGCTGGAGAATTCTGAGAGGCAAAGTCCACAAGCCGTAAAGTTGCCAAGAATGGATACCCCTGATTAAAGAGTTTAAACCGGATCTAGATTTCAATGCTAGGACTTGTTTTTGTAAACTTTTAATTGAAATCACATAAGAGAAGTTTTCATTTGTCTTTTAACACCTGTAATTAAATATCTTTTAAAAATATGAATTCGGTACACTTCTGAAATATTAATGTTTAAACTAGACTTCATAAAGCAAGCCACAGCAACCTTTTTTCTGGATATCAAGCTATTTATTTATTTATGCATGCGGATGTATATCACTGCCCATGATTGCCTGTTTGGCAATAACCTCTCTGGGCAGCTAACAGAGCATTTTTTAAAAAAATGCAATACAAAATAATTGTCAATGTTAAAGAGACATCATGACAGTGTGCTTGAACAGAGGGCGCTTGTGCAGTGGTGGTATTCAGCCGGTTCACACCGAATCGGGCGAACCAGTAGCAAGGATTTGGCGTGGGCCACCGAACCTGTAGTAAGTTCTGGCTGGCCATACCCCCCACCCAGTCGCCCTCCCGCCTGATGCTCGCTCACCCTGCCCGCCTCCCTGACATTCACCTAAGGTATTTCTTTCTTTTTTTCCCCTCCCGATAATCAGCTGTTTATACGATCAGCTGTGCCGGATTCCCCTTGCTGAGGCCCAGGAAGGCAAAACATGGAGGGAGGAGCTCAGCCCCCCCCCTCCATTTTTTGCCTTCCAGAGCCCCAGAGGAGCCTTAGGGGAGCAAAAACACCCCCCTAGAGGCTCCTCTGAGGCCCAGAAGCCCCCCCAAAAAAATGGGTGTGGAGGGGGTGGCTGCAAAAAAGCAAAAAAAAAAAAAAAGCCACACCTACCCAGTCATATGGCCATACCCACCTAGCCACGCCCACAGAACCGATAGTAAAAAAAATTGAATCCCACCACTGGGCGTGTGCTCACGTACGTATCTCCACTCCTATGGTGGACATGCGCTTGCCCATTTCTCCCATGGCCTGGTTTTGAACAAGCTGCAGCGCACTAGCGGGGTTGGGGGCCCCTGAGTTATGGGATGTGGCTCCATGTTTTTGAATCCAGGTGCATCCTGCATGGCGAGGTGTCAAACAAGGCCTGTGGGCCAGATCCGGTCCACGATGTGGTCGGATCTGGCCCACGGAGCCATCCTGGAAAACGTAAGGGGCCGGGCAGCGTGGCTTCAGAGCAATCTACCCAATGCGAAGAGGAAACATGGCAGCCGTTTGGGGAGTGGTGTCAAGCTGGCCAGGCCCACGCAGTTGGCCACGCCCACCCACCCTACCCCCCAGTTCAAACACAGCCCTAACCCTAACCCTCAATTAAACTGAGTTTGACACCCCTGCTCCATGGGATGATTCCCATTTCTTCTCTTAGTAACTCAGTTGGCCAGCTTTTGAGTTATAAAAATATAATCTATCCACACATCAATTCTGTCTCCTTAGATACATTTTTGTTTATGTTATGAACTGTTTAGCCTTCGTTTTAAAGGAGGTTCTATTTGTAAAGGCTTCTTTTCTTTTCAGGTGCAATTTTTTATTTGGACTTTATTGCAGAGGATGTTCTCCATATTTGTATGTTTTGTTTGGGGTAAGTTCCCAATACTGATCTAACTGGTGGGCTTTGGGTACTACCCTGTGTCTCTTGCATTTCCTTTTTCTCTGCTTGGCAGGTTTGTTCTTTTTAATGTATGATGGCTATTGGAAGGCTACTTTGAGCACCTTCCATCTCAGAATGGTGGGAAACCAGGGGTGGGTTTCTACCGGTTCTGTCCACCTCTGTAGAACCGGTAGCTCTGAAGAGCAGCAGACATAGAACCGGTCCTATGTCTGCTGATGTTTTTGCCACCCGCGCCAACCGGGCTGTTACCTGATCTTTATTTCCTGATTTTTCAACGTCAGCTTACCGAACGAGGCACAGCTGCAGTTAAAAAAGCAGGAAAAGAGGGCTGTTTCAAAGACTGCTTCTCTGCACGCAGCGTGCTGATGACGATTCACAGGCGCACAGCTCGCAGTGTGCAGGGAAGCTCGTAAATCCTGAACCGGTAGTTAACCCTGTCGTATCCCTCCCCTGTGGGAAACAGTGTCATTTTTAGCTTACTAATCATTTTTAGCATACTAAAAACACAGTCTGAGGGCTGCTAGTTGCCCACTCTTTGCTAGTAGTTTTGGAACATTTGTGGATGTATTCTTGATTGCCTGAAAAATGTCTAATGCCGTGACAGCAAACCTATGACACACGTGCCAGAGGTGGCACGCAGGGTCCTCTCTCTGGGCGTGTGAGCCGTCACCCCAGGTCAGCTCTGCCATTCTTGCATGCGCACCTCCCACCTGCCAGCTGGTCCTCAGTCTCTGTTGCGCATGCACAGGGCACGTGCGGGGGAGCGCATGTGCAGGGTGGGGCACATGCATGGGGTGTGTGCATGCATGTGCTGGAGGGCGGGGTGCATGTGCGGGAGATAGGACACAGGCGCGGGAGGCACACACACATTGCATTTTGGCGATGCATGCACGCCAAAACTCTTGAGAGTTTTCAGTTCAATTCAGTTTATTACATAGACCAGGAACCAGAACAAATAAACTGAATTGTCTGGAGTTTTCTGGAGTGGGAAACTCTATCCCAATCCCTGCCCAGATTGCAGTACTGGATACAATCAGAAATGCGTACAGGTAGTCTTCATGAATGGCTTAAATTGGACTAGACAATGAAGTTATAAATTGAAAAATCACCTGACCGTGCCAATTTGCGATGGCAATTCTGATTGCTGTTGCTATGCAACTTCTGTGCAGGCATTAAACGCAACACCACATGACATCACTTGCAACTTCCTGCCAACTTCCCTGTTGATGTTGCTTATCAGAATCCACCAGTGAAGCTTGCCAATGGTGATCCCATGACTCCGGGGCACTGCAACCATTATAATTGTGTGCCTGTTGCCAAGCACTGAAATTGCGATCACGTGGCTGCAGGGAGGTTGTGACAGCTGCAAGTTTGAGCCATACGTCTCTTTGGTTGCTGAATGAATGGTTGCTAAGCAAGGGCTGATTATATTTTGCCTCTCTTGGAAACCAAATCAATGTAATATTTGATGGTAATTAAAGCTTAATTTGTCCGCAGTCAAAGAATCTCAGCAGCTGAGTTGCAATCTTAGGAGTTAAGGTCAACTTTCCTCTTGACCGAAAAGTGCAGGCTTTATATTTGCCTGGATAGTCCTGAGAAAGTCCTGTGGGGAGCAGGGTCTGCAGAAGGGGAAAATTGTGAGGATAGACTAATAAAGGGAGGAGTGTCAAGACAGAAGCCTCGTCCTTTTGTGTGTGCATTGTGATGCCACACCATGCATGTGGGGCGGGACTTATGTATCAGCCTTGGAAACCATATTTTATTTGGAAGCTTCGAGGCTGCCACATTTAGTGCCTGGGAATTTGGGAGGGCGGATTTCATAGAGTGGTAGAAGATTGGACTCAACAACATTCTTTCTCAGAAAGTCAAGGACGGGTTACCCTGCACCTGGAGGGGAGTGGCTGGAGGAATTTCTCCAGTTGGGACGATGCTTGATTGGGCCATGTGATCAACTGGTGGGTGCAGGGCATGGGCTTTTGATTTTCAATTGGGAAGGGAAGATCCGGAACTCTCAGATTCGGGTTTTCCCAGATGTGGCAACGTGACACTCTAATAAAATGGAGCTTTGAGGAAATGCTTGTCTCGGAGTTTATTGGGTTGGAGTTGGTTAGTTGGAGCGCTGACATTATGCTGCATTGCTGGACACCACTGCCTATGGAAAAGGTTGTCAGTTCAGAATTGGGATGTCAAAGGGACTGCTTAGGGGTGGAGATGCCTAGGGGGCCTTCTTCCTGGAGAGAAGTCATGGGAGCAGTGAATCTCTTCACCCTTCTTTCCTCTCCTTGTATTCTGCCTTAACACTGCTCTTAAAAATAAGACAGGGGAAATAGTACCGATGGTAAAAGGAGCCTTGGGTGCAACCCCAAAACAACCAGAGCACCACTTGAACACCATCGGCATTGACAAGTTCACCATCAGTCAATTGTAGAAGGCAGCTTGTCTTGGAACAGCTGACATCCTGTGATGATACTCTTAATACTATTAACAGCACTTGCCTATCTCAGCTCCATAGAAAGGACTCAGAAGGTAGTTAAAAATGCCAAATCTAGCCTAAACATCTGGCTGACTATGCAGTCAGCCATAATAATAATGACGTCCTCATTCCTACAACGTCTCCTGATGCTGTTCTTTCCCTTAAGAATTTATGTTGAGGTAGAGAGGTCTCGTTGCACAACTATTTTAAGTGAGTAAACAAGATCTGGGTAAATCTCTCAGAGGGTTAGAAGGGCACTTCAGCTCTCTCTGTGGCTTTGGAAAGAACTAAATTTAGTTAGAACTATATTTGATGTTCCTGCTCTTCACAGATGTTACACTTCAAAAGTGTCTGGAAATGTTTACTTTGCCCCATGAACTGAAGTAGCACATAGACTGCGGACTCACTTTCTGTGAGGTCAAATGTGTAGCTAAGACTTTTTAACGTCAGCCATGTTTTCTCTTACCTATGTTAATTTAAATTTCTTTATCTTGTCCTTTTAAACTCTCTTTCAGATGCCTCATTGCCTTTTTAGGTGTCTTTCTGATCACTAAAAACAAGAGGAAATGTGTCTTTTTTGAGCCTTACATCTCCATGGATGCCATGCCAAGTAATTTTAAAATCTAGTACCTTTTTAATAAGCGGGGAAAACTGACAGGCAGTTGAAAAGATTAGTCTATCCCAATATTTCACCTCACTTTATTATTTGGTTGTACCACTTGCTGTAGATCAGGTACAAAAACGGGGCATTTAAGCAATATGGAAGAACCCGTATCTTGATCATGGTTATATTGAAAGTGTGTCATCAATGTTCTTGGTTTTTATTTATGTTATTTTTAATGTTGATCGCTTCCCTGGTTTATTCTCCTTTTCTCCTATTTTAACAGCTGTCCAGAGTCTTATATATGAGATGGGCGGCCTAGAAATGAGTGTATTAAATAAGTAATTTTTCAGAGTCTGCTTTTAGCCATTTTAAATTTAATTTTGTAGTACTGAGGGAGAAATTTCCTTTAGGTCTTGCAGAGGATTAAAACATTAACTCACCCTTCAAGAATCTTGAAAAACCTCAAAGATTTGGACTTTGTCCCCCATTCAGTGTGGAGATGATATTATTATTATTTTATTTTTATTTTATTTGTTTGTCGACCATCTTGCCGCAAGGCATACTATATCATGCAAAGACCAGTTCGGTCATAGAATTGCAAATTTGGCCCTGAGGACCAAATGTAGCATTCTAATTTAAGAAGGGGGTCCATATCGTGGATATTTCAATAGCAGTGTTTCTCAACCTCAGTCTCTTGAAGATATGTGGACTTCAACTCCCAGAATTCTGTGTCTTCAAATGTGGACTTCAACTCCCAGAATTCTGCGTCTTCAAATGTCCCAGGTTGAGAAACACTGTCCTCAATTAATCCGATCCTGCTGCCATCCAATGTGATGCAACTCTGGTTCCCAAACCGGCTAAGTCTCAGAATGTAGGCTTTGAGATCAAAACTTTAGAACAGTGTTTCTCAATCTTGGTAGCTTTCAGATGGATGGACTTCATCTCCCAGAATTCCCCAGTCAGTTTGGTTGGGTTACTGGGAAGTGACATGTTAAAAGACAGCAATTGAATTTTTCTCTGGTTTTCAAACCCCTCCACCTTTGTCCTTCTCTCGACTTTCAGGCATGCAGAATCTTCACGACAATGGAACTGCAGTTCAACCTGAACTAAAGCCTTCTTTTTCCTATGGTGCCCTGGAAAACAATGATAGCATCTCCGAAATTTATACTCCTGCTACATTAACCGTTGTCCAGGAAGAACATGCTTCTTGTCGGATCATGTCACACAGCAAAAGCGAGTGAATGCTCTTTGGAGAAATACTGTAGGTGTGATTGTCTATTTATTACCCCCACCCGCTTTTCTGTTATTTCATTCATCGAGCCCAGCAGGCAGCTGAAGTAGGGATGAACTCATATGATAATTCTAAAGAAATACTGATTAAGGATCACGTACCTGCAGATACAGAAGTATTCCATGGTAAACTGAATTGCATTGGAATCTGAACCGCTCCATCATTGCAAACTCAGAAGGCATTTGAAGTAGCTAAACAGACTGTACTCGGGTGACTATAGACACTCTAGTATAACAGAAGCCGTGGTTTCCTTGGGATAACCAGGGATTGTATATCTTTTAAAAACTGGAAGAATGGCATTCTCCAAGAGATACGTATTAGGGATACTCCATACTGAAAACTAATTATTTCCTCCTTTTCTGTTGGCACGGCTAACCAGAGATGCATTGATGCAGTTCACTAGTGTGTCCCGTTTTACTTATTATATCTTGTTCTCCTAAACCTGGGAATTGGGAGGGAGGCAGGATATATTCTAGTATTCTGTTACCCTGGTCAAAGGGTTTAGTCAACAGTTCAACTTTTATTCCCCATGAAAACTATGCAATTGAAGACATATCGCCACTGAGAACTCGTATCTCTCGGATCAACACACCATGACAGCGTTGGTCTGCAACCCCTGGTGGAGAATGTGATGACATGTGTTTTGCTAACCAAAGACCACCATCTTGAAATCATGATGTTTGTGCTTTTAATAGTTGTCCTGGAAATGAAATTCTAGATTGTAATGTCCTTTGTATTAGGCCTAGTTTAGGCCTGAATTGCATCATTTCATAGTAATGGTTGGAGACTGCCATTAAATGCTTTTTATGCGGATTAAAAATACTTCCCTGCAAATAGAAAGCCAGCTTCTGCAGATGTCCTTGAGTTGTGACGAAAAACCACCTTCCTTCTTTCCTGTGTGTGATACTTTATGTTTATGTGCAGCAATTATTTAAATGGAGGAGCATTTAAAAATATGCTGGTGCTTCAACTTCCAGTCAGCAATGCTGCAATCTTTTTTGCTATCTCTGGCTACTTTGCCCACAGGGAAAGACATTGATTTCCTGCAAGTTTTTGTTTTTAATTTGTACTGTATCAGGGTTCTATCTGCTTCTTTTCCGCAGCAGATGACAACAATTAGACAACCTTGGCTGATCTTAAAAAGCTAAGCTCTGTTAGATGTGATTTTGTATTGAGGATGGATGACCGTGGGAAAATCCCCAGTTGCAGGGTGTACTGGGAAATGTAAAAAGCATCTCAGAAAATGCAGTCCCTACTCTTTTCCATAATGATGTCAGGTTTCTGGTGGTTGCCAGTAGAAATGAATAGATTTCTGGTGGTTTTGTGGAAGAATTAACATGAATGTAAACCTTGCTGCAGTTTTCAACGGCCCTGTGGAGTCTAAATGGAGGATACTCAGGTATTTGGACCACTTTCACAGAGTGATTTGCACTTAGGATCCATGAAGATCCATGGGCAATATGAAATAAAGCAGTGTTTCTCAACTGGCAGGTTCAAGATACGTGGACTTCAGCTCCCAGAATTCCCCAGCTGGTTAGGGAATTCTGGGAGTTGAAGGCCATACATCTTAAGGTTCCCAAGATTATTGCTCTGATATATTCTCTTCTGGAGATACCTGTAGGAAATTGAATTTCTTCCCATGCCATCACATCTTCCCCAATATCAAACAAATATTTAGGCAAAAATGCAAAGGGGAAAAAAGCTTCCTGGTTATTGTGAAGACAGACAAGGTCCTTTTCAGAATGCTAGCCAACGTTCTTGTCTCACTGATTTCTGAGGATGTCAAACATGTCTTGACTGAGTGTACTGTCTTCACCATGGTGTGTGTAAATAAACAAAGCTTTATGACACAAAGATGGAGAATGGCAACTTTTGTTCAAAGGAAGCCTTCCGTCAGGTGGGTGGGGAAATAAATTGAATAAGGAGCCACCTTGAAGACCATGTATGGGTGGAAAGGCAGGATATAGGCATTTAATGAAGTAACTAGGCCTCAACTTGAAACCACAATTGGATCCAGAATTTCCGTTGCTAATCAAGGTGGCTGTTAAGGAAGTTATACCAGATTTTACAACTTTTTGCCATTGCTATTAAGTGAATCATGTGGTCATTAAATGAATCCAGCTTTCCCCATTGACTGCTTGTCGGAAGCTGGCTGGGAAGATCAGAAAAGGTGATCATAAGACCCTGAAACCATTGTAAATGCATGTTCTGACGAAGGCTTCCTGAGACCATAACACATAGTCAAAATAACTCATGTTTTATTTTAACGCTGGGAATTATGTTCATTCCCAGCCCGTAATGAATCCAAACAGTCCCTCGAGATAAGCGCCCACCTTCCTCTCCTTTGAATTGCTGCCAACAACTAAAGTGCCAAATTAACTGTAAAAAAACAACCGAAGTACAAAGTCCACATAGAGCTTCAAGGATTAATCCAAACAGAGTGAATGACTTTGCTTCCTGCAAAGGTTTCTCTACCTTTGCCTGTCCTTTATACCTTAGGGGAGGGGCAATCACCTCCCGGCCTTACTCACAAGTTGCCCCTTTGTTCCTCTTTCTAGCAGCTCTGTGCACACGCGCACTGGGAACAGGCTCCTCTGGGTCCTTGGCCTTGCTGCTGCCAGACTCCAGAGGCTCCGGAGTCAGCACATAACTCCCAGATGGACCTAGCGCCATCTCTGCATCGGACACAGGACCCTCGTCCAAGTCCTTCCCAGACTCCTGGACTGGCCCATGTTATTCCCCACTGTCCAATTCCTGCCATCCTCACAGGCTGCCGGCGAACCGCAACAATGCATGCTGGTAGCCAAGCACCCAACATTTTATTATGTGAGCGTGGGGTGTGCTGCACAGGACATAAATGCAAGGATTCGTTGTAAGTCACTTTTTTTCAGTGCCGTTGTAACTTTGAACAGTCACTAAACACAGAGTTGTAACTGAAGGACTACCTGTAATGAAAGCAAGCACAAGGGGAGATTTTTGCTGAAGCCCAGTGACACTTTAGTGCGCAGGTGTCAAACTCGTGGCATCACATTGCCATCATGTGATGTATCACAATTATTTCCCCCTTCGCGGAGCTGGGGTGGGAGTGGCCTGCGGGCGACGCATCCAGCCTGCAGGCCACCAGTTTGACACCCCTGCTGCTTAGTGGAAGCAGATCAACATAGGAGTGTTGTATTCCATATTTGACACACTAAAACCTTGAGATAGAAGCGACTTTGAACATTTACCAATCTTGACTGCATATGGCTCATTGTAATTCATATCCAAAAGATATAACACCAAAGATCTTAACCAGGCAGCTTGCATGAACCAATTACCTAAGTCCAGGTGGAACATCTATCACAGCCTATAAGGAGGAAGTGTCTTCATCCATTTCCCACAAAGGGTGGGTCAGGTCTCTTTTTGCCTATAGGTGGCAATCAACACCCTACATAAAGATAGAGGGGCAGCTGCCCAGCCCTGCTAAGGGTACCTGGCATTTTCAGGGGAACGAAGGGGATGCACACTGGCCACTCCTACCGAAAATGTACAAGAGGCGGGGTAGTTCTCTATGCAATGGGTAAATACATGGGGCATTCCCGTTCTGCCTCCTACTACTCCAAAAGTGGTTGTTACCTAATTTAGATAGCAACCCTGAATACAGTTTATTAAATCAAGATTTATTGAATGCACCGGTTGTCTTGCATTTCTAATCATCACAGCAAATACTGGTTTGGAAACATGCTAAGCCTTCATCCTCTGAATGAATGCAAAATGTAAGATGCGGCTGACATGTTAATGAAACTGATGGTGGCACTGACAGATGCTTGAGCTAAGCAGTTGTTAAGGGAGATTTTTTAAAATAGAAGTTTTGTCAGGTCCGTCTTGTTCAACACTAAAGCATACAGATTTGAAGGCTTATAGCTAATATTTTTAATGCAGTTGAGCTGTTGAGTCGAATCTGCCAGTGAAATCTTGCCAACATAATTAACATTCTATGGATTTTATTCCGTGGAAGCAAATAGAAATTAACTTTGAGAACATTTATATTTGGGTATTGAATTACCAGTCAGGAAAAAAAAGGCAGCGGAAGCCAACTGTCTGATTATGGGCTTTGATTTGTTGAGGGAGGCAACAAGCTGGATATGAATGGAAAAATACAGGAATTGGAGAAGAAACTGTAAAAGGCACCTGTAAACCAATATCTTTCTACATTAAAAAGTGGAACAAGTCAATTATGCAATCCTAACTAAGAAATTGTACAAATTAACCAAACCGCTCCTCAGAAAAAGAATAGCCTGCAGGTGAATTTAGCCATAGTCTATGATTTGTAGAACAAAGACTGGTTTCAAACAGCATGCTGAGCTAGAAAATTGAAAGCTCAGCCGTTGTGAATAGGAATCCGTTGGACCAAATCACATTTACAGCTGACAGTCATGAAAAGCAGCACTGAGATTGCTACAATACATCTGGTAATCCAATTAAAAGGTTGTGGGTTAAGTTTATCCTCCTTAGGAACTGGACGTATTATTTTCTGTATACAGACTAATGTAGCTTCATTTATTTATTAACTTCATATCCAGGAAAATTAGATAGATAGATAGATAGATAGATAGATAGATAGATAGATATAGATATATAGATTATATAGATATATAGATATATGAAGAGAGAGAGAGAGAGAGAGAGAGAGAGAGAGGTCTAGGTGTGCTTGGGTCTTTTCCTGTGTAAGATTAAGAGTATCTTGGCGACATTTCGATGAGGTCCCACTTGCCATCCTCAGGCTCGTGCTTTCGGCTTCATGCCAGTGCAAGCAGTGTTGATCGGAGCTGCCGTCTCTCTCTTGCACTGGCACGAAGCCGAAAGCACCAGCCTGAGGATGGCGAGTGGGACCTTGCCGAAATGTCGCCAAGATACTCTTAATCTTACACGGGAAAAGACCCAAACACACCTAGACCTACATACCTGTACCCGTGAAAATCTATGAAAACAAATGTGTGTGTGTGTGTGTGTGTGTGTGTTAAGTTTTCGCGTGTACTTACATGTATGGTATTCAGCTTTGTTCGGGTATTTTCCCACGTCATTATAGTTGTGCTTTTAAAGTTATAGCAACGTTTCGGCAGTATCTTATCTGTTTTCATCAGGCTTCTGTATTGTGTTCATTCTGTATTGATACAGAAGCCTGATGATGGCAGATGAGATTCTGCCGAAATGTTGCTATAACTTTAAAAGCACAACTATAATGACGTGGGAAAATACCTGAACAAAGCTGAATACCATACATGTAAGTACCCACAAAAACTTAAGAGAAAACACACACACACACACACACACACACACACACACACACACACACACGGTATTCAGCTTTAAATACAATATATTTTTGATTCGTCAATCATTTCTCTTTATCTAGCTTTGGGACTGCCAAAATTGAGAAACACTGATGAACGGCGACACATTAGCCACATTACGGCTTGAGGTTGGCTGTTTAAATTAGAGTTGCCCGGCTCTCGGCTGCCATCTAGAGGTCGTGTGGGTTTTTGACAGCCCGAAACGCCATTCTTCCACTTGAACAATGAGGTTCATTCCGCCGCCGGTCTTCCGCGGTCGAGAGATTCACTTCCGGGTTAGATATAACCCCCCCCCCCAGCCGGCTCGCGACCGGAAGAGGGAGAGGGGCGTCGGCGGTTGCTATGGGGGATGAGGGAGGCGTACGCGGGGGCGCGCGGCCGGGCTCGGGGGCGCGCGCGCTGCGCTCGCCGAGTCCTCCGTCAGCCCCGCAGGAAGGGAAGGAGGGAGGGAGGGAAGGCGGACGAGTCGGCCGGGCGGCCGCAGAGGCGGAGAGCTGAGGCGGTTCTTGAGGCGCTCGCGCTGCCCCGCGCCTGGCTCGACTTGGCCGGGAGACGGTGGCCGTCGCCGTCGCCGCTTCCCGAAGGTGAGCGAGGGGAGAGGTGGGGACGCAGCCCGGTGACCCCCGCCGGCTTTGCCCTTCGCGACCCCCGCCGCTCCTGGGAGCCCGTGGCGCCTCCCGGCCTCCCGCTCTTCTCCTTTCCCCCTTGGCTGGTGGGCGGGGGGGCCTCCGCCGGCCGGCTTCCCTCCCCGAGGACCGGTTGCCTCCCTCTCCCGCCTCCCCGCTGCAGGTTTCGGGGCGGTGGGGGGGGGGTTTGTCTCCTCCTCCGTCGTCGTCGTCCCCACAACAACCCCGCGAGGTGGGCCGGAGCTGAAGAGAGCCCGGCTAGCCCAGCGGGGGTCTTAGGAGCTTCCTCGGCGGATAACTCCCGCCGCCTTCCAGTCGGGCCATCCTTGCGCAGCAGTCCCCGTGCAGGGGAGCCTCCGTGGGCAGGAGTCGTATACCTCACCCCGGCTTTTCTTCCCTGCAGGTGCTGCTTCCGGGAGGCCCGGGGATGGAGAGGGGGCTCCTGGGGTGACCGATCTGAATCCTGCCCCAAACCTTAGACTCTGTATTCCCCTTTTCTTCCGTTTCCAGCTTAGCTCTTGGGAAATGCATAGTCAGCTAACCCGAGGAAAAGATACCTTTTCAACCCCACCATTTATTTCTTCCATTAAAAGCTATGTGGGGGGGACGACACGGAGCTGCCCTTTTGCTGACTGTGTGGTCACCAACCCCCCCTCCAATATTGCCAGGAGGCCGAGCCCTTCGATTGCCCCCTAGTTAGGAAACCTCTCCTCTTCCTCCTCCTCCTCCTCCTCTTAGGGTCTCTTGTTCATCTCTCTCTCTCTCTCTCTCTCTCTCTCTCCCCCCCCTTGCCCTTTCAGTATTTGGGGATGGATGGGGGGGGGTGTTGCTCCACTTTCTCATTCTTTTTTTAAAAAAATGCCTGTTTCTTCTTCTTCTGCTTGGCATTTCTTACTTTCCCATGCTCTCCGCTCCTAAAGCAAAGCGTTGTTGGATCCGGCTCCACGAGTAATCCTTATTTAGCCACCGCCTTTGGGATGGGTTACTCGGTTTTTAAGTGAAGCGGTCGTTAAGTGAAAACCGCCCTGTGTTTCTGATCCTTTACTTCGGCTTTTCTTTTCCTTTGCAGACCTGTGAAGGTGGAAAATGTGAGGTTCCCTTTTTCCCCATATGAAAGATATCCCTATTTGCGAACAGTTGCTAAATGAGGACTACATTGATCCCTATGTTCTTCTTTATTATATTTGCTGTCTCCAGTTCTACGTCCTTGTGCTTTCAAGCACAGCTAGTCTTTTTAGGGGTGAGGGGTTGTTTATCATTTTAAGGAGCTTTTCCTTTGTTTTTGTTGCTTCCTCTGCCACATGGACACAGGTTTATGGCCAATTTATTTTTTATAGCTTTCTTCTTTATACAATAATGGTTGGACTTAAATCTTCACATTTTACCCCATCTATTGATTGGCCTGATTTAATTAAAACAGGAAACTGATTTCACACAATGTGAATGAGCCATATGAAGCCACTACTTTCTGGAGGGAAGCATTCAGATTATTCCACTAACCTTAAAACATTTTTAACATAAAGTAGTTGAATTGTTTTTCTTTCCTGCCATGTGGGAAGAGTGAGACTTATCCACTGTGTAGTGGGCATCTGACAGAATAACACTTTAGCGTTCTCTTTCGAAGCAGCCTTGGTGAAGGAGGAAACAGTGTGCTAGGGAAAATAAACTGTCCTTCTGTTAGGAAAAAAATAAGTGCTTGTCCTGCCTTAGTCAGGATGTATAATTTCCTTTATTCATGAGTGTGGAGGGCTGACAGCCCAAGAAGTACGTCATACAGATGGTAATTTTTAAAATGCTTTAATCCTCAAGTTTTGAGGATTGAGAAGGTAAATGCTTACCTTTAATATCAAACTGTGTACAGTCATGTGTCCCTGAGATTAAGGCTTTGATAAACTTCTATTTATATAGAAATTAGCTTTTACATTGTTCAGTTTCATCACTTTATAAATCTGGTCTGTCAGACTCATGAATATTGGATAATTCTGTTGGATTACAGTAGTAGTCACAATCATGTACATGTTATTACAGAGTCAGAGTTTGCCACAGAATAAAGGGTGCTTGGAGTCAATGTTCACCCACAAATTGAGATACACCCTCAGTCGTATAGGAGTGTGCTAGGCAATTGATTCCGCTGCATGTGCCTTTCTAATTTAGAATTCTTCTAGTTGAGCTTGGTTCTATTTTTCTGAGGTGATTTTTTTTTCAACTTCTCATCTAACCTTGAACTCTGAAATCTTCTGTTGGTCTATCATCCAAATGCTACCAGGCCCACCACTGCTTAAATTTTAGACAATAAGAAACTTCAGCTAGATGCTACCACCTAGGGGTTGAAACCGATAAACTCGAATAGAATGTTTGACAAGATTTGCTTTGCTAAAACATAAATGTCTTCTGTTACTTTCATCAACTTTTCCTAGCATAGCAGATTGATTCTGGCAGATTTTTTATTAGTTTCTTGTTTCTTCTGTTGCATAATACTAAAAAACAAAATCTCAGAGGATAAGTAACGTGATTTTCTTTGGAATCCATGATGATCGGTAGTACTGCATTAATGGTAACAGTGCTACTGTTGTATGTTTGCTTAAAAAGGATACTGGGGGAAAGTAAGCTTTTTATATGAAAAAGTTAGGATGCATAGGACATACTATCATAAAAACACTTGGTTTCAGCTGGCAAATGCCATCTGTTTTATACCTGACTTTGATAATTCTAGTAGGAAAAAATGTTAGCTTCGTTTTTCCATTGAGGTACTTACTCAACACAAACAACCTATACATTTATAAAATCCCAATCTTCTAATCAAATATATTAGTCATTTTATTAAGTTATTAAAATAGACCAGTCATGTGTATATTTAAATTCTGTTAAGCTTTCTAGTTCCCTTGCAGTTGTTGGTATATGTTAATCTCTTTGCAAATGCAAAAACTGAAACAGGCTATTGGAGCTGGCTTATGTCATCACAATTCCGTAATTCCTCAAAGCAAGAATCCAGCATTCTGGACTGAAACTGAAGATTCCTTTTCATCTACTAATTCACTGTTTTGTTTGCATTGTAGATTTCTTGGTAAATCAACATTTTATTTCTGTTAAAGATCTTTATGCTAGAAAAGTCACTTTGTGATCCCCCTTTTTTTAAGAGAGGTTGTTGAAATACAGCTCTTTAATCAAGGCCTTAATCTGTTTATCAAATTAATTCAGTTCTCTATGTTCTTTTTTTAAATGTCCTTCCCATTCAGAGAAAATGTAATGCACTTTTAGGGAGTTAGAATATAGAAATTCACACTAAACACTCAGTTAACAACTAGGCTTCTCAGTGATCTCTGCGTAAAGAGAAATAGCCTAATTTGCAGTAATTATTTTGACTATAGAATGTTTCTCCTTTGGCTACTGAACACTCTGAAAATGTTAATGCTGCGGTATTATAAGTTGAAATGTTTGGGAATTGTGAGTCATCAAATTCACAATGTGATCATAGCTGCAAGTTAATTGTCATTCTTTCTTCAGAAATACAGAATGCCTTTGTGTTCTCTGAAGATTTTTAACTTCACTTTTAACATTGCTGTATATCTTTCTTCGTATAATTTTTTTCTTTTTCCACCCATCTGCTTTGCTAATTTTGGAAGATAGGCAACACCCAAGGTCATCATTTGGCAATTCCTCCAGATCCTTTGTTGTCAATAGAAGCACAGGTGGCCTTTGTGTCCAGGAGCCCCCCATCCTCAGACTGACCTGGTTTACCAGGTATCAATCATGCTCCAGACCTCGATAAACTGCAAATCAGATTATGCTGTGTTTTCCTCCAATGAACCTGTTAGAGGCTAGCCCAGATTTGGAAGCATGGGTAGCATGTTTGGTTAGTTTGCTAAAAGAAACAGCCTGTTGGAAACATATTATGTCTGTTCTGAGCAAAGTGCACCTTGAATTTGATCCAAGCCAATTTCAGGAATTGCTCTGATGTTTTAAAACTCAAAATGTTTGCTTTCTGCCTTATGCCATCTCTCTGGAGTGAGGGCCCCTCCCCACATTCAAAGAGCCTCCATTCTACTAGTGTTTCAGCGGCCCTGAAGAATTAGCTCGCTTTTTTAATGAGGGTGTTTGAAGACCTCTTTTTTTTCTTTGTTCCTATCCAGTTTCATCATTTCTGCCATCTTTTTTTGTCTCCTTGTTTTTAAATATATTTAACAAGTCATAAATTGCACAAAGTCACTGGGAGTTGGGCCGCATATAAATTTAATAAATGGT
Organism: Pseudonaja textilis; assembly: GCF_900518735.1. Next base: position 8,203,989 of record NW_020769327.1, on the reverse strand, counting down.
TCTTGTTTATGATTGCATAATGGATTGAATATTGGAAATTAGCAAAGATGCCTTGTATTTATTAAAAGCCCCTCAAATATGACACTTGAGACATTGCGCAGAAATGAAGTGCCTCAATACAGAGACTATGATTGCTGAATGCCTTCCTTGCTTAGTTACAATTAGTGTCTTACTAAGCCTGATGTGAATGTCCTGTTTAACAAGCAGGACCTTTCTTGGACTTACACATTTTCATCTTTTGTTTATTTCTAAAGTTTTATTATCCTACCTAGGTGTTCTATCTGTAGCGATTTTAACTTGTTTCTTTTCTCTTAAAATGTTGTATAATGTTATTGGTTTTAATGATGTATTTCTACTTTGAGGCTATTTTTAAATATGTCTTTAAAGCAGGCCTGTCAAACTGGCGGCCCGCAAGTCGGATGCATCAACACACAGGCCACACCCACCCAGGCTCCACAAAGCCAAAAACCGTCAGGATAAATCATGCTCATAGTGTAAAACAGCGCTTGTGATTAATTTTTATGCACAATGTCTGAAATGTCATATATGAGGGGCTTTAAAATAAAAAGTTCATGCAACTGGCTAATTTCTGACAAATGTGCATTATTGAGCATCTGAGTACGGTAGTAAATAGAAAATATATTTGCATATGATATTTTTAGAGAAATGGGTTATGTGGAAAATCATGCTGTTTTGGAAAGCTATTTAACTGGTATCCATTAGGCACCTTTCATTAAGCTGGAAGCATTCAGATTGCGAAGGAATATAATGTTTAAATATCAGATACTGGGTCCTACTAAAGAAGTATTTGGTAGCTTGTTATATTTGAAGATTATACATTTTCAAGCCATGATTCTATTTGCTTTTGTCTCATAGTAAAGAATGACCGGAATGTCTTAGGGTTTCTGGATTCCAGCAGATTGCATGTCAGGTTTAAGAGAGGATAAAGGCTGACTCCATATAGAAAGTCAACATGTTAGAGCAATGTTTCTCAACATTGACAACTTTTAAGACACGTGGACATCATCTTCTACATTGGCTGAGGAATTGTGGGAATTGAGATCTACACATCTTAAAGTTGCTAAGGTTGAGAAAATTGTATTAAAGCCTGTTTGCTTCTGAATTCAGGACCTATTAGGTGTCATCAGGATCTTCTGCCAACCCCATCTGGATTTATTATAATTTTTTAGATGCAGTTTTTCAAGATAACCTCCAAAAACATCATCCAAATAATATAAATAAATAAGAAGCAATACTTCGAAAAGAAAAGAAAGAAGTCAGAAGCTTCTAGATCCTTTCCAGAGGCTGGCTGGTGGTAATGATCTTGGGAAAGAAAGAGAGGAGACCTTTGTCCAGTATCAGTTTCTTGTAAATGAGCATGTATCATTTCCTGGAAATTTTAGTTGCTCATCCCTAATATTATTTTGGAAACAAAACAAAAATAAATTCTAAATAAATTGGTCGGATTTAATTGACTGACTCATGTGATGTTGGGGAGGATCTATGGTATCTTTGTCAAATTCCTGCCAGCAAAGCAAAAGCTTAGGGGAGAAAAAGATCCCTATTATTTTTTTCCCCTCTGGTTCATTCGTGCTGTCTTAATTGTCGTTTCTTCCTGAAGGAAAGTTGGAAACTCAGAAGAGCTTTGCTTTGAGTTCTCCTCCTCCTCCTCACCATGGAAAAGGGGGTGATCTACTCTTTCTTGGGTGCCCTGACATCAAATTGTACAGTCTGTTCCTGGAACCTTCATGTGTTCCCTGGAAGGTTCCATTTACTCTTTCAGAACGTGCACTTTCAGAGGTGGCTTGTCTGTTTCCAGAATTGATTTTTTGGGAACAGGAATTGTGTTTAAGTCTTCGGAGGCAGCCCAGTGCATGGGAGTCTCACAATGAAAGACTGAGTATTGCATCAAGCTTATTATTCATATCTGACTAAGCAATGACTCCTTCTTACGCTAGAAGTCAACGAATCGTAAAATGAGCCGGGGCTACTGCTCTAAGGTCAGACCTTGTTTCTGCTCATAATGACTAAACCATTAAAAACAGCCAAAATAAGAAATGATAGAAAAATATCTCCCTTACTGTTTTTGTTCTCTCTCTCTCTCTCTCTCTCTCTCTCTCTGTCTCTCTCTCTCTCTCTCTTCAAAATCTCTCTTGGCTCATTTGAAAGACTCTTCCTACAAGCGCAGGATACAGAGGCAGAAAGAAGCTTTGAATGGACAGTGATTAATGATACAATGAAGGCCTGGAGTGATAGTCAATCAGACCTTTACAGCAGTGACCTGGAAGAAGAGGAAGAAATGATTTTTGGAGAAAACGAAGACGACTTGGAAGAGATGATGGATTTAAGTGATCTTCCTACCTCACTCTTTGCTTGCAGTGTTCATGAAGCAGTATTCGAAGTTCAAGAGGAAAAGGTAAAGCGTTTTAAGAACAACCAGTGGCTTTGACAAACCTAAACCTTCCAGTTTATTAAAATTAATGTGGAATTTATTGAAAAGCAAATATGGTACTTTATTCAAATAATATATGCTTCTTTTACCATGGTACTGGGTAATTATTTTATTGTACAAATGGGTGAATTATATAAGTCTAGAAGATTGCTGTGGGATCCACTGTTGAGTTGTAATTCTACTTAGAAGTGGATTACTGCATGATTCCTCAGATATATTTTAAACAAGTGTTGTAACCTTTCAGTTTATCGTGGAGTTTATAAGCAAAAATCCAGGTTCCATTATTGATATTTTAGAGATAATAAAAAACTATTCCTCTTTGAAATCACTGCCACCTAGTGCAGAGCCTACTCAGTTGTCTGTCTGTAAACAAAAACAGTTCATTTTACAAAAGATTCACAAACGTGTAGCCATTGTGTGGTTTGGTGCTGTCATGGTAGAGTAGATGAAGCCAGCTGTTCACAAAAGATTCACAAACGTGTAGCCATTGTGTGGTTTGGTGCTGTCATGGTAGAGTAGATGAAGCCAGCTGTTACAGCTGTGAAATTTAAGGGCAGGTATAGGCAATTTTTTCCAGATCAGAAGTTGCAACTTGCTTTCTTCTCAGCTGAAGGCTTATGATAACATCACCCAGAAAGGGAAGGATTGAAGATTTTTGGCCTTTTTGTTATTTTTTTTTAAGGGTGATCATGGTAGGAAGCTAGCCATTCCCATTTTTAAAAAAAAAAACATTTTTGCATTCCCACGAAAGTTATAAGTGAACCAACCAGTTATGCAGTTGATCATGGTGAAGGAAACCATGGCTTAGCATGATGAGAACCTAACTAATTGTTTTCAGTTCCAAGCAAATTGGGAAGCTCCTAATTGTGATTTTTTTAAAATTGGGGCACTCATTAGACATTTCCTTAGTAGTTTAATTTGTTCAATTAAATCACCTGATTCCACCAGGTCCCATACAATAAAACAATAACATAAAAACAGAATACAATAATTATATGAAAATAAAACAACAAACCACAAAAACTAACGGCAGAACTGGTAATCCCACTCAATCCAGCAGGGGCTTCAACCTCATAACCCAAGGTCTTGGAGAATTGCCAGGTCTTTAAGACTTTTTGGAATGTCAGTAGGCAGATGTCAAGTGAGATTTCATTTGAGAGGGCAGATGCCATGACAAAAAGGGCACACTTCTTAGGTCCCTATTGATGACATCATTGTAAATTGAAGGAACATGGAACAAGCTAAATTTGTCAGATTGAACTAGCTGGGCTGAGCATAGAGTAAGTGGTCCCTGCAATAACTTGTTGGGCTTTATAAGTCATAGCCAGCACCTTGAATTGCATGCAGAAGTTGAGATGTGAAATGATGAAGTGTTAGCTTTGTGAGTTAGTCCCTACAGGGAACATGCCCAGATGAACATTACAATAAAGTATATTTTATTGTAATGTTATATCAACAGAATCTTGCAAGTCTGAAAGTACATTTCTCCCTTGTCACCTTTGCAAGAACCTAGGGTGGGTCCCTTCTGAGACCTTTGCCATTGCTGCCATTACTTTTGCCAGCTTACCTGCTTTTTATTAGAGCACTCCCCAGGCTGTGGCTCTTCCTGCTGTCTCCCAAAATCATTACAACACACCATTACACTAGGACTTGAGTGACTGTCTGAAGGGCTTCCTAGCCCAGGAAAGGCCACAACTTGTACACTAGTGGAAGTTGTGCAAATACCTTCCTGGGCACACCTGCCACCTGCTCTCAGATTACAAAAACCACTCACCTCCCCTTCTTGGGGTCTCAACTGGTGCAAAACCTGGCTGGGTTCTGGGAGGGGGGTCTCCCCCAAGGCCAAACCAAGCAACTGTTAAACAAGCCAGATCAGCATCTTCATCCATATCATGAATGAAGGCAGCTTTGTTACATGCCAACCTGGCCTTCAGGATCAGCACCTGGAACCCAGAGCCAGTGAGGATACAGTAGGACAGCGGATGGACAATCAACCGCTTTCAAGCTGTGGCCCCGTGTCCCGTCCCCCATCCGCCCCTCCCGTTCCCTCCCGTGCTTCCCTCTGCCGTCGTTCTTGTGACAATCCTGCCTCCCAGGTTAAGACATTTGCACAATCTTACCTTTACCTATGACACACACAAACATGACCCAGTGCCCCAAGCTATTTTCCTATGTACAGGATGGATACGGTAAGCGGGCCTCTCTTGCAGGAACTTCTTGTATGTCTTAGAATCCAGATAGATTAACTTTTTTTATTTTTATTTTTTGTTTTAAATATGGTTTTACATTGTGTAAGCCGCCTCGAGTCGCCATGGGCGAATAGACGGCAATATAAATTAAATAAATAAATAGCCTGATTCAGATATTGAATAAAAGCTACCTTGAGGCCATGCTTGGTATCAAAACTTCATTTAGAATTCAGTTATTCAAAGACACGTATTGTTTGTTAACAAATATCCCTCTTTCATAGAACCAAGGCATATCATCAATCTCAAAATTTAAATATCGAGATGCAGGTTTTTTTCTATCTCCATATACCTTTCTCTAAATTAGTTAAGTTTTTGTTGAAACAGAGAGATTGGAACGCCAAATGGAGCGCTGTTATTACTTTTCATTGTCCTGACAGTCATAAACCAAGGTTAATCATGCGTAGGCAGGCATGTTTCCATGACAGCTCTAGTTGAGGCTGAATTTGTTTCTGAAGAAACTGGGACTTAATTGTCTATAATACTTTGGTGACAAAACATGTTTTCCTTGTTTCAAGTGTTGTGTGCAATACAGTTTTATGGGAGCTCTGTGTGCTCATTTATATTCATTAAAGAAATTTAGAAAGCGGAATAAACTCTTCCAACGTCTTATTTAAAGTTTTTTAAACTTCATTGCGATGTAGATTGTTTTAAATGCTATTGCTTAGGATAGGAGTTAGCTGAATGGGGAATAATCATATTCAATAATTGGAAAGTTGGACTGGATCCAGGAAGACCTGGTTGAATCCTCACTATATAGTGGAGTTCACTAGGTCAATGTTTCTTAAACATGGATTTTAATTATTTATATGCTACCCATAAAAGGGGTGGCATGTAAATTTAATAAATGAATAAAATGTTGTATTGTTTTTCAACACAGGCTGACAAATCATTTAGATTTCATAGATCCAAGGACTTTAAATCAGGGGTGGGGAATCGTGGCCTTTTTAAGACTTGCAGACTACAACTCCCAGAATTCCTGAGCCAGTCTGCTGGGCCAGAGATGATTGTTTGAGCATGCTATAACTTCACTAAATCATTATTGCCATTTGGGGCTTGTTTTACATCAAAATAGACAGATAAATACTGGACTGTGGAGCTGATTGCTGAGGTTCCTTTCTCAGAATGTGCATGTTGACTTAAGAGTGGGTTCATTGAATAAAATGCAGCTTATTTCTTAGCCATTTATAGGAGGGCTAGACTACGGTGTGGGAACGGAATCTGGCCACTTTTGGAATGTAATGTACTACATTAAATACAGTATTGGGAACAGAATAGCATAGTTCCATTAGATATTTTCCTCTGGAAAGAAATGGACTGTGCCAGTTTGACATAAAAATATCAGGCTAGAAACCGGGAGGCCGGGAGTACTAGTCTTGCCTTAGACACAAGATCAGCTGGGTGACCTTGAGCCGGTCACTTTCCCTTAGCCCTAGGAAGCAGACAATGGAAAACCACCCCTGAAAAATGTTGTCAAGGAAACTACGGAGACTTGTCCAGGCACTCTTCAAGAATTGTACATGATTGAACTGGTGTGTGTGTGTAGAAAATAGATCCAGAGTGAAAGAATAAAAGGAGTGGCTTGATATGGGGTAGGTTTTACCCAGAGGCAGCAGAAGGGATACATTATTAGAGAAGGACTCTGAGGTGAAGACATGCTATGTGTTTTCAGAGCACCTTTTTCCATCCAGAGGCTGCCCAGCGGGATGGGGTATGCTCGGAGCCTCTAAGACTGAGCTGAAGAAAAATCTGGACGGACGGATGGATGGATGTGTGTGTGTGTGTGTAATGTGTATGTGTGTAATATTATATATATAAAATGCACACACACGCACACACAAAATTAGTCCTCAACTTATGGACCACAACTGAGTCCAAAGTTGGTAAGTGAAGCATTTGTTAAGTGAATTTTAACCCATTTTACATCTTTTCTTGCCACCGTTGTTAAGTAAACCACTGCAGTTGTTAGATTAGTAACACGATTGGTAAGTGAATCTGGCTTCCCTCGTTGACTTTTGTTTATAAGAAGATCTCAAACGTTGATCACATGACCCTGGGGCACCGGAACTGTCATAAATACGATTTAGTTGCCAAGCACCTGAATTTTGATCAGGAGACCATGGGGATTCTGCAACGGCCATGTGAAAAACGGTCGCAAGTCACATTTCTCAGTGCCGTTGTAATTTTGAATGGTCACTAAATGAACTGTTGTAAGTAGAGGACTACCTGTATTCTGCCTTTATTTGTTCAACTCAGGCCGGTGTGCTTAATGCTTCCACCTCCTGTTTTCTCCACGATAACCCTGTGAGGTGGTTTGGGATCAGAGAGAGGGGCTGGCCCAAAGCCCCCCACACCTATCGAAGCTGGACTGTGCAATAATCACTGTCTGGGGGTGGGAAGGGAGCCAGCTACTAAAACTATTCTGTCATGATCAGTTGAAGTGAAATCCAGCATTTCCTTCGGTAACAAAATATCCCCATTGAATGCATTCTATGATAATTACTATATATCTGTTCAATATTATGAAATATCTTTGAGAGATGCCAGGTTTCTCTTGAACACATACAGTATTGCACTTCTCAAATGCTGGTCATTGATGGTAGTATTTGATGTTTCCTTATGTGATATATTGTTGTCTGCTTGTTGCATGTATTCATCTTTTTGCTTTTTGTACATAGTCAGTGACAGAAATAGAATTTGATCTGATTTGATCTTCCACTATCTGAAATCAGCCTTGCTTACATCCTGTCAAATTATTCTGGGATCAGTGGCCTCTGATCTGCTTAATTTCTAAGTTTGAGGAAAAGATACATAAAAGAATCTCTTGTCTGACTGGTGCTTTCTGCTAACTGGGTTTTTTAAAACCCATGTTGAAGGTTTCTACCTTACTACAATATTATTTATACATATCTGGAATGATGTCCCCCATCATAAGAATATTTATTTTGATTTGTATCCTGTGTAGCACATTTCTCTTTTGACCCTCATACAATTATTTTTTTTATTGTTCATTGCATTGAGCAAAGAGGCAATAACCAATCCTGGGAATGTTTCATTACAAAAATAACCTGCTCTGATTATGCTGATCTGGTTCCTTGCAATCCATTCTGTCTCCTCTCAGTGAGGGCCTGGCCTGATCGTTGTCCCCACAATCCTGATTTATTCACTTGGCTACCTCTGCAGGATACTCCCTCCGGTGTTCCAAAAAACAGGGTGGCTTAATGAAGTGGTGCACCAGGTCATCTTGCGCAAGCATACCTACAGACATGCAATGCTGCAGTGCTACAGAACAACTTCTTCTTTTTTTTTTTTTTGCAAGGGTCTCTCACTTCTTTTAATTCATAGGCCCACTCCCCTGACCTTGATAGTAGAGAGGGGAGAGTCCTTTTTGCACTAGGGCCAAAAGGGAAGAGGGTGTGTGGAGAAAAAAGGTGGCATTTATTTTTGGCTGCACATCGCCCTGGGCATCCATAAATGAGAATTTCTTTGCCTCAGTGATTCTGCCAAGGACACATGTAATAATAGGTGGCTATTTAGCTTGCTGACCTCCAAAATAGATGAGGGAGAAAGCAGGAGAAAGCCTGAGCGTTTGTCTAGCGTTTTGGGAAAAAGACTGATAACGTGTGGCCATAAATCAGATACATGCGTACTTTTTAAAGCAGTTGGCTTAACAGCTTTCGGATGGAAGAGGGGAATTATGTAATAGCTGATATAATAACATTCCAGGCTGCGGCTGGTTGACTGGGAAATCGTGAAATGTAACAGGCTGACTTGTATTGGTTCTGTCAGTGGGGTGGGGTCTGCGGTGAGACGTGTTTGAAGCAGACCTTGGCTTTACAAAGCGTCTTTGCTGCAGAGGTGGGATAGTCCAGTATTTCTGTTCAGTAATGGGTAATATTGTACCGGCCGTAAAAGGAGTTATAGGAGTTGATCACCTATAAAGATTACAAATCCATTGTTTTCTCAACTGCATCATTTCTGTAATCAAAATAGGGTCGGTCCTCTTTCTCGTGAAGCTTTGTAGGCAGAGAGAATTATAGATATGTCCTCTTGACCTGCATTTGTGATGTAAGTATGGGGTTAAACATTTTGTTCAGTCACCAGTCATGCTCCAATAGTCACCTACAAGGGCATCAATGCAGCCATTTCCATCTCTTGGCACTAATGGAAGAATGATTATGCCAGACACCCCGCTTTATCCCTCCCCCCCCCTTTTTTTCCTAGAAGCCTCATATTTAGCCCTATGTGTGAAAAACTAAACCTCTCGTAAAAATGAGTCAGGCACACGTGCTCAATACTGGAGATTCATGAAGTGGAAATGTTAAGAATTTAGGCCAGTGTTTCCCATCCTCAGCAACTTCAAGATGTGTGGACTTCAACTCCCAGCATTCCACTTTTGCTGACTGGGGAATTCTAAATGTAGATTATGCTGCATGATTAACAAGGCAGACTAGTTTATTTATTTAGCATATGATACATGGACTAGCAATCTATATATTTCACCTAGATTAGAGAAAACATAATAAAATATAAGTGTTAAAAAGATCTATGTTTAAAAAGATCTATGTTCAATGATCTATGTCATTGAAGCACGACATTTTTAGTTTTTTTTTTAAAAAAAATCAGATACTGGGATATGCCCCCAGTTTGTAGCTGGTCACGATGTGATCTTCAGTTTGACATGAGACCCTGTAGTCACCCTGAGGGGGGGATATGATGCCCCATTTTTACAGAGTGTCCCGGCAGACGACATGTGAGGTGTGAATCTTGCTCAGGATTATCCACTACTGGCAGCCACACTCCTCTACTTTCCTAGCTCTCAAAATTACATAGTAATGAAAACGAACACCAACATTAGGCAGGCCAGTATACTTTGCTTATGCAGAGGACGGGCAGTTGACTTGGTAGATCTCACCAGCCTGGGTTCTGGTGATTTCTGCCACTGTTCTGTTCAACAAAGTTTTTACACTGCATATAGGAAGCATTAGGCAGAGAATTAACAAGATTTTGGGGATTGCCTGTAATTTCATATATGTATAATGACAGCAAATGCCATTATTTTAGGGATACCTCTCCAGCATGTTAGTAAATAAAAAGTGGTAGCTATGCAAATATTGACCGTATTTGATGGTAGCAGGTAGCAACACTAAGCTGTGCTTGATTTTTCAAGGGAACCAAAAGCTAAGCAGGCTGAAACCTGGTTAGTACCTGAATGGGAAACTAGGATATCCCAGACGATATGATTGATGTAGGGGTTTGTTTGTTTTTTTAGCTATGTCTGTAGTGGGATTTAGAGTTAGATCACAAGATTCCCCCCCCCCATGTTTTTTTTAAATTCCATCTTACAACTAAAGGCAGCAGACATAGCAATACTCCTTCCTCCTCCTATTTTCCCCAGCACAACAACCCTGTGAGGTAGATTGGGCTGAGAAAGAGTAACTGGTCCAAAGCCATCCGGCTGGTTTTCATGCCTAAAATGGGACTAGAACTCACTGACTTTTGGGTTCTAGGCCAGCCTCTTAGCCACTACAGCAAAGCATCTCTGATTCATTCATTTGCTGAAAGTTAAAGAAAGCACATAGGAGTCTCTTTCCCCTTCTCATAGCAACCCTGTAAGATAGTGCAGGCTGAGAGAGGAAGCCAGTACTAAGGTCACTGATGAATTTATTGTTTGAGAGGACAAGAAAAGAATAGTTAATCCCTCATTTTTGGAAATAAAATAATCTGCATTTAGTAAAACTTTCCATTTGCAAGTAAGGTATACAGCTATATTTGGACATGGAGAGCTTTCTTAATTCTTCAGTAAATCTTCCTTGACTTAAGAAAGGTGTTGCCTTTATGCACATACCGTATTAGGTTTATTTTTTCTCATGGTCAATATGGAGTTATAGAAATGCTTAGCTTAGCAGGCCAACGTTGGAAATGCACTACAATTCTGATTGCCCTGACTACCCAGAGATCAGTCTAAAATGCAGGCAATGTGGCTGTTTGTGGGAAAAACAACAGTAATACTCATTATCTGGATGAAGCAGCATATGGTACTGTATCTGGAAGATAATAGGATGAAGGCCCTTTTTTTTCTGACTTAGAGAAATAATAAACGCAGAGGAATTCTTACTGAATTCTGCTTACACTGTGATTCTTATCTGCCTGTGAAGGATCATCAGTTCTAAATTTGGAATATTGGAAGAGAGAAACTGTGATGATAAGAAGCAATTTTTATACTGACAGTCATTGAAAGGTTTCACAAATCTTGGTAAGGCAAGGTTGCAACCATGGGCAAGTTATGCGAACTCGGCTGTTGTATGCTGAGATTTATCATTTTTAATGCGGAAGTCCTCAAGCTTTCTTGGTTTGTGCTGCCCTTAAGTGTCTTCATAATTTTTTCATGATGCTCCTAGAAGTTTGTGCATTAGAAGTCTGTTACTGTGTTATTTTCCATTGCTCCTGTGAGTTAACTGTGGTACCCTGAGAGACCTTGGCACATGGTTTGAAAATCATGGGCTTCGTGTAATATGTACAGGTATGAAAATTAAATGAGCTTAATGCCTTGTACAAACAAGTCATCTGTGAGAACAGCCAACTACTTGCCTTGAAGCAAACATAAAGGGCATTTTTCATGTTACAGATTCAGCCTGGTCCAAATAGCTCTTAGTTTTGCAAATCTGAAACTTGGGTTCAAATGCCCATTGTGCTAATATCACTGGGTTACATTTAAAATCCATAATATCTCGACTCAAGTGTTTTGTTTCATGGGATTCCTATGATTGTGACAACACTGTAAAGCATTCTCAGAGAAAATTTCTCTATAGGCACAATTCATCTGTAACCATGTTAAATCCATAGTGAACTAAAAGGCTTTGAAAGTGTGGATTGCTATAACGGTTGTTCAATGAAAATCTGACTGATGCTAATATATTTGAAAATCATGCTAGTTGCAGATTATAATGGGTGCATCATTGGTAGGCCTGAAGGGTCAGGCCGAGACTGATCACCCCGGAGAAGGTCTGTCTTTGTGGTTGCTAGGAGTCAATTTTGACTTGATGACATTATTCAATTACTGTATATACAGTATTTTACTCTAGAAGCAATAATACTGATAATAGCAACCATTAGATGGCAGTATGAGAGTAGCATTATATGCTCTTTTAAACACAGGTTATTTAAAAACAAGAAAACCTGTAATTATGCGAGCCTATATTTTTCTGTAGATATTGCAATAAAAGTATCAAGGGGGAAAAAAGAAAAACTAACTAAGCAACATTCTAGAGAAGTTTGTTTTTTGAAGTAAGCTTTGTGGTACCTTCATTATGTGTTTCTTTTTCCTATCCTTAGGAAAGATTTGAAGCACTTTTCACAATCTACGACGCTCATGTTACATTCCAGTTATTTAAAAGCTTCCGAAGAGTAAGGATAAACTTTAGCAATCCAGAAGCAGCAGCCAGAGCACGGATAGAACTCCACGAGGCAGATTTCAACGGGAAAAAACTGAAGCTATATTTTGCCCAGGTATATGTGTTTCTTATTTGAATCCCCCACTTTCTATTAAAAACAGAAATAGTTCCCAGGGAGCCTCCTCAATTCTGCTCCATATTGTTTACTAGTACAACATTTTTATGCTAGTTAGTTGCCTTTTAAAAGCTTGTTTGAAATCCTTACTGGCAAACCCTGCCCACCCTTATGCTGCTCCTGAGACAAGAGACACACCTTTCATAGGGTACCTGTAGTCCTTTCACCACAAAAATAGGCTTGGAGAAGTTAAATGCATCCTTCACAAATAGCCCGTCAGGACAGCTGACAAACAAAATGGATAGAGAAAATCCTGCCTGCCGGGAAGTCACCTGCATGTGGACCTTCCCATTTCTTGCAGATGTGCTCCGGTGTGCTCTATCTTAATGATCAGAAAACCAGGATTGCTTGAGCTCGATACTACAAAAACACACACAAAGCACAAATAGTGTTCTGGGCTGGGCAAAGAACGCTTCATTTTTAAAAAAGATTATTTTTTTACAGGATATTATTTCTGTGCCCTGAATGAGAATATATCTGCTGAACAAAACTCTGCATTGGTGACAGGAAGGGCATTCGGCCAGTAAACACTCGGCTCTATTCAGTTGCCCAGACTCCAGCCTGCAAGGGATTATGGAGTCATTAAGAAAAGATGATCATTATTATTGTTTCTGTGCCCTGCATGAGTTACTCAGAATGTCTCTCTTCTTTATTTCCACTCTGGTAGTCCTACAAATAGGCAAGAAACTCTGCAATGTATGGAACCCGACACAGAATTTTCCTACCTTTTTAAAATTCATTTTCATCTGCTCAGAATTCAGCAACATTTCCCGTAAACTGTAGGCTATCTACATAGCTATATAGGCTGTTAAAAATATTGGAAGGTCACAAAAAATTCTACTTCATGGCTGGAGTTAAAATCTTAGCTTAGCCACTGATTCTGCAGGGAGTCTTCAGTAGCTTGTGCAGCTGTAAAATAAAATAGGAATGACCTTTCTTGTTGGAACACTGAATAAGTGGATACTTAATGGATGGTACTTAATTTGGTTCAAGCAATGTGTTATTTACTAACTACCCTGGTAACTGTTTAACTCAAATAGCTAGAAGGAAATTAACTATGCACTTGGAATCCAGTGCCTTGTACAGTCAGTGAAATACAACCTTAAATAATCTTTATAGCTTTCCCAATCTTGTGTCCTCTAGATGTGATATATTATACAATAACTCCCAGCATTTTTAGTGGAAATATTAAAGGAGAAAGCAGGACTAGAGAGACTTGGTAAAAAACAACAACAACCTGATATACAGTATTATGTGCCTTAGTGTTCTGACAACATTTGTTCTTTCAGGTTCAGGTGCCGAGCGAAGTGGGAGACAAATCTTACCTTTTGCCCCCGCAACCTACCAAACAGTTCCTGATCTCACCTCCTGCATCCCCACCTGTAGGCTGGAAGCAGAGTGAAGATGCTACTCCTATGATAAACTATGACTTGCTTTGCGCTGTTTCAAAATTGGGGCCTGGTAGGAATGTTTTATTTTCTCCCATATTCTGTACTGATGCATTTATCTCCATACAAGGCCTAGTACTGAGGAATTCACCGCTGTCAAAGATGATGATGACACATTTTAGATAGTTTTAGAAGGGAAATGGGCATGTTTGTAGTAGACTCGGGCTATTAATGAGTATGAACTTTGATGGATATTTAATTAACCATTAAAGGACTTGAGATATCCTTTAAGTCATAATAAAAGAAACCAATTAATCTTCATGTCATGTTTGTGAGCTCCATGAATTGGCCAATCTGTAGCATAATTTTCTGGTCTAGGTAGGACCTTGGCCTCTTCCAGTTTCAGAGCTCTTGAAGTTAAAAGCAGTTTTTCACGATAAACCATAGAAAATAGTCAAATATGGCACCTTGGTTCAAAATATTATATTGGGGGCTTTGTGTTCAATTATATGACAACCGTTCTGGTAAAGTTCTATAAAATTTGTATCTGTACATCAGATACTATATTATTGTTCTCCAACATGGTGCCCTTGAATTGTATTGGCTTTCAGCACAAACATGGGGCATTGATGTCTAATATATCTGGAGGCCCCCAGAAATTATCAGTCTGTATACAATAAGTATGATAATTAAAGAGCTTGGAAGGATGTGCTCATCCTGGTTTTGACTGTGGCACCACTCTCATTTGTGAAATAGGACATAAGAATTCAAGGGGCATTGTTGCCCCTCTGCCAGCCTTCCCGCTGTATAACAGACCTTTGCTGCTCAGTGCCCTAACTGGGCTGGCAGCAGACTTCGCCGGGTTTATAGTTCTGGAGGACTCTGCCTTTCTTGGACATTGAATTAGAGGCAGTTTGGGAAGTTACGGTCACTATGGCAAGTGTACAGCAAGCTGGCTAGAGAATTCTGGGACTTGAAATCCACACATCTTAAAGTGGTCAGGGTTGAGGAGCGCTGGTATGAAGGGTTGCTTACCATGCCTGTTATCCTCTCTAGGGGAAAAGTACGAACTTCATGCTGGAACCGAATCCACTCCAAGCGTCGTGGTCCATGTGTGTGAAAGTGAAACCGAAGAGGAAGATGAAGTGAAAAATCCCAAGCAGAAGATAGTGCAAACTCGGCGCCCGGACCCACCATCTGCCTTAATAAGTGAAGCAAAAACTCTTGAATGTATGCTAGAAGTAGGAGGTGGGGTGCACTACTGATTCGAAGCTATTTAATCCTGGCAGTGGATGATTACTCCCATTTGCATTGCTGCATCCTGCATAGCAGCAACGGACTCCTCTTGCGGTCATCTCGCATCAAGAAGACATTTTGAAGAGCACTTTAAGGTCAACTTCCAAGATGTAGCAAATCCACTAGGCTGCCAATCCTAGAAGAGTGCCATTTCTGGTAATCTGTGTTACCGTCCTCTTGGTGTTTGTAAGGCCGAAGGAACTTGGCTGCTGCCATTTATATATGGGCTACCACAGGGTTTTGTATGTGAGTCTCTCATGCATATTTTTGTGTGCTGATGTATACCATGGATCTGATTCACTCGATGTTCTAAATAATCTAGTGACAAATTATACATGTAATGTACAATGTACATTGTTATCAGTAGGAGAATCTCAAACTGTTTTTGAGGTGATAGAATCAAATATTCAAGCAGGTTTGTTTTTGTGGTTTCTGGGTTTGTTTGTTTTTTTCTTATAGGTGCCATAGTTGTGTGTATTGAATGTCAAGGTATTCTTGTGAATTGGTGTAAGACAAAAAAAAAAATTGGGAGTTGTAATAGTTCTTTTCTGCCCACTGCAATTAGGAAAAAATTTAAAAATTGAAATGCTTGCAAGGATACAGTGAAGAATGGGTTCATTATCTTTGGGGCACATCTTCCTAATCTGTAGTTTTCCACCTACTATGCTTATGTCGTACAGGAGATATTTCCGGAGCAAGGAGTGTCTTCTGCTGAAGCTTGTTCTTCATTGTCTGTTTTCAGAATATTCTGGTTAGCCAAGCAAGTAGATAGCCCTCCCATCTTCACTTTCCCATCACTTTAACTGTTTTCCATTTGTGTATGTATTTATCATTTATAGGATCAGGTCACACATGCTGTGCCAAGATGTTTAGCCATGGTTTGTTCTACAAGCCATAGTAACCTGGTTTATTGATGAAGCTAAGCCAAAAAGAAACCAGCTGCATTATGTCTTATGCAATATGTGAATCAGTCTTATAGAGAATACAAGTCAACATTTCCCAGTGAGCTTCTGGTTGAATTTCTTGTTTATTGCCTGATTTTCTTTTTCTCCCTGGCATCAAATCATGTAGCTTAATTATTTCTGAGGAAGGAAGGAAGAGGTACATCAAGATAACTTGCATTACGCTGTGCAGGAGGAAGGTGACCGTTCAGGTACAGAAACTTGAGAAATAAGGTTAGACCAGTTGTGCAAATTGTTCTCTGTGCCTGCCTTTCTCTTCCCAATGTCTTTCTGCTAAATACCACCTTTATTCAATTATTTCTGTAATACTACATGTCTGACAGTAAATACTTTTTATGGCTGAAATAAACGGAAAAACAGATAAAGGAAGTGTTGGGTTCTATTTTATCTCTATAATCATCAATCACTACAGATTCTTTGTGATCCAGATTGAATTCAGGGTAGAGTCAATTTTCCACCTTTTCTCTTTTTGTTGATGCAGCCTAGAGTTGGAGACGGTTATCCCATCTTCTTTAGAATCGCTAGATTTGAGCAGCCGAAATGCAGATGACCACCAGATGGCAGCACATACAGTTTTCTATTGCTGTTCTCTTTGTTGCCCCTAGCGGTCATTGAATTTTTGTATCTCAGAGTTAAAATTAGAGATGAAAAGATGAGCAGCTCTAGTTCTGCTGCTCATCTTTTAATCTCTTCTTGGCCCAACTCTCAGAAAAAAAAGTCCCTTTGAACTCTTTGTATTTTTACCATCAGGAAAAGTGAGGAAATCACAAGTGATGCCTAACTGCTTATAGTGATTCAAGATAGTATTATTTAACCTTAAGCAGGATTTTGCATTAGTAGTAGGTGAATAATGTCTGGTCATTTTAAAACCCTGTATCACTCAATTTTACAGGGTGGTCTTGAAGCAGTCATCTAATATATTAGAATCTGAAGGATCATTGCAACTTACGTAAGCTCTTTTGATGCAAATGTATTAATTAGAAGGAGGTGACTAAAGGCTGCCAGAGTCAACCTTATTCTGAACTTTCCTACAATGACTTGATTCTAATATGAAGTCAAAACAAAATTCGATACACGTATTCTATAGAGAATTATTGATTATTGACAGTAAAATGGTGAGGACTCTGCTTTGTCACTGCTGCAGTGGTATATTGTGGAGTACTGAACACCATTTGAGCAAAATTAGAGTCCATTAAATGATATCCAGGAATTTCGCTGGCCCTCTGCATTTGTGAAGTTGGGTGCTTCATTCTCTTGTTACTGATGGATTATAGAGCAATATGACAAGAAACTCAAAAGTTGTGAGGTTTGCTAGCACACTGTTGTAGAATGTGGAGATTGGGGTCTCAGCCTTTCATTACCTCCTACATTCTCAACTCCATTCTCAAAATGCTAGTGAGGAGGGCACTGAAAATGCTGGGTATGCTCTTTTATTCATCCCTCAGGAAAATAGGTACAACACATGTTGGCAGGGATTCTACCGCTTCGGACTGGTTCAGGCGAACCGGTAGTAAAAAATGCTACAGTTCGGCTGAACGAGTAGTAAAAAAGCAGCTACCGGTTTGGCCGAACCAGGTTGCTTAGCTGTTCCAATGATCAGCTGTGCCGGGATCCCCCTTGCTGTCTTACTGCTTTGCCCAGGAGGCTTGCCTGAGGAGACGAAAAGGGGCGCACACTCCCCCTCCCGCACACACGCTCCAGTTTTTGCCTTCCTAAGCAAAAAAACGGCCTCCCAGGAGGCTTCCCTGAGGCCCAAGAGGCAAAATAAAACAGATGGGTGGGCGGGGGCCGCACAAAAAAAGAAGCCACGCCTGCCCAGTCCCATGGCCATGGCCACCTAGCCACTCCCACCTAGCCGAGCCCACAGATCCGGTAGTAAAAATATTTGCATCCCAACCCGGTTGGCAGTGTATGGTTTGGGGCCATGTGATTCCCTACCTACTTTCAAATGTACAGAGAGAGAGAGAGAGAGAGAGAGAGAGGGGGGAAGAGCGAGAGAGAAGATTTGCTTATCCCTTCTGATGGTGATCAGCAGAACTTTTGGGAGGACAACAAAATATGTGGCCGTTGAGCTGCCTTGTTTTTTCTCTGTAAAATGGTTGTGGCACCTCTTGGGCAGAGAACTTTCAACACCATTGAGGGCAGCAAAAAGGAAAGTAAGCAGAGAAAAATCATTGCAGCCCTACCCAAGTATGAAATTTGGTTTCCTTTTGTCTGCAGTTTTTATTTTATACATGCTAATTGGTACTAGATAACAAGTGAGTTGGGTCATTGTTTTGGAGGTAATTCCTTACCAGATTCCTCAATGCCTTCAAAACAGCAGAATTTCTAATGCAGCGACCCCTAACCTTTTGGGCGACCCCTAACCTTTTGGGCACCTTGGGGTGGTTCTGTGGAGAGCATTTTTTCCACAGAGGAGTGGGAGCGTGGACTTGTGGTTCTGCAAGTGCCCAGATGGGGCTTCGTTTGCTGGTTCCTGGCAGACTGTGGGCTGGTGCTCTTCTGATGTACTGGAAATGTTCTTAAAAATTCAGGGAGGTTTTCAAAGATGTATCTGACTTGAAAATAATCCTTCTTGATGAACTGTATAGCACAGTCAACATCAGGAACTGATCACAGGAAATGTTTTATGACGTCTTGTATTCATCCATTAAAAGAAATCAATGATTATGTCGTAACATGTTTTATAAAAATTGCCAAATTTCAATTCCACGAAAATCACATTTTGGACACATTCCTGTAAGTTAGCCCGTTTGGGGGACCTTGATTGAAATGTTTTACCCTATGAAACATCACTTCACCCACCTAAGGTTACAGACATGAGAGTTTTAGTATTATATACCATAGATAAAAGTGGGTTTTAATATTTTTTTTCCATCCACAGCACCGAAGAGATTCAGACGGCTTTATTGTGAATCTCATAGGCACCTGGTGGGCCATTTTGAAAACAGAACAACTGGCCTTGAGATTGATTTGACACACTGTTGTATATTCTCTCTCTGTTCTTCACATGCTTTGTAAAGGCTTAACATATTCCATGGCTTGCATTACATAATATTTGCAGCCAAGTGATGTTACGTGATCTGTATTATCTTTCAACAAACACTGTGATCTTTTTATTTCTATTTAGGCTGATCAGGAAACAGAATAATCAGTGCTATTGAAGCTATTGTAGTTGGTTAGTGAAGTATTTTGCAAGTTTCAAAGTCAATAGAGGGAAAGGATCCAGTTTTCACAAGGTAATAAATAAAATCCTGTGTGTTAACAGTGGCAGCAGGAAAGATGTTCAATCTGTGAAAAAAATGCTTTTGGGTTTTTTTTTTTTAAATATTGCATATCTTTGCTTCTCTGTGTTAATAGGGTTTCATTGTATAGCCAGTAGAGTATATAAAGAGAATCGGAATGAACAAATTACAAAATCATCCAGGTGTGGAGCCTGCCATTGTGAAACGTAATTGTTTTCCCAGTTAACACAATTTAATTAAAGAGATAAGGAGCAGCCGTCTTGCAAATCATTAAACAGCCAGGTCTAATTTAGGCCTATTCTGCCTAATATAAATCTTAACAAACTTTGCCTCCTTTTACTATAACAGTTCTTTCTTCCAGAACTGTAAATATTTACTTACTGTTTACTCACGCATAGCTCTTGTTGCATTTCTGGAGTATTATGCTATTATTTTGCCAGAAAACTGCTAAGCCTCTTCTGCAGTTACAAAAAATAAATGGTTGCATTCATGTTTGTGAAAATAAACAAGGTGAAAGAGTCTTTTGTGAAATGGAGCTTCACAGGCCACCTGGAGGAGGAACAGAATTAAATATTCCTGCACAGCTCCAAAGAAACTTTGGACTTGCATGCCAGTGAGGAAACCTTTCAATAGATTTCAATATTCATTATTTGATGTGAGACCAGTGGTGGTTGCTGTGCCAACTGGGGAATTCTGGGAGTTGGAAGTCCACACATCTTAAATTTTCTAAATTAGAAAAACACTGGACTACCAGGAAATTAAACTAGTCTGGAAATTTCGGGGTGGAGACCAGAAAAGCAACACAAAGAAATCAGTTATTTTTTTAAAAAAAATCATCCACAGAATTTTGAGCTTGACTTATGGGAGACCTTAGATTTCCATTACAGAAGAGAAAAATGAAAAAAACTAAATTGAAATGAGACGGAACGCATAAACGTTCCACAAAATCAACTAAGAAGTTTCTGCTGGACTAGACACCCTTTTGGGGTGGGGGGGCAGGCGGGAGAGACGGTACAGTACGTGGAATGCAGCTCTGTGTGGAAAAAGAAAAATCTCCCCGCGCAGAGTAAAAATAGCTTGTGGGCAAACATGCTTGTTTAAATCTGCAGGAAGGGGCATTAGTTCAGCAATGAACGAAAAGAGAATTTGGCCATGTGGTTCCTCCAGCTTCAGTTTTAGGGCGAGGAGAAGCTCAATCAATGGGCCCATTCATCTAAATGTAGAACGTGGCCCTTGGGTGGAAAGCGGCAAGCCAGCAGAGAGTTAAACGGCTTGTGCAGGACTCGGCTTGTGTAGGAGGGAGTCAGAAGGCGAAGAAACTAATATTGTGTGCCCTGCAGCCCTTCCTTTCTTCAAAATGAGCTCATGTTGAAACCCAGAAGCAAAACTTGTGCTTTTTAATAAAATTTGTCCGTCTTGAGAAAAGGGGCTAGCAGATTCTTTCAAATGTTTGGATAAATAGACAAACCTGGTCCTTCCTTCTACATTAAAATGTAGTTTCTGAGAAGAACTACCAGCACGTGTGTTTTAAAGTGCATTTTTAATCATTGCTTTAGAAAGAAAAAAAATCCAAATCTGAACTTTTAGGCCCAGAGGGGGCAAGTGGAGATCCTGCTTGTTTGAGTGCCAAGAAGTTTTAAGGGACAGCAAGATCAGTTTTGAAGAGAAGCCACGTTTGAAAGGCCCCTAGGAAGAACATGGATGCTCACCATAGGTCACTTCTAGCAGTGGGCAGGACCCTAAAAGCGTAGTTATGACCTGGTTCTGATGGCCACAACCACCATCACCCCAACCTCGCGGTTATTTGACCGTATTTGGGGTGCTCAGCAAATTATGGTGTTTTCCAGCTTTTGCTAAAATTGCTCCATAGAGAACAACGCATTTGCTTAATGACCGCTGTAACCAAAAGTTGTAAAATTGAGCCCCTCGAAGGATGGTCCACTTCACAAGCATTGCAACATATGACCATAATGAGCAGGCTCTATTTCATTCATAAGTCAAGGCTATCTGCACATATCTTTGCAAATCATGAATACAATCTAAACAGAAAAACATGAAGTCTCCCGCAGCGCAAGGAGGCTGTGAGCTGGGATCCTAGAACCTCTCCAAGCCCATCTCCCACAATCGGGACTGGAACCCATACCTTCCCGGTGTATTGGTTTCAATTCCAAGAATTCTTAGCCAACGCATCCTTTGCTAAAATCCCCTTCCAGAGGGCAGGGCCTCCTCAAGGGAAGTGGCATCAATGGTGAGATGACATTGTCCCACAAAACAAAAACAGAAATGTTGCACGTGATTTACATGATGCACGTGGCCTCACAACCAGTGCTGGACACCTATGCTGGGGCCATCCAAATTGGAGGTGGTTGTAAGAGTAAAGGTAAAGATTTCCCCTGTCCACTTGATACAATTCGGGGAGGGGAGGCGGTGCTCCTCTCCATTTTTCCGTGAACATGTGGCCAGCATGACTATATGCCGAGCCGCATGGAAAAAGTGGTACCTATTTATCTACTTGCATTTGCATGCTTTTGAACCGCTGGATGGGCAGGAGCTGGGAAAAAGAGCTGACCCCATTGTGCAGCGCTCATGTTTCAAACTCGGGTTGTCACAAGCTCTACGTCTTTAACTGCTGAGCCACCAAACACCTCCAGAGAAGGTTGCATTAAGCCTAAATTAATTTTATCTTGAGTTCGATGCAATTCATTTAATCATTCCTAGGCAAGGAAAATGTGGCTTCTCTTTTAAGTTACATGAAGTCAGTCTGTGACTTCCAGGCCCATGTTCTGATTTAGACTACAACCAAACCTCCAAGGCTACCTAGGAACTTTGCTTCTAGCCACACCTGAACTGGAAGCGAGGAAAGTTTCCTCCACCTGTTCATCGGACAAAGTTCATTTATCTCCTTGCAGGTTTATCTGGGAAACCAGGAAGTGACTTTTATCTTCTCTGCTGCAATCATTTGGGGATTCTTGCACCAGATTCCTGCACTATAGCCGAAAAGTGCCTAACTCTGTTGTAGATACTTTAATATTCCCATTTCACCTCTTCACCCACTCCAGAACTGGCTCTCTTGCTTGTAAAGGAAAATGTGTGTGAATGTGTTTTAATTTTGCTGGTCACTGACTAGTCCTCAAGATGACATGCAAAATAAAATAATTAAAACCAGGAAAGGTTGTTTGATAAAACCAAGATGCTGGGGGGGGGGGGGCGCAGCTGGGTGATTTTACGCTTCATGAGGTGTAACTCAGTTTTTACACAGTGACGTCTACCGCCTCTCTGCCTATACTTAGGTTATTAGTAATTTCAAAAAGCAAATGCTTCGGGTACATTTTAATAAGCGAAACTCCCACCACGGGGCGGGGAGGGAGAAGGAAAACACAACGAGGTGGCTGCCTTGGCACCCTCAGAGCCAGCGGTAGAGGGGCGCGCTCTGCACATGCTTCAGAGCGCTATTTTCCCTCCCCACCACCTCCCTGGCCGGGTTGTGGGAGGGTGGGCGCAGGACCCGCTTCCTCTTCTCTTGGGCGAAAAAGCAGGCGCCGAGGCTCGCTCCTTCTCAGCCAGCAGCCGGGACGGAGGAGGAGGAAGCGGGCTTGTCCCCGCCTGAGCCAGCCCAGCCCAGCCCGCCGCATCACCTGAAGCAGGACGCCCGGGGAGGGGCCGGCCGGCTGGGGCGCACCCCGAGCAGCGCGGCGGGCGATGGCGACGGCGGCGAGCGGTGCGAGAAGACGCTCCGGGGCGCCCCGCTAAAGAGTCCTGCCCGGGAGAAGGTGAGTGCCAGCCGCGGATCGGGGGAAGGCCGGGCATCCCCGCGGGCGGAGGACTCCGAAGGGCCAGCGCCGCCGAGAAGCGCGCCCGCCTCTTCTTGCCCGCCGCCGACCCGGCCGAGGGACGCCACCTCGGTGGCCGAAACGCCCAGGCGCTCGCTGCCCGCGTGGGAGCTGCCTCCCGGCGTGGCCGCGCGCCTCTCCCTTCCCCGCCGCCCCTTTGAGGGTGGATTTCCCGGAGAAGGAGCCGCGGGACCTGGAGAGCGCCGGGGGGAGTTGGCGAAGCGAGTCGTCCTGCCTTCTGCAAGAAGCGCGGACAGCCCCGTCCCTGGCCTTCTTCTCCCCCCTGGGTCCCTCA
This sequence comes from Pseudonaja textilis, assembly GCF_900518735.1. The sequence continues at coordinate 8,180,706 of NW_020769327.1, read as the reverse complement.
GGTGGGTCGCTCCCTCGCCACCGCTTTTCGGTCCTTATTTAGGACTCTCCGAGGGCTTCGGGCTGCGGCTCCCAACACCTGCGGTCTTAGGCTGAAGAAACCTTCACACAGGCTTCCGCTCCCCTTTCGTAATACATAAATACCTCACTTTTTCGCTTTTTTTTTAAAAAAAAACATCTTTTAAAGCGGATCCCCCCAAAAGAGATCCCAAGCTGAGCCCGTTAGTTATTCACCCACGTTTTGGTTTCTCTGAGTCGTGGCAAATTGGCCAAGGTTAAAAACGGCTTCTTTTCCCTTCGAATCGGAGCTCTTCCATCTGTGCAGGTCGCGGGTTTCGAACAGAGGGGGGTGGCTTTAAAGCGCAAAACGGGCTCCTTCGGTCGGTCAGTCAGTCAGTCAGTCTCTCTCTCTCTCTCTCTCTCCCTCCCTCACACACACACACTCACACCCTCTCTCTCCCTCACACACTCACACACTCTCTCACACACACTTTCTCTCTCTCTCTCACACACACACACACTCACACACTCAATCTCTCTCTCTCTCTCACACACACACACACACATTCGAGGTGGGGGGAGAGCTAGAGAGACTCAGGCTTATAGTCTTAAACGAAAGGGGGTGGTTTAAAAATTGGAGTCTGTGTAGGATGTGAAAGCCAAAAGTACATTTTGACTTGCTGGCTGAGGTAATTATTCTCTCCTCCCCACTTTGGAGTGGGCAGAATTTCTTTCTTTGGGAGTTAAGGGTTTTGCCACCTTGTTTGAGAGTTTTTTGAGGTGGGTAGGAATTGATATAATTAAAGTAACTAAACCATGATAATACCCAGAATTGTGTAACCCTTGAAAACTTACAATACTTACTTGTGAGCAGAGAATTCGTATTCACTTGATACAGATTTTAAATTTAAGAGGGGGAGATGTACAGCCATTGAGTAGGAAAGACTATACTTCTTATGGGTGTGTGTGTGTGTGTGTGTGTGTGTGTGTGTGTGTGTGTGTGTGTGTGCAGTGTTTAAAGCACTTTACCAATATTAATCTGACCTGCTAGGCTAGGACAACCTTTGTATGGTGGATCAACAATTACTTTCTTACTGTTAATCAGTATCTATATTCTTACATTTCCACACTTGATGTGAAGTTAGAGAAACACCAAAGAAACTTTTGCATTAATAATTGATACTTGAGCGGTTTTGTTTTCCTTTAAACCTTTAAGCTGGGACTGTATTATTATTTTTTTTTAGATAGTTTAAATAAATAAAAATAACCAGGTCACTGAAACCTTCAGTGGCTTTGTAGAAGGGAATATTTCATGTAATGTGGTCTGGATTAAGATAAAGACATGGCTTCATTTTGTGTGTGTGTGTGTGTGTGTGTGTGTGTGTGTGTGTGTGTAGATTAAAAAAAAGAGTTCCCACCATCTCTTTAGTGGATTGAACAGGTTGGGACACTGGTGCAAATGAAGAACTGGAACTGGAATTCCGCACATTTCCTGGGCACCAAGTTGGAGAAGGTTCAATTGGCAGGAATTTCTGCCAAATTAGAATGTGGCCATTTATGTCTTTTAGAGTCAGTCCAGCAACTCTCATTTCCACACTGGTGATTCACAGCCTCATTCAAGCAATAGCAGAGAGATTTAGAACCGTTCTCCTGGTGATAGATTGCCAGTGGAGATGACTCAAGGATGCTGTAAGTTATTGCTGGGGAAATAGCCTATGACTTAGTCGCCTTCAGGATCAGGGGCTCTGAAAAAGGGACTTGTCGGTTTGAATTAAGATTCCGTTCTGTGTTGTCATGATAACACAGAGGATCTCCAAATACATCTGGACTGCTTTTCCTTCATCGTTGAACAGTTGCACTCTTTTCTTTCCAGTAACTTTTCAGTATCTTCTACATCTTCTGCCACCTTCTGAAAAACACTCTTTTGTGTATTTATTTATTTATTTGGATTATCTGCCCTCCTCTCGCCTAGAGAAACTTTAGGCAGCTTACAATCGATTAAAACCACGATGTTAAAACAGTAAACGGTCACGTTACACCGGATTAAAATTGACAAAAGATGGGGAGGAAGGGAGCAAAATGCACACAGAGACGAGGTGGTGTCCTACCTTAATCCTCCAGAATGAACCTCGGACCAGTTGGCAGAGTCAGCTGTTCACACCTTTCCGCAAGGCCAAGAGGTCTGATGTTGGCATGGCCAAGAGGCGCTATGTTCTGGAGGACAGGAGGAGCCATGGCAAAAAAGGCTCTTCTTCCAGACCCCACAAGCCAGAATTCCTTGACCGACAGAGTCCACAGCATGCCACTTTTGCTGATGTGGGTGGGGCAGGCCAATCCCACTGCGGTGCAACAGTTCCTCAGATAACCACATCATACAGCATCCAGTTTATCAATGTCGGAAGAGACTCATTCTTAAGTCTCGTGCTTGTTCACCAGGCCTGAGTGTATTTGCTGAAGAATTAAGTTACAGGGGTTTGTTAAGCGTAAGGAATCAGGACCATCCGCTAGATTGCAGCATAGAAGATTTATTCAAGCCTATACAGAGGAGTTGATTAACAACTCTTTGGCACTAAATTGGCACTAAATAAAGGTCAAAGGAATTCAAGGGGGTCTAGAACTTGGATTGTTTGTGACAACGTAAGAACGCTAAGCTGTTGACATGTTTAACTCCACGTCCTAGTTCTGCCTGCACTCTCCTACACCTTTTGTATTTCACATTATTGGTTTAGTTAATTCTTCTTTTTAAGGTGGTGCAACTAAAAAAAACAGCGGGCCTATTTTTTTTTTGCCAGGTCTGTGCCTAAGAGCTATTTAATCAATGTAAAGTGACAGTTATATTTGAAAAAGTCAACATTCAGCCACTTTTGAGTCTTTGCTAGGCTGAAGAAGATAAATATTTTATGTATACTTAGCAAGTTTCATAGGGCAGCCTTTCAAAACCTTTGGCATTACTGACATTTTCAGCTCTTGATCTCTTCACACAAAATGACACATCTAGTTTTTCCAAAACACATTTCCTTTCTTCATTCTAGTTGCCTTGTTTGTAGGGGAGAAGCCATACAGGTCGTCTTCAACTTATGACAAATGGGGATCAGAATTTCCATTGCCAAGCGAAGTGGTTATTAAGTGAGTTGTGCCCAATTTTGCGACCTTTTTTGCCATGCTTGTTATGCAAATCATTGCAGTTGTTAAGTAAAGCATGCAGCTGGTTATTAAGCAAATCCAACTTCTCCCACTGACCTTGTTTGCTGGAAGCTGGCTGGGCAGGTCACAGATGGTGACCATGTGACTCCGGGGTGCTACAGCCTTCATAATCACCCGAATCTATATTTGACCATGAGGATGCTGTGACAATCATAAGTGCAAGAATTGCTTGTAAGTCACTTTTTATAGTGCCATGGTAACTTCAAATGGTTGCTAATGAAAAAGTTGAGGACTACCTATATTATTGTTAAGGCACAGAATGTTGGAGCCCTTTGCTGTTATTCATTCTCCTGTTTTTTTTTAAAAAAAATATTTTATCCTTTTCTCTGAGTTCTTGTTTCTTTGCTTCTCTTCCTCCTATGATGTCTTCAAAAGACGTTAGTCCTCCTTCTTGTGAGGTCTCCTTCTCAATTCTCCTGAAGACTCGTCCTTCCATTCAATGGTTGAATGGAAAACTTATTTTTATTCCTGAAGTGACACTTGAATAACATTGCAAACAGTGGATGTTCCAGATCAGCTCAAGGCAGTTTCTGTCTGAGCTGAAGCCACAAGGAGCATCTTCTGCTCCTCCTCCTAGCATTGGGAACCCACCAGATCAGCAGTTGAATCTTCCCTGATGGGACAGAAAGAGTATCTTTAGATGCTACACCAGAGACAGAAGGTGAGAAGTACAGCTGGGCCTTCAACCTTGAGTGCTGCCTGGATCAGTTGCGCTAAGCAGATGGCTCTTTCTGTTGGTCAGCAACTCTGGTGTAGGTCCGTGAAGAATCTGCATCTCTCTGGAAAGGAGTCTTGGTCAACTCGCTGCAGCCAACTCACCGCTGTAGAAAGTCAACACCCACCCACCTTCCTAGAGAATGAAATATTTGGGGAATATTAAAATGGCAGGATATAATATTTCCCCTAAAGGAGAAATGGAAAAAAATCTTAAGGGAGGCAGAAATCAGCACCAGTCTCCCTGTCCCAAAGAAAAACGGAGGAGGTGAGCTTTTAGAAATGCAGATTTGGTGATCCATTCAGAAAGACCAGGTCAGAGAAAACTCCAGATAAGCAATTAGGCAAGACAATGATTAGCTCAGGCTATTGCCTCAGATTTGCATTTCCCCTTTTGCCTATAGAGCCAGGCATGACCCCCCTACATGACACCATAGGAATCCAGAAGATATAACTCACTCTCAACTCCATTTTGTCAGCTGTCCCCAAATTGCACATTGTGTGTGTGGTGGTTCTGTTTATCAATAAACTTTCTTTCCGATCAACCTTCATTTTATTTCCAGCTTGGAATTGGACCTCAATTTTTCTTCCAACACTACAGCAAACTTGCCACCGCAGCCAGCTTGCTGTGGCCAATTCACTGTGAATCAACTCACTGCAGGATAATTCACCGTGGGACAAGAGTTACACCAATATCAAAGAAGTGGTGGAATAGAATCATTAAAGAAAGGATGCAAAAGGAGGAACCAGATGAAATGTGAACGACAAAAATCTCAATATTATTTTAAATAATGAAATGGAATTGTTGAATTATCCCGTGGCGAGTTAGCCATGACAAGTTGGCCTTGCCAAGTTGACAGTGGACAGTTAGCCACAGTGGGTTGGCCCTAGCGAGTTGTCCTATTCCGCTCTGGAAGTGTGTCTTTTATTTCCATGTGTAGATGTTCTCATCCCAGTGGCATAGCTGCAGCATTGTTTTACAACATTGGGCGGGGGTGGGTGGGGGTGGGGAACTGAGAAACTCCTGCTGCCCTGCGATATATTAACATTGGCTACCATCACCTCCTCTGGACAGGAAAGAAACAGAGCAGTGTGAACAGGTCAAGAACTGCCGTTTGTTTGTTTGTTTGTTTTGTCACATTAGTTGGTGCTTGTTTCTTGGAATTCAGGAAACCCTGCAGAGGAATTAATTCAGGAAATTCACTTTGCTCTGCAGGAATTGCTGAGCTGTTCATTTTTCTTTTAAGAAAATATCCTTTGCCGAGGGCTTCTCTTCTTCTTTATTGGAGGCTGGTAGGAAGTCCATTGTGCGAAATTCTGCTGTTTCAAAACGGCAAAAGGGATTTGTGGACAGAGAAAGAAACAGGCCCTAATATGGCCCTTTTTCCAACCTGGTTGCTTAGGTTTATAGGGGCCGTGATTTTTATTGCACGTTGACATTGAAATATATAGTTGCAGACTGTTTGGGGTCCTTTTCTGAGTTAAAAGATAGGAGGAATCGGATTCTGCCTTTTTGCCAGCTACTTAAAATAAAAAATGATTCCTTCCCAGCAAAATCCTCCAGAGTTTTCTTTAGCAAGATTTATTGCAGTAGGATAGCAAAGGGGTTACAAGAATCCCAGCCACTGAATTGTTCTGGTGGTTTAAAACTGAGTATTTAAAATGTACATGTACTGGTTGAATCTTTTTGATTTTCGGAGTGCCATCCTATGAGAAAACAGGAAGGCCTCTTCATGGATAATGGGGGAGCATGCAACGCCCCCCCCCAAAGCCATAGGTTTTGCAAGCACGTGACCTACATGTAAAAATGGGCCAATCAGAGAATTGCAGGGTCTTGTCATTTAAAATTTCAGCTTCCCCCCACTTTCTCTTTACAATATATCACTTGAGCTGAATTGCCAAACTTAGAATCTTCTTTTGAGCTCTCCAAGCGCAGAGATTTCTGTTTGCCGTCTTCCTGCTTTATGCGTGTTTGCAAATGCTCGTTTTAATGTCATGCATGTCTGTATAATTGTCATTAACAGCAGTATTTCTATGTAGGCTTTTCCCTGTTGTTGTCAAACAAATGCCCTGGCTTGCAAAATTTGGGAAACTGTGACTTGAGACATGTTTGGGCTCGTGCTTTGGTTTGAAATTGCAGCATTCAAAATTTCACCACAAACGAATTTCTCTCTTGCCCAATTCTATTCTTCTCTGTGTAACTGCACTGATACATGTGCATAGAGCTGGAACACTTAGTGTATGAAAAGGCTCTACCTGAAAAGATCCAACCTTACACCATGTCTTTTCACTGCTGGCTCACCACATCACCAGCCTTGGAGAGGAGTGCAACCGTGGAAGGTGCAGCATCTAGGCAGGGTCTCTAAGGCAGCGTTTCTCAACTTCACATCAACTTTAAGGCATGTGGACTTCAATTCCCAGAATTCCCGAGCCATGATGTTCAAACCAGTTTTATTTGCAAAGTTGTGACTGTTGCAACTTCCATGTGGTCACACGTTTGTGATTTCCAACACTCCCTGCCAGCTTCCCACAAGTAAAGTCAGCAAGAAGTCGCCAGGAACTTCGTAGTCACTCCCATTTCTGCTGCATTTTTGCATGCCTCTGTTTATTTTCGAAGCAAAACGATACGTAGCAGTATCATTCAGGAAAATCTAATGTTCATTCTGGTGACATCAGACTGTGCTACCTTCCTCTCAATGGATGACCCAATGACTCACAGATTTTCTGGACATCATGAAAGTTGCTAGCCACCCCAGCTTTGAAGAAGCAGATTGCTTTGTGTTTCTTCTTCTTCTCCTCCTCCTCCCTCTTCCTCTCGATTCAAAATATTTTAAAACCAGTTCTGAGAGCGTGGCTTGGTGGGGTTGGTGTGGCTGGGTGGGCGTGGCTTGGTGGGTATGGCAGGGGAAGGGTACTTCAAAATCCCCATCCCCTCCACACCCACTATCCTGCTTTTGTTCTCCTGTGCAGGGCAACCAAAGGAGACCCAGCCGATCAGCTGGGACTCCATGGGAGGCAGAGAATAGATGAGGGCAGGGACAGTCAGAGGTGGGATTTTCCGGTTCTCCGAACTACTCAAAATTTCCGCTACCGGTTCTCCAGAACTGCTCAGAACCTGCTGAATGCCACCTCTGCTCCTCCCCCTTCCCCTCTCCTCTTCCTGCTCTTAGGTAAGGAAGAGACTTTTTGGATTCTCTTTGTGAACTAGGAGCTATTCAGTGGTGCCACTTGGCTAGAACTTGAATCAAGAGATGCTCAAAACTAGCCACTGCTCCTCCCGAGTGCATTCTTGTGGGGTTTTAAGGTGAGGTCCTTCTTGTTACCGTCTAAGCCTTAAAATTTCCTTCCAGTTTGGAACTCAATTTTCTCTGCCCTTTTTTCTGGAGTTTGAACCCCCCAACTCCTTCCTACAAGCTGCCCTTGGCTGGAGGAAAAATGGGTGCCCTTGATTCGAGGACCCATTCCAGAGATGCTCCCAGCACATCACAATATTCCTTTCACTAGAAACTTGGCACTCTCATTTAAAAAAAAAAAAGTCGAGATCTTGAATCAATATGCTTTCTACCTGTGGAAAGCAACCGTATTTAGGATTATAAATAACTTAGAAATGGCCTATCTGGTTTTGTATATACACCCTGACTGTTTCCCACGTAGCTGCTTGTAAGTAGTGTGTATATTTGCGCTGGGCTGTGAGCTTTTAGATCTCAACTCGTTCTGTTCCATGTGGAATTTGACCTTCCTGGTTGGATGTGAGTCATCTGCCATAAAAGTCAGGGAGGAAGGAGAGGAGCTTGGGTGGCGTAGTGGTGTACAGTAAGGATTGGACTGTCTCTGGAGAGGCCCAGCTTTGAATCCCCCCCCCCCCAGTCTTCAAAACTCCCTTAAGAGACTTCAGAAGGGGTTAGTTCTGCTCTGCAGGCTGCTGTCGTGGGAGGAGGAAGAGGAATATTCTGTGCGCCACCTGGAACTCCCAAATGAAAGGCAGGGGGGGGACATATAGCTAGGGTGGGATATACAGGGGGTCCTCGACTTATGACTACAATTGAGCCCCAAATTTCTGTAAGTGAAACATTTGTTGAGTGAGCTTTGCCCCATTTTACAATCGTTCTTGCTACAGTTGTTAAGTGGATCATTGCAGTTGATAAGTTAGTAACATAGTTGTTAAGTGAATCTGTCTTCCCCAGTGGTGGGGTTAAAAAATATTTACTAACGTTTCTTGGTGGGCGTGGCAGGGGAAGGATATACTGCAAAATCACCATTCCCTCCCCATCCCCCTAACCTGCTTTCCAGCTCCATTCTCCTGTGCAGGGCAACCAAAGAAGACCCTGCCAATCAGCTGGGTCAGAGAATAGATGGGGGCGGGGCCAGTCAGAGGCGGTATTGGCCGGTTCTCCGAACTACTCAAAATTTCCGCTACCGGTTCTCCAGGACTGCTCAGAACCCGCTGAATGCCACCTCTGGTCTTCCCCATTGATCGTCCTTGTCCAAAGGTCGCAAAGGGTGGATCACATGAACTGGAGACACAGTAACGGTCATAAATCTGTTGAAAGCAAGGATCAATTCAGCAACGACCCAGAGGAACGGCTTCTCTGCTCCCCTTTAGACTGGCTGACTCAACCGTCAACAAATTGAATGAGAGCTTTGTTTGCCCTCCCTCCCTCCCCAGTGGAAAATAAAGGTGCAAGACTGAAAAGCAGGTGTGCCTAGAGAGGAAAGAAAGAGCTTTTATATTCGGGGGGAGGAAGACTGAACTGCAGCTGGTGGGTGCTACGGGTTCCATCTCTCTCTCTTTCTCCCTCTTCCTCCCTGTCTCTCCCTCCCTCCCTCTTCCTCCCTCCCTCCCTCCCCTTCTCCCTCTTCCTCCCTCTCTCCCTCCCTCCCTTCCAATACCTCCCTCCCTCTTCCTCCCTCCCCCTTCCCTCCTTCCATTCCTCCCTCCCCATCCCTCCCTACCCCCTCTCTCCCTCCTACCCCTCTCTCCCTCCTTTCCTCCCTGTCGATCCCTCCCTCCCCCTTCCTCCCTCTCCCCCCCCCTCCCTCCTTCCCTCTCTCTCTCCTTGTCCCTCCCTCCCCCTCTCTCCCTCTCTCCATCCCTCCCCCTCCCTCCTCCCCCTCTCTTCCTCTCTCCCTCCCTCCTTCCTTCCCTCCCTCCCTGTTGCAGTTCGAAGAGCAGAATATTGAGGAGACAGTTTTATGGACCACCGGTGACAAAATAATAGCTAGCAAAATCTCTCCCTCCTGAAAGGAACAGTCAGAGGTGAGCATCTTCCAAAAATGGAAATGTCTTCTGACTTGTGTGTCATTTGGCCCTCGACTTTATTTATTTAAGATAATATTGACTCAGCCTTGCTGCCACCTTCCCCCAAAGAGGAACGACCCACCCGCTTCACTCCATTTTGACCCTTCAAAGCCTCGTGAAACAGCAGTGAAGTGTTCCATGGTGGCCTTTGGGGGACGTGGATTTGATGCCTAGGATGGAGAAAGGATCCTGCGTGAGAAGTTGGTAGTCAGCTGGGAGGGAGGGAGGGAGGGAGGGAGGGGAGGCCAGTTGAGCTGCAGAGGAGAACTTTGGAACAAGATTCTTTCAAAAAAGGAGACACTGGAGAAAGAGGATCCCCGACCACACTGGACGATTGGGTTGCAAAAGTAGGTCATCCTTGGGCCCACAAAGGCACAATTCACTTGGAGGAGAATGACGGCCGTTATAGATTCAGATCCAGAGTTATTTTCATGTTCGCTGCTGCCCCTTTTTGGCTGGAAACTCTGAGACGGCGGGTACACAGTGCAAACAACTTCGCAATTCAAAGCATTGAAAGCTTGGGGCAAAACTCTCCAGAGACACCAATGGGGCAGAGAGCAGCGGGGTGGCGGGTAGGGGAGGCATGTTGCCAGCAATGAGCTTAAGTTCCCTCTTAGTTTTTACTTGTGATTCTGAAATTTCATTTAGAGAAGCTGCGTTATAGAGTGGAGTTATATAAATTTCAGTATTACCGTAGTAGGTGCTGGGCTCCATTCACCAGACTTTACAGCCAGCTGTGATTTTTCTAACCATTTCTTCTGGCCTGGGGGGTGAGGGTGGCTAGATGACCACTGTTTTTATTTCCAAGGTTTAAACAAGACCCATCCTGTCTATTCAAGGTAGAAAATTTGAAAACATTTACTAATCGGGGTGAATTTCCTACAACCAAACACAGAGGCTGGAAATAGACAATAAAGTTGTTTTGAGACAACTAACATGTTTGAAAAAACATATATGCTGTTTATTATCTATATATCATATATACTTATCCCATTTTTGCCTCTAGTAAACCTTGGCAAAAGGTTTTGTATGGGTAGAATCACAAGTGGGACCTACATTTTTGTTGCTAAATGATGGCATGGATAAGCAAGGGATCATATGACCAGACCCAATTTTGCCATCGTTTTTACTGTGGTCTTTAAGTGAGTCACACAGTCATTATGTCAAGCATGTAGCCGTTAAGTGATTCACAGAGTTTTTAAGCAAATCTGACTTTCCCCATTGACTTTCCGACTCTGTCAGAAATGGTGTAGGGTCTCCTGCAGGGAGAGGGGTAGGGGGTTGGGCGGGGGGTTTCTGCCTGGGGAATTCTGGGAGTTGAAGTCCACAAATCTTAAAGTTGCCAAGGTTGGAGACCTCTGGACTAGATGACCTACAAGATCCCTTCCAACTCTGTTAATCTGCATCTGACTTTGCTTATTGGAAGTCCACCGGACATTGCAGCTTTGATAAATGTGAGCAGGTTGCCAAGCATCCAAATTACAATCCCATGACTGTGGGAGTGATGCAGTGGCCATAACTTCAGGCTGAAGGTCACCTTTTTCAGCATTGCCCCAACTCTGAACCATTTTTAAATGAGTGGTCATAAGTGGAGACTAGCTATATTGCTTTAAGGTGCTAAATTCAGGATCCTGGAGTTATTGCGTTATCATTCATGATTGCTGTTATTAATGCTCACTTCCCTTATTTTAAGATCACTATACAATTATCAACAGATTGTGCTTTTTAAAGATGATACCATTTTACTTATGACCTGGATTCTGATGGGTGCCCTCATCCCAGTGATCACATTATGGGTACTCAGCAACCAGCCTACATTTACAGTCACCTGCAGCACCCCACATTCACACAACTGCGATTGCCAGAAACCAGTGTTTATTTCCAGCTTTTGGCCAAAAGCGCCCCTTGCAGACAATGGGTTTCCTTAATGACTGCTGAATTCACTTAACGACCACTGCACAAAAGAAGTAAAGTGTACGACCGCCTGAGGTTGCGTGATGACAATTGGCATGACTTATAATTACCATTCTGGACTCAACTATGGCCATGCTTCAAGGGCCACCTATTTGTGGGTTTGTGCTTGCATATTTAATCTAATTAGGTAGCGGCACTTAGCTGAGCATGGAAGAGGAAGCACAGTCATGTAGCCATTACAAACACTTCAAAGTGAATGAGTCCTTAAAGTGAAGATCAAGATAAGAACGGATATGGTGCGTTATTCCCTTTTGCATACAGTCACTTTAGATCCGGGTTTTTTCAAACTGGGCAACTTTAAGTTGTGCAAACTTCAACTTCCAGAATTCCCTAGCTAGCATTCTTTTACATAATTTGTTTTTAGAAAATGGATTGAATCTCACCCTGAGATCCTTAGGAGGCAGACTATGAACAAAATAAATTGTTTTAATAGCTTGTTTTATAGCCATCCCTATGTGTAGTGCGATTGTTCTGACCCAAACCTGGTTCCCAGAGAGCAAACACAAGACAAAGGCAGCAGCACAACCTTTTAACTATGTTAAAACCTTTTAACGTTTCATCTATGAATCCGGTTTCCTCACATATAAAAGGCTGCTTCCAACTGATTAGCTCCGACAAGAAAGAGCCTTGCCAAGTTTTTGCAAGGCTGCCAAAATACAACAGATAAGAAATATTTCCCAGCACAAGACTCTTCAAATACCAATTAAGATACTGCAATGTCCATGAGGCTGAAGTTTCAAAACGTTTTTGCTTCCTGCATAGAACATCTTATTCACAGCTGGCTTTTATCTTCGTGAAGGAGGGTCCATTACCTTGCAGCCTTACTCCAAAGTCGCTCTTGCTGCTGAAGCTGCTCTTTCCTGCGAGCAGCCCTGTGCACATGCTTTACACTTGGCACAGGCTCCTCGGGAACCTCCTCATCGCTGCTGCCAGCCCCCACAATCTCTGAAGGCAGCAGTCCACTCCCTGATGGTCCTGGCCCCTCATCTGAGTCCTCGCTTTCCTCAGCCGTCCGCACCTGCTGCCCGCTAACCACAACAGTGGATCACCTGGACAAAACCAATGTGTTTTGTGGAACCAGAAAGTCTGTTTGCTGTATCAGTTGCAACAGATGCTGCTTGCCTGATGTTGATGCCTCTCTTATGATTCTCCTACTAAATTGCCTTTGCATCATACTAATGTTTTTTTCCCCCCATGTTCTGCATAGCTGGAATCAAGATGACTACAGCTGCCCCAACGTCTGAATATTCCCTGCCTTGGAAGAATGTGACCACAAAATCTCGACAGCAAATCCTTTATCAGAGTAAGAAAAGAAAGGGGTGGCACTGGGAGATTTTATGGGCTTTTCCAGTGGTGGGATTCAACTTTTTTTTACCACCAGTTCTGTGGGCGTGGCTTGGTGGGCGTGGCAGGGGAACGATACTGTAAAATCTCCAGTCAGAGGTGGGATTTGCCTGTTTTCCAAACTACTCAAAATTTCCGCTACTGGTTCTCCAGAATTGGTCAGGACCTGCTGAATGCCACCTCTGGGCTTTTCACCACTAGAGCGTGAAGAAACACCTTCGGGGTTTGAATGAAACAACTCTGGATTTCCTCTGACAAGGTCCCAGTTGCTGCAGAGGTGACAGGATCTGAAGAGCTGGATTAGCAATTCTTTCAACTGGGAACTGAATTGGAAATACATATGTGGGGTCCTTGATGCTCTCTGAGCTTGGTTGTTTTCTGGCAGACGTTTCATTATCCAATTAAGTAATATCATCAGTGCTGGAAGGGATTTGCTCTCTGTTTATGTACAAGTGGCTTGCCCTGTCAGTGTTGATGGGAGTCTTGGAAGGAGTTATATTTTTAATCCTAAAGGAGTTAAAGGTTTCATTTCAGTAAACCATAGCCACATACGTTTTCGTTTATGGTGGCATACGAAGAATGGAATGAAGAGATACATGAGGAATAAAATTTAACTCTTTTTGTTTGCTGTCACTTTATGGTATGTTTTCTCAATCCATAACAAAACCCACAAAGTACAGTTAACATAATGCGCAATATCTGAATTGTCCTGTTAGACCACGCATTAAGAAATATATCCAAACTGGTAAGTTTCTGATTTACCAGGAGAAAGCCACTTTGATGTAGTGGTTAAGGTACAAACCAGGAGACCGAGAGTTCTAGTCCTGTCTTAGGCACAAAGTAGCTGGGCAATCTTGAGCCAGTTCCTCTCTCTTGGCCCCAAGAAGGAAGCAATGGCGAACTACTTCCAAAATATTGCCAAATATTTGCAGGAGCTAGTCTGGCAGTTGCCACGAATTGACACTGACTCAAAGCAGAGGTGGTATGGGGTGGGAAGGGAATGGGGATTTTGCAGTACCCTTCCCCTGCCATGCACACCAAGCCAGGCCCACAGCACCGGTAGTGAAACATTTTGAATCGCACCACAAAGGCACAAATAAATAAAATTACTAAAATGTTGTAAAAGGAGTTCTTCCATGGGAGACACAAGGACATTTTCGCCCAGCCCCTCCCATCAAAAAAACCTACAGGACCATCTCTGCCTTAATTACACTAATTGAATGAACCGTCATAAATTGAGGACTACTTGGCTTTTAAGGGTGAATTAAACCTATAGTAAACAATTACCTATAGCAATTTCTAAGAAAACAGATAAAAATAAGATAAAATTTTGGGGTGTTTTTGTACATATCCTAAAACATGGGAATTATATTTTATTATAAGCTGGCAATTGAAGTATACTTAAAAGCCTGTGCATAAAAGTTGATGTTTTTCTTTCTTTCTCCTGATTAGGCTCTGGAGCAATAGTAGCAGCTATTGTCGTGGGCGTCATAGTAATATTTACAACAGTTCTGCTCATCCTTAAAACGTATAACAGGTTAGCCATTTGATTTTTCTCTCTCTCCAGTTCCTTTCATTCTTCAGAACAATCTACTGCAGGGCCGTTAAACTCAGAGCCCGCCGGCTGGATGTGTGACGCACTGTCCACGCCCACCACCCGGTTTTGCAAAGGGGAAAAAGTCACGCTACGTCACGTGACAACGCCATGACGGTGTGAGTTTGACATCCCTGGTCTGCGGACTGGATGCAATCACTCCGTTCATCGGTTTCTGAGCGGTGAGGGGAGCAGTGACATCACATATGTAATGACATCATTGCACAAATGACATCATGTGGCGGATGTGCTTATTCTGATGGCACTGTGTCTGAGGAAAGCTATTACTCTGGTTGTGTGTTCTGTGGGCGTTTTTTACCTCATAAATCCTGCTGTCACCACATTTTTACATTCAGGCTCTCTGCCATTTTCCTTTTGTGAGACGTTGCAAGCTCAGGTGCCGTTTTTGTTTGTCAAAAAGACAAATGGAGGTCAGTCACCCTCAACCTACAACCACAACTGAGCCCAAAATTTTTGTTGTTCAGCTAGACACTTATGAAGTGAATTTTGCCTCATTTTACGACTTTTCTTGCCACAGTTGTTAAGTGAATCACTACAATGGTTAAGTTAGTAACACGGGTGTTAAGTGAATCTGGCTTCCCCATTGACTTTGCTTGTTAGGTCTCAAAAGGGATCCGGGGACACTGCAACCGTCATAAATACGAGTCAGTCCAGTCACTATATGAACTGTTGTAAGTCGAGGAGGACTACCGGTGGAGTAAGAAGCCGGCAAGGGTTGCTTCTGACTAAAGCAGACTAAAATCCCTGTAAATAAATCTAATTGATTGATTGAAAATATTATGAGCACTTCGAGCAACAATTAATCTCTTTTGTTAATTGTTGTGTATATTCTGTTTTTAATATTGTATGCCATCCCAAATTCTTTTGAGCTGGGCAACCTTACAAATCTGATAAATTAAAGCAGTCACTTCAGGACCTCCTGAACATTCTTGTGGTACAGTATACAGTCCCCAATTTGCAATCATTCATTTAATGACTGTTCAAGCTTACAACGGTACTATAAAAAGTGACTTATGACTGGTCCTCAGAGCATCCCCACAGTCACGTGATCAAAATTCAGGCGCTTGGCAACTGTCGTGTATTTGCAATGGTTGCAGCACCCTGGGGTGACGTGATCACATCTGCAACCTTCCCAGTTGGCTTCCAACAAGCAAAATCAATGGAAGAAATCAAATTTCTTAACAACCGTATGATCCACTTAAGTACAGTGGTTTGCTTAATAACCGTGGCAGAAAAAAAAAGGTTGTAAAATCCAGTGTGACGTACTTAACAACCATTTTGCTTAGCAACAGAAATTCTGATCCCAATTATGGTTGTAAGTTGAGAAGTACCTGTATATTTTTAGAGCTGCAGAAGATTTGGGGAAGAATGCATGTAAGAGAAAGGAAATGTCCTCCAATACCTCTTCCCTACCTTTTCTCATTTAATTTGATTTTAAACATTGTAAAATTTATTCTAAAAAGAAAATAATTTCAGGAAGATTCTCCTGAATGGATGATTTCTTGGAAGAATGCCCTGTGCATCAGGACTGTGATTTGCAAAAGCTTATCTACAACAGCGGTGCTTAGCTGTCAGGAGCCACAGTTTCTTGTTTTTGCTGCTGCACAGCCAGCACACTAACACAAAGTCTGCTTCGTTTTTTGTAGGCACATGAGAATCAAACGAGAGCTGGAGCCAAAGAATGCAAAGACCAACATCCCCTCTGTTTTAGGACAGGACAGTAGCACCTCTGCCAGGAACAGTGCAGTGACATTTGTCCCTGTAGACATTCACATCCCAAAAAGAAGACTTTGAAGAAGACAAGCAAATGGAGGAATAATCAGCAAGAAGTGAACTCTGTGGATCCTTGAGGAATGGAATGGCTCCCATCCCATGGTCCACGTTTCAGTGGTCTGCTGGTCACCATTTTTCCTCGTAGAAGGCAAAAAATGACATCTAAAGGCAACCAGTTGTGGAAATAATATATATAAACTTGCTTGTTGGAAGGGACGGTGAGAACCACCAACCACCATCATTCTTGGAACCAATCATGTCCTTCATATTTTCTTGCTCTGTTGATTTAGGTTCAGCTCCCATTGTCCTGTAAAGTGAAAGTCAGTTCTGCTGTATGGAGGTTCTGAAGACGTCAGAGGGCTTAGTCTTCATCTTGGTTTGTAGTGGGTAATATAGAATCAATATTCTTTCATTTTTGGCTCTTAAAAAGAAGTAGCAGACGTTACCACCAGTTGCCAACCGTCTTCCACCATGGTCAACTTTCAAAATTAGGAGTTCCTTGTTTGTTGGCAGAGTTAGTGCCTTTCTGTAGCATTTCTCAACCTTGGCTCCTTTAAAATGTGCTGGCTGGGGGTTTCTGGGAGTTGAAGTCCACACATCTTAAATTTGCTCAAGTTGAGAAACACTGTTTACCCAGACAAGCAAAAAACTTGATTTCAACAGTCATGTTTTATTAGGCTGATTTTAGCCAACCTCAAATTTTCTTGAGAATGAGTGTGTATTCTCCCAGTCCAATCTTCACCTAACTGACAAGTGAGTTGATAACATTCAGTGGATCAAAGCTAGAATTTTAGGCTGCATTGTCAGGATAGCAGATAGAGACCTCTAGGAGAAGATGCTAGATATCTCTATATACAGAGTTATGAGGGGGTTTGCTCTCCTTTTCCCATGGAACATGTCTTTAATGTCTTCCCTAAATGCTACAGGTAGGGTCGGGAAATCAACAGATTGATTGTGCTGAACGTGTAAAGTGATCCTGGCTAGGTACCTATCCTGGGGAAAGTGAGTTGTCCTAGCTTAGTCTCAAGCACAAAAAACCATGAAGTGAATCTGAAGTAGGAATTCATGAAAAGGTTGTGATCCTTTTGTAAGGCCCCAATAGATACAATCCTGCAGTCAAATTAGTATGCTAAATTGTTCCCGTTCACTTAACTGAAACTTTGCAGCACAGAAATAGTTTGGGGAGATCAGCCTGTCTTCAGAATCTTGTCGCTGAAGCATCTGTATTTATTACACCTCCTTTTTCCTTTGAAATAAACTGAACGGGGAAATGATACTTTTAAATAGCAAGAAAGTAAAATGTGGAATATGACTAGCTGTGTGTGGGGTGGGTGATTCATTTTTCTATAGCGATGGTGGGTTTTTTAAAAAATTCCCATGCCAGAAATAATAAAAAAAATCACAGTCAGCTCTTGGAGTTTGCCGGGATCGTTAAAACTTCTCAACACAGAATGAAAAGGTTTCTGAATTCCTGACAGCCAGCTCACTGGAACAGGAGGGTACATTGAAGCATTAATGGGCTTTCAGGCTGAATAGCCCTGATCTAGTCCAGAAGGGAGCACATTTTGGCTTTGAGGGTGGTGGCCTCGGAGGGCTGATTAATCTGATTCAGCGGGGCCCTTTCTGTGTTGCCAAGCGCCAGGTACAAATGAGAGCCAAGGAATAGGAGGAGACATCAAGCCATCTTACTCCTCACTATCCTTTGGAGCTCAGATTTTGTTTCAGGAGTACCAATTTTCTTTTTAGCCACTCCTCCTCTGGTATGAAGCCCAAGAGGTATAAGAATCCACTTGCTCTTGGGATCCAACTGGTCCCTATTCCAGCTGGTTGTAGTAAGAACATGGTATCTGGGTTTGTCCTTTTCCCTCTGCCTTCCCCATCGCATTTGTCTTACGGAGTTTTAAACTGTAAGCCAGCAGGGAGGGGATGCCTTGTTCTTAACGTTGTGTACCACACGAAGTGCATGTTAGGTGCTTTATAAATGAAAAATAAGAATTAAAAGGTATTTGATCCTGAATCTCCAAGGAGATGTTTAGGAACTCCTTTTGCAACATGCTTATTTAAGTTCTTGAACTTCAGAATTTCAGGGACAGGATCAGTAACTTTATCCACATAGGAGAAGTGTTTGGTCTCCATAAAACCTCACATTCTGTATGTACAATTAACAATGGAATAATTTTTCAGAGGTGATTCCAGTCCGCATATTCTACTCCAAGGACAACTTTTAGAAAATTGGTGAAAATTGCCAAAGCAACATTGACAAAAATTCAAGTTAAGTATCCAGCATTTGATTATAGTACAGTTCCTAACCAGACCTGAATATTAGTAGCTCTCTATGAGAAAATGTTAATTTTTTTTCAAAATACAGTAATAAAATATCAATATTTTATTATATCAATGTAATATGTTAATAAGTAGTATTTTTGTATAAGCAGTTATATAAAAATTATTTATGCCCATAATGGAGCCTGCCTATTAAGGTTATAAGTCATGACAGTTGTAAAGCAAATTGTCACATGACTGACCTGATTTTATGACCTTTTTTGGCAGTGTTCATTAAACAAACTAGTTGTTCGTTATGGGCCAGTTTTCCTGAAAACTGGAAGTAAACTTATTTAATTATTTGTTAAATTTATTTGCTGCCCTGGGGCTACACTGGAAGAGTAAAAGAGAAAAAAAAAGAGAAAATGTAAACATAACAATAATGAAGCAATGAAGCAGTGAAAATAATAAAATTTTGTAATACTGTAATATGAATTAAAAGATGGGTGGAGGTGGGCAGGAAGTTCAGGGGGAAGATGATTAGTCCAGTAGCCACCTCCGTCCTGGGTTTGGGCAAAAATGTACAGTCGCTGTTTACATGGTTGTGTGAATGTGAGCCAGTTGCTACGTGCCCAAAATGCAGTTACACGATGGTGAGCGATGGGGTGGCCATCAAAATTTCAGAATTGAAATACCGGATGACTCAGGGAAGCCACGTGTTTTTCAAGAAACACAAAAATTTTTGTACCTAATAAAAGCCACACAAATGCACACGAAAGCATTGCCCCACCTCATAACTCAATCGCAGCCCGATTTATGCATGCATCACGTCCTTGTTCAAATTCAATGGAATTCATTACCTGATAAGCAGGTTTACAATGACAGTCTGAACTGAAGAGAGGATTTAATTGCCAACTTAATTCCCCCTTAGGAATCCCACCACCCTTGGGGGGGTTTTAACTGCTCTGATGAAGTTGCCTGATTCTCCAGACACCTTCAACTGACATCTAATGGGGGGGGGCGGGAATGTTATGTGCTCTGCTCTTCTCACTTCTTTGAAGCAGCCTTTGATGGGGAAAAAAAAAACCCCTGTGATGAAGAAGAAATGAGTAGGGCTGGGGATGACGACATGATAGCGGTATTCAAGTACTTGAGGGGCTGCCACCAAGAAGAAGAGGGAGTCCAGCTCTTCTCCAACGTTCCAGAAGGCAGGACAAGAAACGATGGATGGAAACTAATCATGGAGAGAAGCAATCTGGAATTAAGGAGAAACTTCCTAACAGGGAGGACAAACAGTGGAACAGCTTGCCACCAGAAGTTGTAGGTGCTTCATCACTGGAGGGTGGGTTTTTTTTTTTTTTGTAAATTTTATTTGAGTTTTCACAAAGAAAAAAAAATACAAATAAAACATCTTTTTTGAAAGTAGCGTAATCCCGGGTTACATTTCTTCATACAGACACAAATTCAACTTCGTGCTCATTTTTATGTTCTATTCCATATCCTATTACTGTTTTACTTTTTCTGCATAGCTTCTCCCCTCTTTTAATGTTCTCAATTTTATTTTAATTATCTCATCTCAATTCAAATCATTATATTTACATTTTTTGTCTGTCCTGTTTCAATTATCTATTATCTTTTCTCATTAAACAAAATTTCTCCTGTAGTTACTGACTGGAGTATGACGCCTTTATATCTTTTGAGTTTATCCATTTAACTCTTATTTAGCCTTCAATATATACCCTAAAGTTATAACATTCAATATAATACATAACTTCCATTCGGATTCTGCTTGGTACATTCTTAAAATACACACTATATTCTTTAAAAAAGAAAAAAATATAAATGTATGTAATTAAAACAACACATTCTATTCCAATTCAGTTCTATTGTTAATATTAATATATTTAATATGTTTTCAGGCTGTTTTTCGGGCCTTTTTCAGGCTGTTTTTGGCCCGAAAATGGTCTGAAAATGGCCCGAAAAACAGCCTGAAAATGGCCAAAAACAACTAAAAACCAGGCACACATGCACCGGCCAGATGGTCTTCGGCTTTCCGGCATGCGCACATGCACCTGTGTTCCACTTTGGGCACTTGGTGCCGAAAAGATTTGCCATCCCTGTTATAGGATCTCCTGCTTGAGCAAGGGGCTGGACTGGAAGATCTCAAGGTCCCTTCTAGCTCTATTCTGATTCTGATTCAGAATACAGCACAAAATCGTATCTCCTGGGAAGGCAAAGTAGTCTGGCATAAAGCAATTTGTAAGACTCAAGGCAAAATCCACTTCCGTTTCCGGTTCACTCACCATATTGCAGATGGTGGAAATGTGTCCAAAACCAGCTGGTAGAGACCTGAAAATAGATTTTCATGACTACGTTCACTGCTCTTAGAAAAAAAAAAAAGCTCATTAAAAAAGCTCTTCTCTGCACACAAACTCAGAACATAGGAACTATGTTGGCAGACTACAGATGTTTGGTATTACAGGAGTGGGTGTGCAATAATCCAACTCAATTCTTTTCACAAAGTGCACAGTGGTGGCATTGTCCCTTGCCTTGTATCATTGTTTTTCTCTAGGCTTGGGCTCACATGGGGGAACTGTAGGACCCAAACAAATCTGAAGAAGTGGTAAAAGGCTTTGGTCGTAGTTCCCAGAATCCAACCAAATGTCCAAGGCAGTTTGCAAAGGCATCCAAGCAGAATAAAAAAGAAACAATTGTAAATATACCTTGGGTGGCCAGAGACTTCCTGATCCCAAAGGTTTTTACCAGCGAGGTGGAAGGAATGACAGAAGGGTAGCTCCCTTCCCCTTTTTATTTTTTATATTTCCCGCTTATTTGTTGGGTAGAGATTCCCTAGATTCTTCCACTGGGGTATGCTGAAGAAATAGGAAGACTTCTGATTTTGGGGGATCAAATTCTTGCTTTAATATATAATGTGATTGGTTTCATTTCCTTCTTTCTAAGAACCTGCCAGGAGAATAACTCAAAAGAAACTGGTTATCCCCTTAGTTAAAAAATATCTCCAAAGTTGCATTGTCAAAACAGAGAATGGAACAGGGAGAACCACTCCAGTCTTTCCGTTTTGTTTTCTCTAACAGAATCTGAAAAATCATTCTGCCAAACAAACCTAACCTTCTTGTTGAGGTTTTTTTGTAGAGGATCTTGGTTTCCAAAATGAATTAATCCAGCAAAAAGCGTTTTGCAGTTTTGCCATGTTTGTGTTCGGCTTTTGCAGGATTTTGCATGTCTTATGCACAGATCTTTGTTGGGTTCAATCATCATTTCAATTGGGAAGCTGTAGATATTTTAATCTAAGAATGCAAGAGTCTTGTTACATTGCCAAATTTAGCCATCAACAGGCATATAGAAATTAACTCTATTAATTTAGTCATCAGCAGGCATATAGAAATTAACTCTATTTATGAAGTATCCAGAAGCAACAAAGACCCCAAATCTTTTAACCAACATCCTGATGAGCAAAAACCACCACTGATTACCACAACCTCCAGACAGTATCCCCAATCCACATATTCTCTCCAAACCTACACAATGCTAGTAGAACAAGCTCCATTCATCTACCCACACACCCATCCATCCCAATCTAGCCAGCCAACAAACCATGTAAGAGTACTGAGATTTTATCTAGTTTGGGAATGAATTGTTTGCAAAAAATGTTTGTGGGGAACACCAAGAATTCCATAAGTCAACTCTCAGTTGCATATGTAGTCCACTGTTGTAACTCCATTTGAGTTTGTATCTGTGAGAGTCTGTGCACAGGGCTGTATGCATTCAAGGCACTAAGCAGTTTTTCAGCTGAACACCTAAGTATTTTGCTCCCTCTAGTGTTAATTTACAAATTTAATTCTGTACAGCTACTATTTTATCGTAGACTCATTCCCACATCCTGCTGGTTACTGCACACAGGCACTTCAACTTTTTTTGATGTGTTTTTTTGATGTGATGGGTGTTTCTCCATCTCATCTTCAATTATCAGGGGCGTGCATAAGTGCACCATGGTGCCTACCATCCCTGTCTTATTGTCCCCATTTATTTGTACCTATTTCCTGTATTCTTACTCATGTTTATACTTATACCTGTTATCTTTTTCAGAGAAAAAAACAAGAAAAGTCCAGTTGCCTTTTGGAAAAACACCTTTGGTACACGCCCACTGCCATATACACAAATGGAAAAAGAAAGAACATAGAATATAGAGAATAATAGGGTTGGGGAAGGGACCTTGGAAGGCTGTATTGACTTTCCCCCCCAAAATGCTTCCTTTTTTCGAGTGTGGCTTTTGAGCTCTACCACATCCACTCATTAAGAGCCCTCTTGTTTACACGGTGCAGCATACCAGATCAATGGCTGTTTTGTTTTAATCTATTTGACCCATAAGTTCCACCTTCATTTTATTGAAAAGGTCTCTAATGATGCAAGAGTGAGATATTAAGCACCCAGGAAAAGAACACTGATGTTTGATTATCTTGTAGGTTAGTAAATTATACTATTTATTTATCATGAAATTTAATTGCCGCACATCCCTTGTCCGATGACTGGGTGGCTTACAGCATAAAAACATTAATACCGTAATCTTCAGCCATTTAGTTGTGTCCGACCCTTGGCCACTCTATGAATCAGTACTCTCCATGCCCCTCTGTCTCACACTGCCTCCTTCATATCGGCCGTAGTCATCTCAGTGTCATCTTTTACAGTGTCCAGCAGACGGGTGTTAGGGGCTGCCCTTCTCTTTTTTTCTCCCGATCTCTCCCAGCATGACTGACCCATGAGCCAGCTCTCGTGATATGACCAAAGTATGAACAGCCTCTTCTTAGTGATATTGGCTACAAGTGACATTGTTGGCGAGATTCGGTCTAAGGACTTCTTTGTTATTTTTGCAGTCCATGGATGCATAATAGTCGCCTCCAAAGTCAACCACCCTTCTCCTGCCTTTTTCAAAGTCAATTTTTGCAGCCATATTAACTAGCAACTGGAAAAATCACTGCATTGACTAATATGTAGTCAGTTGTGAGGCTGATATCTTTACTCTTCCAAGTGTTATTCATGCCAGTTCTTCCAAGTGCTATATTCCTTCTGATCTCAGGGCTGCAAGTCACTACTTTGATCGATTTTAGAATCTAGGAAGATTAACTCCTTTACTGTTTGATGGTCTCATTGTCAATCTGCCTTCTAACCTTGTGTCCTCTGCATTATCTTTGTTTTCTTGATGTTGTTAAGGTGCTAGTCTAACTTTTTTCATTTTCATCTTTGACTCTCAGGACTAACTATTCCAGATCTTCTTTGCTTTCCGCAAGAAATGTTGGAGCATATAGGAGGCTGTTGATATTTCTACCACGGATTTTAACCGCAATGGTAAATTCTTTCAAATGTGCATTTCTTGCAGCTATTTCGATGTACACATTGAATAATATCACAGCCCATAAAATAATTAACAAAAGTGGGCAAAGGAGGAATGGTGGAGGGGAAGTGGGACTAGTTTTTAATTAGACAGCCACCTCTAGCGTGAAGTTTCCCCAGTGATGCCAATGCAAAGCTCAGGTTATTTCGGTCATCAGGACCACTAGATGCAGGCTGGGGAATTCTGGGGATTTCAGTCTTGAAGTTGCTAAGTTTTGAGAAACAGTGCCTTCTTAGAGCAAAGGGATAAATTCAAGAGCCAGGATTACTAATCACAATTCATAGTGTAGGAAGTTACTACTACTACCCCAGTCCTAGAAAAATGAAATACCCTAGGAAATATTAAAAAGGCAGAATATTTCCCCTAAAAAGGGTAGAAACTCAGAAGCAGAAACTCAACCCCCGCCCCTTTGCTAATGGGCTAGGCCAGCCTATTTTACGTAACAAAGATCTCCAGGTAGAGCTATAATAGGAATTGCCCAAAGCCCTTCCATTACATCATCATCCAACAAGGCTCAACCAAGCCTGGGACTCTACAGAGTTGCCCCTGCATAGCCCCATGGGAGTCTGACCACCAATCAGAATACAAGCTCAAATTCAAATCCCAACAGAGGGTATAAAACCCAGACACACTCAGCATCTCACCCCTTCCTTCTTTTCCTTCATCTTGAAGCATGTGATTGTCCTTTTCACTTTGGAGCTCCAAGCCATGATGTGGTCCCGTCTACCTGTAGAAAGTTAGCACCCACCCCTCTCCTAGAAGAATTGAAATATTCTAGGAAATATCAAAAATGCAGAATAGTATATTTCCCTAGATGAAGAAAAGGAGAAAAATGTTTTTCAGGGACAATGAGCAGCTTCCTGCAGCTCCCTGCCCACCCCCCTTCAGCTCCAGGGTGATGGGATTAAGACATGGCCCTCAGGAAATGATAGGATTATCCATCTCACCACAGGGCACCTGGAAAGATTACACCACCCAGCAGGGTTCAACCAAATTTAGCACACATACAACCTACAAAGCTAGCTATGACCCAATCAGGATACTCTTCCTGTACCCCAGGAAGTTCAAAGCTTAGAAAGGGCGTAAAACCCAGGCACTTTCAGCACCTCAGCCTTCTTTCTTTGGAGCTCCAAAGCCATCTTGTCCTGTCCACCATTAAACCATCTTTCCAAACAGCCTCTATGTTTCCAGTGTCTTTTTCCCCACTTGGAACTGAACATAGAAGGATATTATTCTTCGGACATTTGGTTTGCTTGTTTCATTCTGAGAGCTGAATTGCACCTCTGCAGGATGATAAGGACAGATAGTCCTTGCCTTAGGACAACTGCACCCAAAATTTGTTGTTAAGTGAGACATTTGAATTTTGCCCCATTTTAAGACAGTTCTTGCCACAGCTGTTAAACACTTGCCAATGATAAGTTGGTAAACTCTTAAATGAACCTTGGCTTCCTTGCTTGTCAGAAGGGTTGCAAAAGGAGGTCACACTGCAACCGTCATAAATATGAGTCAGTCGCAAAGCCTCTGAGTTTTGATCACCCGATCCTGGGTATGCTGCAAACTCTTAACTGTGAAAAATTGGACAAAAGTCATATTTTTCAGTGCGGTCGTAATTTTCAACGGTCACTAAACGAACTGTTGTAAGTCGATAACTACCTGTCCTCCAAAGCCCATTCCGTAAAGTCTCCTTGTTCAATAGCGCCCGGTCGTTACGGGTAGTCATAGCAACAAGCTACCTTCTGCCCAGCTTCTCACAGCAACCGCGGGCGGTGACGCAATCCCGAGCGAAAGGCTCTTTGGGCTACCCCCCCCCCCCCCGATGCCCGATTGGCTGAGCCACCTGATCCATCCTCCCCCCGCCTTTGCAGGATTGGTCGGGAAACGAAGCACGCGAGCCACCGTTGGCCGGATTTTTCTTCTCTCGTTTTTCCCTCTCGCCTCTTTCGCTTTCTCTTCAGGCCCCGCCTCAATTATTACTGCGCGTCACGCAGCCCCCCACACCGCGCCTGCGCTTCCCGCGCGAAAGGGTCGGCCCCCTTTAAAGCCGAGAGGAGGGAGAAAAGCCGGAACGTCTGCCGTTTGAGCGCCTGCGCGCGCCTGCCCTTACCGCGGTGCAAGCCGGGATACGGAGCCGCGCTCTGCAAGGCCAGGCTGGAGGAATCAAGATGGATGCAGGCTTTTTTCGCGTAAGTACTGAGGAGGGATGAGGCCGGCTGGGACGGGTGCGACGGGGAAGCTAAGGTGGAGAGCAGAAGGCGCTCCAAGCGATCCGAAGCGAGGCCTCAGCCGCCTCAAGGTGGCCGGCGTAGCTGTGTCGCTGCTCTCCTTCCCACCCCCGCGATCCTGCCAGGAGCCGAGAAAAGAAAATGGCGGCGGAGGCGGCGACTCTCTTCAGCGCGCGGTAGAAACTGAGGAGAAAGGATTGGGTTCTCCTCCCGCACGCTTAATGCCGTCCCCTTTTCTTCCGGCCTCTTTCCTCTTTCGGCACGAGTTATTTTGAGGCCTAAACGGAGGGGCTTGTCGGGCTTTCTTCCCTCCGCCAGCGCCAGCCTTCCTCAACCTGGCGCCCTTCTGCCGGGACGGACTACAGTGTCCATTACTCCTGGCCAGGAAACGCATTGGATTGAGTTTCTCTTACTTTAGTGCCTTTCTTTTTTTAACCCCCGCCATGCATCCACCTTTCCGAATTACTTACTTAACGTTGCAATTTATTGTTACAAAACCAGTGCCGTTATTTTATGATTTGAGTGGGAAATTTGGCATGCTCGATAAATCCAGAGTATGCCTTTTTGTATAAAACTATTCTGACTGACTCCAAAGCCAATAATTGGGGAGGGGTTGTGGGGGGAGATTCTAATTTATTTGGTGGAGAAAATTGTGTTACAAAATCTGCAAAAATTCGAAGGATTCGAAAACAAGTCAGGTTAAAGTCAGCTTGTTTACAGTGAAAACTTAAAATATAGCTAGTTCTCTTTTGTAAGTACTGCAAGCACTTTTGTAAGTGCTACTAACCTTGTTGGGGAAAAGAAACGGTAACTTCCTTCAGGATCCCAAATTTTACAGCCCTGAAATCAAAGTGAGAGATAGAAAATCAGTGTATCAGTTCATTGAAAATCCTCTAAACAAAAAGTGAAAACTTGGCAATGAAAGTCCTCTAAACAGAATGAAAACATTGGGCTTGATCAACTTTTCTGTGACAAGATGTACTCAAAAAGCTTAGAATGTTTCTGTTTGCTGGTGTAAACCCACTTACTAAACAAATAAAGCTGTACTGCAACAGTTAATATTACTGAATTTGGATTGATAACATCTAGTTTGTGAGTAATCTTTTTGGCCACAGACATATACTCAAATTAATCCTACCTCTTGGTTGGCTTTGTAGGCATATTGTTAGGAAGCATGCCTATACAGATTGCCTTAGCACTGTGAGAAAAATGGTTGTGAGTAAATGATAGTTTGGGGTGTTGCTAGTTTATGACTGTGAAACTGGCCCTAAAGTGCCCTGCTGCTTGCTTTCTAGAAGGGTAAACTCACAGACAAAAATAATCCCCAAATGCTGAGATTATAACGTGTCTTTTACAGGCATTGATACTTTGTGGTTGATCCCGTGGCATGCATGCTAAAAGTCAGCAGCTTTTCTTCCATGTATACTGGGGTTGGATATCAAGCAGGCCACTGGTCAGATTTGACCACAGTGGGTTATATAACTATACCTCATATTATGTAAGTGGCAGTTGGCCTGTGGAACGGCAGGAGTATTGACCCTTAGCACTGCTGGAATCCCTTCATGCTGGACTGCACATTTCCTGCCTTACAA
Organism: Pseudonaja textilis; assembly: GCF_900518735.1. Next base: position 8,153,298 of record NW_020769327.1, on the reverse strand, counting down.
GTCTGCCCAAACCATATTGATGCTTTCATTTTCAAGCAAAATAATTTTAGGAGAAAAAATGAATTAAACATGCCATTTAAACCTAAAAATGTTTGGTTAAATAAATAAAATTTTAAGCAAGGACAGTAACAACTAAAAATAGAATCTGAACTCTGAAATTCATTCTATGAAAAAACAAATGTATTACTTACGTTAACTCACCTAAACTTTATCTAAGGAATAAATTTGTTTCTACAATGCATATTTCCTAATTATTTCATATGCATAAATGTTATTTTTCATAGTTGCAAATTTTTGAAAGTAAATCTCAGTTTAACAGAAAATTGAACCTCTAATTCTTTTTAAGTATTGTTTCTCCCATTTTAACAACATGTAACTCTTCAGTGGAATTGTTTTTGTCTTCATATTTTAATATTTTGCTATTTTGGAGCACCAGTTTGATGTGATTAAAGCATCAGGCTGGAAACCAGGAAACTCTGAATTCTAGTCCTGCCTGAGGCATGAACCACCTAGGTGAATCCCTATCAGTCACTCACTATCAGCCTAGGAAGGAGGCAGTGGCAAATCACCTCCAAAATCTTGCCATGAAAATTGGCTTGAAGGCACCACAAAAAAAAAAACACAATTGTACTTTTAGTGTTTTGATTGTTGAATACAATAAATAAATTAAGGTAATGAAACTACAAGTGAACAATCAATTCATTGTGTGTGTTTGTAGTTTTTTTACTTATTTGTAAGATATATTAATTCAAAATTGTTTGATTTCTGGGAGTTTGTATGATCTGATTTTCTTAAGATATAGTTTATAGTTGACAAGCCAGAAGGTTTATGCAAAGGGTTTTGGGAAACATTAGTGGAGTTGAGAAGATGAGTTTGTCTTGAAAGAATGGTTGTAGAGTAGTCCTCCATCTAGGACCACAATGGAGGTCAAAGTTTCTGTTGCTAAGCAAGACTATTGTTAAGTGAATTATGTTCTATTTTATGACCTTTTTGCCATTGTCAAACGAATCACTGCAGATAAGTGAATCATGCAGTTGTTAAGGTGAATCTGGCTTTCCCTATTGAGATTGCTTGTTGTAAGCCAGCTGGGAAGGTTGCAAATAGTGATCATATCACCCTGAACAGCGCAATTGTCATAAATACGTGTCAGTTGTCAAGCACCTGAATTTTAATTACTTGACCATAGGGGTGCTGTAACAGTTTTAATATAAAAAATGGTCATGTCACATTTTTCAGTGCCCTTATAACTTTGAATAGTCACTAAGTTGAGGACTATCTGTAATTGAATTATTTTATTCTTACAGGGTACAAGTGCAGAACAGGATAACCGCTTCAGCAACAAACAGAAGAAGCTGCTAAAGCAACTGAAATTTGCAGAATGCCTTGAAAAGAAAGTATGTTTGTGTTACATTAATGAATTTATTTTATTTTTAATAGACATTTAACTTTAAGAAGAGCCTACAGCTGCTGATGTTCAAGACAGATTTGATTTGGAATTTTGAGAGTCACAATGTAACAGGAAAACTACATACAGAAGACAGGGTTCAAGTTGCAGTGTATACATCCATTTCCTTTGGAACAGTTTTCTATTTTGAAGCTACTCTAATCCAAATTCCCTATAACAAAGCAAATTGATGTTGCTCAGAGACATGTAACTACCAAGAAGCTAAGTATAGAGCAGAAGGGAAGTCCCCTTCCAAACAAAATAGCCTTTTCTCATATGAACTAGGAATGATCAAAGAATTTTTTTAAAAAAATGGAAAGAAAGGAATTGCATTACAATTATATCCATGGGCAGTGTGTAGATTCTCTATACAGAAAGTTGCAGTTAATCTTTGGGGGAATTGCTTCTGTTTAGGAAAATTATAATGATCACTACATATAGTTAGATGACATTAAAAGATAAGTTTTAATAAAATAGCTTCCAGTAATTGGTAAGAAAGCTACTAAGAAGGATCACAAACCCCATTGATTTGTCCATATACACTGTACATATCTATATCTGTGTATTGTTGCAGAGCAATATATTAACATAGTATGTACTGTGTATCAGTAAAAGCCTCCTTAATACCTTCCAAAACTTCAACATGAGTGAGAATTAATGGAGGTGAATATATCTGGACAACATGACAATGGAACCTGCGCTGCTTGTTGCTATATTGTAGGATGGCAAGATTTTACAGTAGTAAGTACAGTATCAAGCAAGGTTTATCTTAAAATTCTTTCTCATTTTATAGGTTGACATGAGCAAGGTAAACCTGGAAGTAATCAAGCCATGGATAACAAAGAGAGTAACAGAAATCCTTGGATTTGAAGATGATGTAGTAATTGAATTTATATTCAATCAGTTGGAAGTGAAGGTAATAATTTTGCTGTGGTTGTTTTTCCGTATACGTAATTGTATTGCATAATTATTCTGTGTAAACTGAAATTTTTCTGTCAAAAAACCAGTTGAAATTAGGAGGGATTTTGTTGCAATGCATATTGTGAATAATTCACTTTGTAAAACGTTAAGGTTTACAGTTTTAGTGAAGGTGCATAGTATGCAAACTGCTCAGGTGAAAAATCAGACTTACTGTGTTGATTTTGCTGTTACATGTTAAGCTACTTTGACAGCAATTTTCTAATGATGATGTGATTTATGATTTAAAAGGCCTGAACCAAAATGGAAGTTATTCCTTGCGTCTGAAGTATAGCACCATCACCTTATTAGGTCACAGCAGAGTGAGTGTCCAATGTCGCTCTGACCAACTCCCTTGATGATGCAGTGTGTGTTTGGAGGTGAGTTGTGTAAAGTGGCCGAACCAAAGACAGAGAAAGCATCCAACAGAAAGAAATTGGGCAAAGCTTTACACTGCTCTTTAAATTGTTTTGAATTAAATCACATTAATTATAAAGAATGAAGTGCAGTTCTAAATTGGTAAGAGACGTTCAGTGGAGACCTACTCTGTTTAGAACTATGTTCAGCTGGGATGGCGGGCTTTATATATGATTATAAAAGTACACTTTAGTTTAATTTAGAAAGCTTAAAGGTTCAAGCTGTTTTTCACTGAAATCAGTGGCATGGCGCCCCTCTGATATCAGCTAATTAATAGTGAGACGTACTATACAGCATGAACTGCGTAAATGAACTTGCGTTCATGATAAACAGTCTTCTATTTTGCACAGACTGCGGCTGCATTCCAAGAGATAGTAAAAGTGTTTCTCTAAACCATTGGCAAAATGTTCTTGTTCTAATATTCTCTATGCTCAATCTTTCTTCCAAAGAATTCATCTTTGATTTGACTGAACAGTTGAAATTTCAACTGAGAAAGGTATTGATGTTTTCTTTAAAAAAAGACATGCTGTAATTTGAAAGTAGGTTTTTTTTTTAATGTCCATATTTGTAATCCCTTACTGTATTTTAATAGAAATTCTGTTGGGGGAGCAGGTTTAGGGGAATCAGATGAAGTATGATATTGTGGTAGGAAGTAGTTTACTAATATGTATTAATAAAATAAAACCTTAATGTGCAGTTTTAATTCCCCTTCATAGAAAGCATGATTTGAAGTTTAGAACTTAAAAAAAAAACATTTTTTTTCTTTCTGTGGTTGTGTACTCATTATTGCTTGTTCGTCTTTTGCAATTTAGATAAATGGTATAACATTAAACTCAAGGTGATTGAGTTGCAGTAGGGAGTCGGAAGCAAGCCAAGGGAACATCTTTCTCTACAGGGGACTTGGCGATTCCAAACCCCCCCAAAGTTCCAAGAAGAAAAAGAAGACACCTGGAATCTGTACTTGCTTTGTGCTGTTGAGCTATGCTTGTTACATGGACCCTGTTGCTTTGACCAGCAACTTTAGAACTAAATTGCCCACCTGTACTGTGAACCACACTTGACCTCTTAATCCTTTGTGGTCATCACATAATTGTCGTTAAGAAAATGATGGCAGCTTTCATTCCATTAAATAGTTAGTGGAGGTTTAGTTTAGTTTACTGATGGAAGTAAGAAAATGCATGCATAAATTCTTTTTCAGTTTTCTTAGCAGGATTTCAGTGATATTGTAGATGACTCTGTAATGTTAAGTGTACAGCTTCTGTCCATTGTACAGATAACTTAAAAGGATTTTTCAAGGAGCGGTACCAAAGAATGCTGGGGGAAAATGTTTAGAAAGATAATTAGAAGAATACACCATCTATTATGATGCTGCTATGGCAAATTCATGACCCTCTGTTTCAGTGGCTGTACAGGTCATACCTTATGAAATCCACAAAGGATTAACAGGCCACTCTGAATGTAATGGTAAGGCAAGAGAATGTTGGTTATTTGTTAGGGCAGTTACTGAACAACTTTTAAGCAAAGTTTTGTTTAAAAAAAACTAATAAAATGAGTAATATCTTGTCCATGGTAGAAGATTAAATCAAAATAAAGAATAACTTGCTTGGGTTTGGTTTTTCAAATAACCTGTATTTCTTCCTGTCATATCTCTTTACAGAATCCTGATTCCAAAATGATGCAAATCAACTTGACTGGATTTTTGAATGGGAAAAATGCAAGAGAATTCATGGGGGAACTATGGCCACTGCTGTTAAGTGCTCAAGAAAACATTGCTGGTATTCCATCTGCTTTTCTGGAGCTGAAGAAAGAAGAAATAAAACAAAGACAGGTGGGATTATGTTAAGGGTGGGTTTTACATAAAATAAAAATATTCCTGGCACTATCAGTAATGTAAGTAGAGTAGGATTCAGCTTTTTGGGCGGGCTTTTTAATTAAGAGAATGTTGGGATTTGCTGTTTCAGATTGAACAGGAAAAGTTGGCTTCAATGAAGAAACAAGATGAAGACAAGGATAAACGAGACAAAGAAGATAAAGAGAACAGAGAAAAGCGGGACCGCTCTCGGAGCCCCAGAAGGTGATACTTATTTGCATGTTGACACTGAGCATGTCTTGAAGACAGTGGTAGAGCAATACATGAAGACTTCTTTTAAATGAATATGCCATCTTAATGCTTGCTGTCTAAATTTTGTGGTTGAAGTGCATTTTTGCCTTTGCTTTGCTTGTTGCAGTTATTTAGCTGAAAACATGAAAGAACCAAGGGTTTGCCCATATATATTGCATCCAGCCACCCAGTTCCTTTAGGCTAACTAGGCATATTGAACACAAATGTACAAACTTCTGTACTGGAACTTCTGATAAAGCAGGGCTCCAGTTCTCTGATGGACTTTCAAGGGCCTTCAGCCCAAGTACTTTCAGGCTTCCCCAGATACAGTGCTCCGCACAGACAGATAGGAAGGAAAGGGCCTGCCTACATGACATCAGCCCATCACATTTTCAGTCCTTACAGTTACAAACTAAATGTCTCCAGAAAGTTACTGAATGCAGTAATTTTACAGTCAGCAGTCAAAATAGAAAGTTAGGGATGTCCGTGTGATAAAGGTTCTTAATCAAAATGCACGTTGGGTTGAGCATATTTTTTTTAGATCTATCCTAAACTAAATTTACATTTGTCTAGACGCAAATCAAGATCTCCTTCCCCTAGAAGACGCTCATCTCCTGTTAGGAAAGAGAGGAAACATAGCCATTCTCGATCACCCCACCACACAGCCAAAAGTCGCAGTGTTACACCTCTGCCAGTAAAGAAAGAAGAGACACCAGAACCAGAACCTTCCATGAAAGTAAAAGAAACATTGATCCAGGAGGCCACATCTACCAGGTAACACCATCGATGATTAATTCTTTTCCTCCTGGTTTTGTAATGATGATGTTAAATCAATGAAATTAGACGTTTATGTGCACTGTTTATTTAGTTATTTTTATCCTTAGGGCTTCTGAAATACTAGTCGCTAAAGATCCTGTTGTATAACATAGTGGGTCCTAAAATAGCGACACAATGTCAGCCTTGCACTAATATAGTCTTTGTAATTTATTTTAACAGTGATATCTTGAAAATCCCTAAAATTGAGCCTATGCCGGATACTAAGGAAATATCTCCAGAAAGAGTTTCCAAAAAGGAAAAGGAAAGGGAAAAAGAAAAGGAGAAGGCTCGTCCAAGATCTCCATCTCGATCTAGATCAAGATCAAAGTCTCGATCACGTTCCCCATCTCATTCAAGACCAAGAAGACGTCATAGATCACGATCCAGGTTAGCTAGTTCAAATTCTTTCTGAAAATAGCTCACCTTATATCTTAACCTTATTAACCATTGTTAATAATGACGGCATAATATTAAATATATGAAGCCTCAATGCTTCCATTTATCCATTATTCTCAAATGATCCTCTCTTGGTTTTTTTAGAATCTATCTTCATACTTATACTAGCCTTGCCTTTCTTGATACATATTATAAAGCAGTTCTCTTTCTGTGCTACACGAAGTAAACATCTAGAGTAATTTGTAGCTTTGGCATGTAGGTAGGTGCTATTGTTTTTTTTTCGCTTAGAAACTTTGTAAACATTCAGTTACATAAAATCAGTATCTGATTTTTTATCCTTTGTACAATTAGGTCTTACTCACCAAGGAGGCGGCCTAGCCCAAGAAGGCGCCCATCTCCTCGGAGAAGAACCCCACCGAGACGTATTCCACCTCCACCCAGGCATAGAAGAAGTAGATCTCCTGTGAGGCGGTAAGAATTTTGAAGTTTGCAGGCAACAATCACACTGAAACTTTTGGGACTGTCCTATCCTGGTTCCCTCTGAATCTTTGTTAGATCTTAGCTGCAGTTCTAGCAATTGTACTTCAGAGTACACTCCAAGTAGGAGGCTATGTTACATTTTTGTTGCTTCTTATGCTACCCACAGCTCTCTGGGTTTCATGGAGAAGATAATAGAAAATATTTTTCAGGCTGGCTTGAAAAGATGAGTTTAATTATGCTTAAAATCCTGATAGGAATAGGTCTGCTTTGCAACACAATTCTGTCAGGAAAACAAGGCTATGAAATTTTATTCTTTTTATTTATTATTTAACTTTTATGTCACCTATATTGAAAAATTGTCATCTTACAAATTAAGACCTTGTTTTTCTTCATTGTTTGCGTTTTAGACTGACATACCAGTTTAGTTGGAAATATATTTGTGGCTATGCTTTTGGCAGGAGGGCTTTCAAGGAAGAACACGAGGATTGTTTGCAATGTTGTTTAAAATTCCTTCTCTGACTTTTTTATTGGCCCATTTTCTACTCTTGCTGATACTGACATTTGTAAAGCTGAGATAGACAAAACAGACATTTGTAAAGCTGAGATAGACAAAACAGTAGTTGAATTTGCTTAGTAGAATTATAAGAAGTACAGTTTCATAGTCATATGACCTTTTAATGAGTATTGCTCAAGGGAGGACACCCCAACCCCCACCCCCACCCCCCGGTTGTTGGGAATTCTACAATCAAAGGTGGGTCATCAACAAGATGAGAGCAACAGAACTGACCACAATTGTGGTCAGAATTCTGTAGGCCCTCCTTTAAACGTAATGAATTCAGCTTAGTTGCTGACTCTGTATGTGTTTGCCTGGATGTTTTATGTTTGGAAAAGGTCAGCTATTTTTCAATTCTCTTATTTTGAGTGATTTTGACCAAGAATAAAAACATTGTGTAATATGTTGACTATTCAGACTACCCAGGTCTTAATACAGAAACTTTAACCATTACTAAATGGTATTTAACCTATAAGGTGATGCAATAGTTCTGCATAATGTAGAAAATGAACATTCTGTTATTGGAAATATCGTATTAGGAGTTAGTAAAATCTTTGTGAAACTGCAAGGCAGATCATTCTTCAGACTAAGTTTAGAGCATATTTAATATCAATTTAATGTTTTAGGAGGAGGAGATCATCAGCATCATTATCAGGAAGTAGTTCATCCTCATCATCTTCACGTTCTCGATCACCACCAAAGAAACCGCCTAAGAGAGTTGTCTCTAGTCCTCCTCGGAAAACAAGAAGGCTTTCTCCTTCTACAAGCCCCCCAAGGCGAAGACACCGACCCTCCCCACCTCCCAGTCCTCCCCCCAAACCCCGCAGGTCACCAACACCACAGCAGTCTAGTCGTACAAGAAAAGCCCGTAGTTCTGTTTCTCCCAATAGGACGTCAGGTAAATGGAAATATTTTTGAAAATATTCCAAGCTATTCTGATAATGTTTTTAGCCTCAAATGCTTCTGTATTAAAGTGCTTAACTAGCTATTACTTAACTTTGAAAGAAAACTGCAATATTTCCAGTAAGATCTGCTTTCCAGGCTGCAACTTACTGTGTGAATTGACCAGGAAATTAGTCTGTTTCTGCATTTTAGCTACTTGACTTGTGTGTGTCACATTTTTCTTAATTTGATGAAATATGTAGACTTTCTCTTAAATATTGACAATTTTTAATAAGGTGACTTGCATAAGAATCATAAGTACTTTCACATGATTATGATATAAATGAGTTTTAAATGTTGTTTACTTTTTTCTTCTCAGCACCTAAGCATAAAAGTATTGAAAAGAGAGAATCTCCCTCACCTGCACCAAAAACAAGAAAAGTTGAACTGTCAGAATCAGGTAGGTTTCTGAATTGTCCTGTATTTTCCAATGACTGTGATAATGAAAAGAGTTAACTGGAATTCAATCAGTTAGATCCTAATACCCATTGTAGGTACAGTTTAATTAAAATCAAAGGACAAACAACTCAACAATAACAAAAGTTGCAATTGGATCTCAGTCATCATTTGATTTGCATAGCCAAAAAGCCCAAAGGAACTAAAACTTATTTTTACATGTATACAAAGGAAGATCATAGTCGGTATATATTAGTACTTTATTAAAGTACTTGATTAATATGAACTATAATTTTTTCCTGCCTAATATTTAGAAGAAGACAAAGGTGGTAAAATGGCAGCTGCAGACTCTGTGCAGCAAAGACGACAGTACAGAAGGCAGAACCAGCAGTCTTCATCTGGTATGGTATTTTATCTTTTGTATGTATACTTGAAATAAGTTTATTGTTTACTGCGGTTTTCTTCTCAGGTATAAACTGTAATTTGACATAGACTAGGAATTTTTGTGTCCTGATGCAATGAGACGCTCTTAGATATGAGTAAAAGTTTGCTTTTAGAGATAAGAGACAGGAAAAAATGGAGGAGAAATGCAGCAAAACTTTGTTTGTTGCTCATGAATCCCATATATATATGAATATATTAAAGCGCTTTGTAAAAATTACAATATCTGATTTTCTTGTATACTGGAGAATAAATGTTTTATTTGATGCCTGTCTATGTTGTTTTCTGCCTAAGAGGACATTGTGTTCTTGCTTGTCATTGCTGAGTGTTTGGTTCTTTGAAGAAGCAAAGACTGAAAGTTCCTATTGAAAATTATGTAAATATATAGTTGTGATCCTCTTCTCTCCCACTATAACTAAAGTTCTGTATAACAAAGAACTTTTAACAATCCTGAAAATATTGTTAGGAGTAGTTTCTCAACATTAAGTCTAATTTACAACTCTAGGGTAGACCAAGATTAAGCTTTAAATGAGCAAAAGCATTCCATTTTGCTTTTAAAATGGTTTATCAAAGTGTCTTGTATTTTTCAATACTTCACTAAATTTCTATATGATTTGAACTGCTTGGTTTGGATCCTGTGGGGCAACTGAATAAATAAATGAATAAACGTGCTTCCTTCCTTTTCTGTTTCTACTCTGTAGGACAAAATACACTGAATATTCTGCACTGCACAATTATATCACATTTTAATAACAATTATTTATTGTGGTTTAGATTCTGGTTCATCATCATCTTCTGAAGAGGAACGACCGAAAAAGTCAAATGTGAAAAATGGTGAAGTGGGTAGACGACGACGGCACTCGCATTCTCGCAGCCCATCTCCTTCTCCACGAAAGTGGCAGAAAGAATCTTCTCCTCGGTAACTTCCTGTTGTGTGTTCAGGCTGATCTTTTTTTGTTACTAATGGTTTCTTGACCGTCTGATAAAAAGCTACTGGAATTTCTGAATAGATATCAGTGAACATAATTCAGGTCCTGACCCATTCTGAAAGCATGTGGCTAGATTTATTCCTCACTCGCAATCCATGACTTCTCTATTCATGGCTAGTTTTTTTTAAAAAAATAAGCCTGTCTTGATATATCATATTAAGCCATAAAACCATGGTTTATAAACCTTAATGGCTGAGTTCACACCCTAATGAACCATTGCATGAATACAGTATGAACCCAGCTATCATGTCCAGTTTTTGCTTTCATTTTAGCTATGACAATTTTGCAGCTGTTCCAGTCTTTTGGTTTCATCCATTATAATATAGTTTTCATCTCAACCTAAAGGGTAGCTATTTACTGATGAGTAAGGGATTTGTTGTGTGCAGATACGAGCCATTATGCACTGCAGTACAACATACATTGAAATTTGATCAGTTTTTGCCTGCTAATTGATCCTCACAAATGAATTTTTCCTCCCTCCACTGCTGTCAGGATGCAGATGGGAAAGAGGTGGCAGTCACCAATTGTTAAAAGGTTGGTCAGCAGGTTATTCTGTTCGGAGTTAAACTTCAATGTGTTTTGAGAATGGAGCATTTACTGCTGATTTAATCACAACTGCATGTTTCCCCCTTCTAGAAAATACAGTAAAATAAGTAAATCACATAAATGGTGGCATAAAGGTGGCAGTTTTCTATTGCTTCTATAATTTATTAGTTCACTGGGCAGAAGTTTAAAAGTATAATTTTTAAAATAATTTTTAAAAACAAAAATGTGGAAGACAGTTCAGCATTAACAAATGCTGTAGTGAACTATAGTGAGGATCAAAGGATTTATTTATTTTATATTCCACTTTTTTTAATAAAAAAAGCAAAATGAAATTGGCACAGATCAATGACTATAAATTGGTCCTTGGTCATATCCATCTTCTTTCTAAAGACAAAAAATCAAGATATTTTAATGAGAGGTGATATGTATTGAGGTAGAAATGAGTTAAAGAATATTGGATGTATTTGGTTAAAATCTTCATAGTTGTATCGGTTACCCGGATATTTTCTCTTATTGCTCGGTGTCTCTGGAAGAGCTGTTTCGTAGCAGATTTTAGTTCTGCCAGGAATGAAATGTTTAAAGTGGACAGCTGCCGCTTCTGTACACGTCCCAGTAGTATTCTGATGGACCTCATCAGTGCGAGTAGATCAGTTGCCAGTACAGGTAGTTCTTGCTGAACAATGGACTTGGCAATTCCATCGTTAAGTGATGCTCTTGTAAAGTCAGGGATGCTCTTGTAAAGTCAGGGTCACGTTAGCACACCAACCTACGCTAGCAGCTGCCATCGTTAGGTGAATTCTACATGGCTACAGTATCCCATGTTCATTTGATCACTTTTTGCATCCTCTTGCCAGCTTTCCCATTGACTTTGTCAGAAGCTGGCAGTGAAGTTGCAAATGATGATCCATGTAACCATGGGATAGGATTGCAAGCTGGATGCCAAGCATCCAAATCACAATCGTGACTTTAGGGATGTGTGACAAGTCCCCCTCATTCAGTGCTACTGTAACCTTGAATTGTTGCTGAATGAGTGGTCGTTCAAAGAGAACTTCCTGTACTATTAGAACATCGATCAAGGATAGCACAAAATGAATTACGTTCAAATCTCAATCAATTGTAGGTTGTCTATTTTGAAAGAAAGGCCTTGTGCAATAGAAGACATTCTATACCACCTAAATTGCCAAATATATGTCTCCAAGTTGTACACTACTTGCCTACTCAGGCAATCATGCATGAGATAATTTTGCTTTAACCACCCAGGGTACGGTTTTCCTATCATAAAGCCAGGCACTTTGTAAAGTAGGTAACAACTGGTGGTTTCCAGATGTCTTTGACTGCAGCTGTGACTCCTGACCAGTGACTGGTGGATTGGGACTTGTGGAACTGTAGTCCTTAAAGCACTGCTTGATACTACTATAACAGTAGCCTCTTAAGCACCCCTTGCTCTTTCAAACTTATTGTCCTCTTTCCTTACAGTAGGAGGAGGCGAAGTCCCTCCCCCCCACCACCCAGAAGACGACGGTCTCCTTCTCCTGCCCCCCCTCCAAGACGTCGCAGGTCACCGTCACCCCCACGACGAAGGTAATGTTGCATGTTTGTAGAAAAATGCTGGTCTCTGAGATGGAAGTCGCGATGTCCAGCTCCATAGCATGCATTGTAGCATTTTCTTTTTGGGAATATTCAATTAGTGGGAAACATTTTATAATGCTAATAATCCCTTCAGGATGACTTACAGAAATATTTTTAAATGCATACAAAAATCTAAAAGCAGAAAAACCTTCACTTTTATAATACAAGATTTAAAAGTGTAGGAACATTTAGAAATTATTTTAGTGAACAGGTTTTAACAGGTGATTCTCAATATGTTTTTGCTGTGATACCTAAGTGCAATTGCAATTAAGGGAAAATGTACCTTCTCTATTTCACTGTATTTTTTGTTCCTTCATTTTGCAATTTGCCTAGGTAACAACCCTTGTAATTTGGCGATTTGATCAATATGTTTATGTGCCTTCTTACTTCTTAGGTCTCCTTCACCACTCCCTCGCCGGCATTCGCCTACACCCAGAAGATACTCTCCTCCCATTCAGAGGAGGTATTCTCCTTCTCCTCCTCCAAAGAGGCGAACAGCATCACCTCCTCCCAAAAGAAGGGCTTCTCCTTCTCCGCAGCCTAAGCTCAGAGTCTCTCGGTCTCCACCACCAAAACAAAGAAGCTCTCCGCCCGCAAAAAGACGTTCGCCATCTACATCTTCCAAGCACAGGAAAAGCTCCCCTCCTAGCAGGTCCAACCGGGAACCCCGCTCTCCACTGCAGAACAAGCGGCATTCGCCTTCCCCACAGCCTAGGCCTTCACGGACCTCTGCCAGCCCCCCATTGTTGCGTAGGGGTCCTTCTTCATCACCTCAGCGAAGGCAGTCTCCATCTCCAACCTCTAGGCCCATCCGAAGAGTCTCAAGGACTCCAGAGCCCAAGAAGTCAAAGAAGTAAGTGAAACACATGGAACAGTTTTAGATTTGTGTTTTTCAAACTTCACCTTTGAGATGCAGCTGGGGAACTTTGTGAACTTGTCCACACATCTTAAAGTTTCCAACATGGATGAAAAACATGGATCTAGATTGTTGGGCTACAGCTGTAAGAGCTGTGGTGGCTCGGTAGTTAGGATGTAGTATTGCAGGCTAACTCTGCATTCCCACTGCCAGGAGTTTGATTCTGACCAGTTCAAGGTTGGCCCAGCTTTCCATCCTTCCGAGGTTGGTAAAATGAGGACCCAAATTTTGGGGGGCAATAGGATGACTCTGTAAACCACTTAGGGCTGTAAAGCACGATGAAGTGGTATGTGAGTCTTAAGTGCTATTGCTGTAATTGCTCTGAGTAGGAACTCTGTTTCCTCAATCAAGATGTGTGGTATTCTAGTATCATAGGTACTTTGAGTAAAAATAAAGTTTTTTTCCACTTGGAATCAATAGGTACTATAAAATTCACAGCTGATTTGAATTTTCAACATTGATTTTGCTGCCTTTTCTAAAAAGTATAATATGTTGTGCCTCTTCTTTCTAAGGGCTTCTCCACCAAGTCCCCATTCTGCAAGAAGGGGTTCTTCATCTAGGTCAGCTTCAGCATCCCCTGAACCACCCCCTAAGAAGCATCCAGCACCTCCTTCTCCTGCTCGATCAGCATCCCCTTCTGCTCACTGGTCACCAGTAGCACCTGCAAAGAAGGCTAAAAGTCCGACTCCAAGCCCATCACCAGTACGAGTGAGTATCTTCTACTGTAAATTTGTGAGGGTTCATTTGATCGACTCTCTTTTTAACTGGTTGGAACAATGGCTTAGATCACACATCACTTGCAAGCCGTAATGCAAGGTTGGTTGAGTGCTGTTCATGGAATGTGCAAACCTATTCCAACGGCTGTATGACTAGCAGTTAAGTGCATAGATATATCCACTGGTGTGACAGACCAAATTCTGTGGACATTGATGAGGAAAGATCTGTAACTGGACCCCTTATGTGCATTTGATGGACAAACTTATTTTCAGGGTGAAAATCAAAGAGATGTCTGTCACAATTCTTACTTGTAATATATGAGGTGGAGATGTGATTTTTAGAATGTATTGTTTAAAATGATGGCTTAATCTTCCAGAATTCTGATCAGGAAGGAGGTGGTAAAAAGAAGAAGAAAAAGAAGGATAAGAAGCATAAAAAGGATAAGAAGCACAAGAAACACAAAAAGCATAAGAAAGAAAAGGCTGCTGTAGCTGCTGCAATGGCTGCTTGTACAGCATCTGCAGAGGAAGATCAAGAAAAAAATGTAGAACCCAAAAAGGTGAATATTTAGCCTCTGTTTAAATAAACTTGAGTGCTTTTCTTCATCTTTAAGATTGAATATCGATATGGCTAAATATTTTAAGAATTCAGGGATTATATTAAAATCTATTACGATAGTGCTCTTGCGGAGTTTTTTCTAGGAACATAGTTTGTGTTTGGTTTTAGAATCTATATAATTTGGGTGTTGATAGGTGACTTAACCTTAAAACCAATGTGCAAATGAGATTATGTACTTCTCTAGTGTATTTGATGTTGAAATCACTAGCAAGACTCCCTGCTTTTTAGGCTGCTTGTTTCATGAAAGTTTCTACTCTCAGGCCAAATCTAACCCAGGCTCATATTCTGTAACTATAGAAGTAATTGCTGACTTTCCATTGCGTTAAGGAGACTGAGAGTGAAGCAGAAGATAACCTGGATGACTTGGAAAAACACCTGCGTGAGAAAGCTCTGAGGTCGATGAGGAAGGCGCAGGCATCTCCACCATCTTAGGATGAAGCAGCATTTGATTTCATGTAAATTTTATTTGGTTTATACTCAAGATTTCAATTTCAAATTGCTAAAATGTGTTTGAGCTTTAGACTTTAACATCGGTTGTAATAATTGCTAGGTTAAAGTTCACCATTATTATTAAAAAAAGGGCATGGATCTTCATTACAAAAAAAAAAAAAACCATTTACAGCGTACTAGTGACCTCCTTTGACATTTGACATGGTTTTGTTAGAATTTTCTTAAGCAGCAAGGATCTCTTCCCCGCAATATCCCTGTTCCTGTTAAATGGTTTTAAAAGGGCCTGGCAAACTTCAGAGTTTTTCTAAAACGGGTGGGCAACCATGGCCCTTTCACGATCTTTGGACTTCAACTCCCAGAATTCCTGAGCCAGCTAAAGTCCACAGGGCATAAAGAGCCACGGTTGCCCATGCCTGCTCTAAAAGGTCATAGTACAAATGCTCACAACATTTCTATTGTAAATTCTTGCTCCAGATCTTTTGTGGTTTGTAGGCATGAGGAAGCCACTCTTGGCAAAGAATTATGTGGGAACACTTGCCAAACAGCCAGGTTTCTCAGTGTTTCCTAATAATTTATGTTTAAAATTGGCACAACATATCTACTTTATAAACTTGCTTGGCAGAAGGCAATGGATTCATTATAATATGATAGATTTATTTGGAACACTGGATTTTTAATTCGTACCTTTTTTCTCTTATCCCCTTCACCTTTTAAAAAATACAGTTCCTGTGATCAACAGTCTCAGCCAAATTTGGCATAAATTTTTGTTTTGTGGAATGTTGTTGCCCATTCATAGTTTTCTTTCATCTTGTTGAAGTCCTTTGGAATAGTATGTAAGTTTCAGAGTTGTGGTTTCTGAAAACCTGAAGGACCTGAACTTTGGATATTGTCATGTTCATATTGGGGTTTTTATTTTGTTTCTGTTTTTTTAAACTAAAGCTATTACAAAGCTTGTGTATTAAACAAAATAAATTTCTAAATTTAAAGGATCTCAGCTTTCTGCATCAATCTTTTCCCCCTTCTCAGTTTTAAGAAAATAATATTCATTATGTAGAGCTATTGAGGGGTCCAGTCCTGTTAATTGAAGTAAATTAATTTGCATGAAGGGAACTTCAAAGAATGTCAGATAATGTTGGTGGTCCGCAGAGGAATGTCACCTCCAAAGCACCCCCAAAGCAATTAATCCAGGCTGTGCAGGAACACAAGGCTTGCGTCGCTTGCATTGCAAACAACACGAGGTAGTGAGGGGAGGAGGGAAAGGGCAGGGGGGGGGGGAACTTGCCCCACGTGCTTCGCCTGGCCACTGGGCTGCTTCTTTTCACTTCTGCTTTTGGCTGCACAAAAGGAAAGCAGCAAAAGTCTTTCTTTTCCCCAAACTCTGCCAGAAATGAGTCTTTGGGACCCTGCAAGGCATCCTGCTCCAAGAGGCTGTGCCAACGTGACAAGTCTCACAAAGAGAAAGAGAGAAAGGAAGACTTCTGCTGCTTCTGCTGCTTTCCTTGCACGAAGCCAAAAGTCAGTCAGTCTGCTTCTGCCTGTCTCTCTCTCAGAACGGAGCTGGAGATGGTATCCTGTGATCCCAAATAAAGAACGGATCTGTAGGAAAATGGGGAGGGGAATTTTCCTGCAGACTTTTGGGGGGATTTTCTCAGGGTCTCTGGTCCGCGGGATTTAAAATTGAGGGTTTGGTGGTTCCTGACGTCCAAAAGGTTGGCGACCCCTGTACTAGAAGGTGGACTGGATCAAGTGAAAGCTGCATTTTCTCACTTGACTACAGATGATCCTTGACTTATGACCACAGTTGGGACAGGATTTCCATTGCTAAGCAAGGCGTTTGTTAAGTGAGTGGCGCCTGATTTTACGACCTTTATTCCCGTGGTTATTAACCGAATCATTGAAGTTGTTAAGTGGATCATATGATGAATCCAGCTTTCCACTTTTGACTGTTGGAAGTTGGCAGGGAAGGTTGGGAACGGCAGTCCCATGACTCCTGTGTGTCTCAACCTTCGTAAATACATGCCGGATTCTCAAGTGCTTGAATTTTGATCACGCGACTGGGGATGCTACAATAGTGGTAAGTGAGAAGACCCAGTTGTAAGTTACATTTTTCAGTGCTGTAACTGAGCAGTTACCTGTGTGTGTGTGTACACTTACATACAGAAACACAACATATTGCGAAATGGGAAGCATAATTGGATTGCACATAATGATACACAGGGAGGAGAAGCTAAGTCCTGATTTATGGAAGCCTGTTTATTGAATAAACCACATTATGTAACAACCAGGGAAGGAAGAGATGATCCAGTCAGAGAGAGAAAAAGCAAATGAAAAGAAGGAAGTGAAAAAGGAAGGGGGGAAAGCATAGATTTTAGCCTGCAGAGAGAAGAAGGGAAGGGAAGCCAGCAGGGAACAGGAAAAAGCAAACTTAACAAAAAAGCAGAATTTAATTCCAGATCATGGCGATCACAATGCAGACCCTGTGGGAAGAATATGCCAAGCCTGCCCTCGATATTATCTGTATTTTGGGGTGACCCGTTTTTGAATCCTTGTATTGTGTGCTCAGGCTTCGCAGGTGAAGTTGCAGCTGGAAATGGCAACTCAGTGAATGTTCAGAGGGAGGAGGTGTCCAAATTCAGATGCTGAACGGCCCCAGAAAGCATCTGTTGTGGGCTGACCTCAGGCCAGCTCACCCTTCGCTCACCCCACATGTTTGGCGCACACATAAGAACATTTCAATGGAACCCTGGTCCATTCAAGTTTGAAAAAAGATCATTGAATACAGGCGCACACAAATTTAGCTGGGAAAGTTACGTTCGCATATATAAGCCTTTGACTTACGACCACAATTGGGACCAGAATTTCTGTTGCTAAGCAAGGTGGCGATGAAGTGAGTTGCACCCAATTTTATAACCCCTTTTGCACAATTGTTAAGCAAATCATTGCAGTTAAGTGAGTCACACGGACATGAATCAGGCTTCTCCCAGGGACTGCTTGTCAGACACTGACTGGGAAGGTGGTAAATGGAGATCACATGATCATGTAACACTACAACTGTTGTCCATACATGCCAGTTGCCAAGCACCGAAATTTTTATCATGTGACTATGGGGACACTCACCGTTGTAAGTACGAGGACCAATTGCAAGTTACTTTTTTTTTTAGTGCAGTTGTCATTTCAAATGGTCACTAAATTCAAGGTTGTAAGTCAAGGACTACCTGTGCAGTCATACATATATTTGATTCTTTCAAGGTAACTCCAAATGTTCAGTCCAAGGAGCTGCTCGCAGCCATTTCAAGCATTTCTGCTATTTGAGGTGAAAAATACCATGTTTTACTTCACAAAAATAATTTGCTTTCTCATTAAGTGATAAACCTTATCAACGTGTGTGCACACTTTAAAAAAAAGAGAGAAGCTATTGCCAATTTATCACAAAGAGCGACATGGGGTAGTCTACACAATACTTTCACTAGGTTGAAGTATAAAAAATGGGCTCTATTCCTACTCCATAAGGAGCTTCACATTTAGAGGTGTTGTGATGACCCAAAGGGGCATGGCACAAAGACAACACAAGTCACATCAGTAAGAAGAGTCCCTTTAATACCTCCAACTTTGCGCCCAATGTCCAGGTTACCTTCGGCTGGAGAAACAACTCTCAAGAACCAATCTTTAAATGGAGGAAATTCAGTCCGAAAACAAAGTACATATAAACTTTAAATAAAAACCCACACAATCCACACTGTAGCAATTAACTTGACAGGGCAGGAGAAAGAATTCCAGACTTGAAAGGCCAGCAAAACACACACAGTTAGGAAGACGCCAGGAACCCAGATAAGCTTCCAGGATACCAGAAAACTCACGATTTGCTGTGCACAACTTTCCTTTTTAAACACTGTGTTCCCAGCTGCAGCTAATGAAAGGAATCAGGGCCCTTTCCTCCTCATAACCCATGTAACTCACGTTGCTCCTTTCTCCGTTCCTCATGCCTTAGGATGAAGGGGGTGGGCCTGGGTCTTCCTCTGAATTCTCTCTGCCTTGCTCTACTTCTCCCCTGCTTTGCCCAGCTGGACTTTGCCCTTCCCCAGTTCCTTCCACAGCCAACGGGGCCACACTCCCACTCCCTGTCAGCTGCTCGGCCTCTCCCTTGGAATCAGATTTTAACAGGGGCATGACAGGTGTCTCTGAAACACTCAAGAGTCCAGCAAGATGTTGATTGTAATGGGACAACTCTTAATATGAACCATCCTGATTTGTCAGTTGCAGTTTTAATGCAAAGATTTTCCTAGCAGCTTTTTAAAGATTAACATTGGGTCTCCTTTCGGAAGCCTCCCTCAATTCTTCTATGAGTTTCAATCTCTTTAGAGAGCTAGGATGCTAGAGTTCACCTCAAACAAGGAAGAGGTGAGACAATGCCCTCTTTGTGTGTGTCTTTACACTTGCTTTGGGCACCAACGGTTGATGAGCGGATGAATGCATGTTTTAACTTTCTGAAGGTCCATGGAACATCAAAAAGTTTTAGCCTCATGTAAAATGGCAGAACAGTGTAAGCCTACTGCACATCATTGAAAACCTCTAGTAGAGGTTTCTCAACCATGGCGATTTTAAAATGGATGGACTTCAACTCCCAGAATTCCTCAGCCAACATGGCCTTCAACTCCTTTTGCATACTGGCTGGATAATTCTGGGAATTGATCTGCCCGCCTTAAAGTTGCCATGGTTGAGAACCACTGATTAATCCAACCAGTTGGTCAATGTAGGAATCTACTATTACAGTGTCTTTCTGAATAGTTCTTTCTTTTAGAGGAGGGGTGTCAAACTGGATTTCTTTGAGGGCTAGATCAGCATTGTAGTTCTCATCTGCGGGGCAGCAGCAGGGGGCTGTGGCAGGACGGGGCAGGACCGATGCCTCCTGCAGCACCCTGCTGGCCAAACCGGGGTGTGGGGGGGTCTGTGCGTATCCCCCCTGCACCTCGTTTTTTCCCTCCATGGCCTCCTGCAGCACTCTGCCAGGCGAAAACAAGCTGCGTGGCCCATTTTCCAGCTGTTTTGGGCCCATTTGTTGGCCTCTTTTGGGCCCATTTTTCAGCCTGGTTTTAGCTGGCAGAGTGCTGCAGGGTAAAAATGAGGCATGAGGCCCCTGCATGTGGCCTGTTTTAGCTGCCAGAGGCACCATGGACCTATCCCTTGATATTTTCAGGCCGGCCCTGCGGGTTGGATGAGGCCTGCAGGCCTTGAGTTTCACACACCTTGAACACTGCCGCGGCGGCATATAATGTGCCACCGCTTCCGCATTGGAGGCGCCGGCTCTGGAGCAGTGCTACAGTCAATGAGTGAACCTGCAGGGCCGGCGCCTCGAACACCCCCCTGCCACCTCTTAGCGCCCCCCCTGCCAGCCCCCTTGCCTCTTAGCGCCCCCCTACGGCATCCCACCATCCCCCAGGGGCGGTACCACCCACTTTGAGAACCACTGGGTTAGAGGGTCTAAGAGAGAGTTAAAACAATGCTGAGTTTATACTTTTCTTGATATTCTGATGAAATCTATTTCTTTATAATTTAGCCCTATTGTTTCTCATCCAGTTCGCTGGAACAATGAGCCATTCTGTCTTGTCTTGCACATGACAAGCCTTCAGCTACTTAAAAATATGTCTCCCCAGTCTTCTCTTCTCAGGCTAAATATAGTCAGTTTTTCCATCCATGCCTTTTAAAATCTTGACATCCTTCAGTGTCTTAATGTCTTGCTTAAAAGGAAGTAATAATTTTGGGTGTGGTTGGACCAATACAGAACAGAGCAGAATAGTGATCCCTTTTGATCTGGGTTCTACACTTCTTCAGTTGATGAAGTCTAGGATCATATTTCCACATATACATGTCTTTATTAATTGTATTAATTAAATTGACCAATGTAAATGAATTAAATCAATATTGACTAATATTAATTTATTTAGTTAATATTAATTAAATTAATTATTTAGTACAAGGGTGTTCAACATTTTGGCTTGCCTGAGTTGCACTGAGTGAAGACTAATTGTCTTGGGTCACATATATTCGGTAATGTAGTTAATTTACATAAATAACAAGCTTCCTTTATTAATACTTTTCACTATAACTGTGGGTCTGCATTATGAGCTGTTCCAGGGCCATAGGGCAGCCTGTGGGTCACAGGTTGGACGTGCCTTATTTAATTATTAATTTGACTAATTAAAAATTATAATTAAAATAATTTAAAATTAAAATAAACATGTGTAGAAGGGAGACTAAATTAATTCTCTTTCCAACACCAGAACTCTTTCAATCTGCAGCACACAAACAAGTTTAAGCAAAGGCCTCAAGCAACAGATCACAGACTCATGCCTGGTTTGATTCTGGCATCGGGAAATCGGTGTCTGGGGAATTGGAAGAGGAAGTTGCTGATGTATTTGGCTAGAAATAGCAGTTAGGAATCAGTACCTTGCAGAGAGAAAAAGTAGATTAGTGGTGGAGTGCTGAGTGATTATGATGGGCTACTGTCTGGCTGAGGGCCAAATTTTTTGATGAGAGGCTCAAAATGTCACCAATTATAAGCTTATTTGGAAGTGCCTGGAAACAGTGCCTTGTGTATGTTTTTTAATACAATTTTTATTGATCATACAGGATTAAAAATGACTGAAATATTTAAAAAGTAGCAAAGGGAGAAAGGTATGAAAAGAGACAGAAAAGGTGAGAAATGTAAAAGGCAAAGAAATACACAAAAAATTGAAGGAAATATTTAAAGAAGCAACTTTTGATCTTTGCAGCAATTACAAACATGACTAATACAGTTTCTGCCCTCCCAGATTACATGGTTCCGTCCTTTCAGTGAATCCTGAAATCACTAATTCATTGTTGCCCATTTTCAGCAAATAGTCCAGAAAGCGTTTCCAGTCTGTTATAAAGGTATTTATTGTTTCTTCCCTAATCAAACATCTCAATCTAATCTTTTCAGCAAGTTTCACAGTTCTGCATGTTTACTTTGTAGGAGGAAAATGGTGTTAGTCCATGGTGGCAAAGGATCTGGAATTTGGTACATTTTCCAACTAACACATTTTAGGAAAAAATACAAAATTTGTGATGAAATGTCACATTTAATTAATTGAGCTGTAGCTGGGGAAAATGTATGCCTTTAAAAAAAAACTTTAGTCAGAAAAGGTGCTACCAGATTGCTGATTGTTTTCTTTACTAAGAATTTTGTGTGTGTGTGCACGTTGAGTCTGGTCTCTGGGTGTTATGTGAATTTTGTTGTACGTATACTGTGTATATATATGTACAATGACAATAAAGAATTCAATTCAATAAAGAATTCAACTCAATTGAATTCAAATAAGCCCTACTGTGTTCCACTGGTGTTTCCTTTTGACTAAAGAAAAGCACTAACACAATATGTAGCCATAAATAAAATGAGAAGTTAGCACTTTAGTAAGATCATTTATCCGTGTACCGTCTAAGCCAGTGTTTCTCAAACCTGCCAATTATCAATTTCATGTTTCAATCAAATTTATTGATTTGAATTCCCAGGATTCCCCAGAAAAGCTTCCTAAGAGTTTTTGAAATCCAGTTGTAACTGAGCAGAATTTAGCAACTTTAGTACAAATGTCCATAGATTGATCTGTTAGCAGGTAATGTGCATTTCTAGGTGTCGAGGGTCCAATATTAATCTCCAAATACAGAGTAAACTTATCCCTGGATCACTAAGAAGTATATCCTATATTTCTCAAAACCTCTGTTCATATCATCAAAATTCACCAGAAAATGTTCATGCTAGATTTTAAAAGCATCTTAATTTTTTTTTAAAATGCACTTTTTATGGTTTGCAGTGCATTTTTTAATTTAAGATTAATTTAATTTAAGATGCTTTTAAAATACCTGACACTGAATAAAGCTGAAGGGTTTAACAGTATCAAACAATCGAAACTCGCCAGGGACTAGCCTCTTGCTCAGACTATACTTCCTCCGCATCACTTAGCCAGCCAAAATCGAGAGACTTGTCTTAGGATCAGCCAATCCGAGCCGCCGCTCCTCTTCTCCTTCATCTGGATGAAGGAGGAAACCCAAAGAGGCGGGAATCGACACCTCAAACCACGCCCCTTCCCACCCCCCAAACCCCGCCCATTTCAGACCGCGCCCTCTTGCATCGAGAGCGTGAGGTTCCTTTCCTCTCAGCGGAGCCCGCCTGGTTGGTACTGTCGAGCCGCTTAAACCCCGCCCCTCCACGGTGGGCTCTGCTTTGGGCGGCATCTCTCCACTTTTTTTTTTTTTTGAAACTCTCGCCGTTCCCTCCGAAATCCCGCCCCTTTCTTGGGGGCCACGCCCCTTCGGTATAAATAGTCGGGCGTCTTGAAAGCGTCCCATCAGTCGCACTTGAGGGGTTGGTGAGAGAGTACAGGCGGCTCTGGTTTCCTTTCCCCCCTGTCATCCCGAGTGACCCGCACGCCCGGAGAGGGAGCCGAACCGTGCCTGTCGAGGGGCATTCCTGTGCGGGTGGTCGGCATGGCGCTCTCGGTGCCGGTCAACGGCATGAAGGAGGTGGGCGGCGGCAAGGAGCCCCTCATAGAACTCTTCGTCAAGGTAAAGAGGCTCCTCATTGAGGGCATCGGCTTGGTCCGCTGTGGTGGTGGTGGTGGTGGTGGTGGGGAGATCGCCCTCCTGCCTCTTCCCCGCGGTGGCCGGTGGGCGCTGAAGTCCTCGGTGGGTGGGATGGACGGCCCCACCCTCGTGCCCTCCTTCCCGCCTCCGATCGCGACCCCCCCACCCGCCCCCCGATCGGGCTCGCTCCAACCCCGCCTGCCCGATCGAGCCCGCGTGGTTCAGCCTCGGAGCTTCCCGCGAAGGGCTTGCAAGAAGTGGGGGGCGCCCCTAGACGGCGCGAGGGAAGGGTCCCGCAGCGCCTCCTCCCCCCTTCCGCCCTCTGGGTCTGGGCTTTCTCCTCGCCCCCCCTCCCCCCCCCAGGGCGGTTCAGGTGGGCTCCGGTTGCTCCTGCGAAGACTGGAATGCGGGTATCGATCGGTCGGTTGATGCATCAGACGTGACCCTGGACGGCTCGGGATTAAAGCCTAAGCAAGCCAGACAAGTGAATGAAAAGCCAGACCGAGTCTCCCTTTGAAAGGGAAGCAAAAGCGCGAGGGAGGCTGGAGATCCCGGGATTTGGGTGGGCAGTGGAGTCTTCCAAGAAAGGCAGTTGGAAGGAGAAGGTGGCATCCGGAAGACCCTGTAGATTTCCTTCTGGGTCTTTTCCATTCTGGGTGGGGCTTTTCTGGTTGGGATGAAGAAGAAATCTATATAGGACAAATTGAGGCTGGGGGAGTCCAACCTGGTGGATTCCAACCTCCGGAATTCCCCAGCCAGCCATGATGAACAACCAGAGTCGGAAGGGACCTTGAAGGTCTTCTAGTCCAGGGGTGGCCAACCTTTTGGACCTCAGGGACCACCAAACTCATCATTTTAGATCCCAGGGACCACTAAGGGGTTCTGTGGGTGTGGCCTAATTTGTGGGTGTGGCTTGGTGGTCATGTGACTTGGCTGGGCACGGCTTGTATGTAAATATTATAAATATATATATAAATATTGAATTTTTTATTTAAAAAAAGAGCAGCTCTTACCCAAAATCAAGCAAAGCAGGCAGGCAGATTGAGTTGCTCACAGAATCACAGATTCATTCAGAGATCTATCTGCCATTGGCTAGCTCAGTCTGTCACATAAAATTTGCTTGCAAGCAAACTCACAAAATTAACTCACAACACACCATGCATGTAGATATTGAATTTTTTATTTAAAAAAGAGCAACTTTTACCCAAAATCAGGCAAAGAAGGCAGATTGAGTTGCGCACAGAATCATTCAGTGATCTATCTATCTGCCGTTGGCTACCCGAGTCTGTCAAATTTGCTTGCCGTGAGTGTGCACTGAATTTGCTTGCAAGCAAGCCTTCAGTCCTAAGGGAGGTTCGGCTATGCTTAAAAGCAGAGCCGAAGATCTAAAGACTAGCTAGAAAGCAAGAAATCCAACCATTTCCTGCTTCCTAGATAATCTAAATCTCCCAGCACAGCAGAACAGATGATGGTCGGAAAAAGGAAAAATAGCAATTTAGCAGGCAAGTTTACCGGGTAAGGAGTAAATGAGTGAGCGGGCAGGGAGGGTTCCTGCGGGCCATGTGAGCGGCGCAGCCTTGTGTTTCTGTGCAGCCTGGGTTAATTGCTTTGGGGGGCGGTGCTCGGGGGGGGTGAGATTTCTCTGCGGCCCACCAAAATTTTCTCGTGGCCCACCGGTTGGCAACTGCTGTTCTAGTCCAACCCCCTGCTCAAGCAGGAGACCTCATACCATTTCAGACTGGTGGCTGTCTAGTCTCCTCAGAAGCCTCCAGTGATGGAGCGCCAACAACTTCTGAAGGCAAAGCTGTTCCACTGATTGATTGTTCTCACTGTCAGGAAATTCCTTGTTCCTTCTAGGTTGGATCTCTTTGATCAGTTTCCATCTGTTGCTTCTTGTGCCTTCTGGTGCTTAAGAAAATACCCCCCTCTTCTTTGTGGCAACCCTTCAAATATTGGGACACTGCTATCATGTCTCCCCTTGGTCCCGGTTTTAAAGTTGTTAAGGTTGGACACCCCTGTTCTAAAACTTAGCTGGCCTTTTGATATCCCTGAGGCTTCCTGGAGGTTTGAGCTATAATTCTTACAGCTATGATTGAACTGACCGATACTGTATGTCTGCTGTCAAATGGAAATACGTCTCAGTTTCTCTGCACTTTTTAAAACTTTTTATTTTTATTTTATTTCACCAGTCAATATCCCTAATCCTACATTCTGAGTGACCACAGTGATATCTCAGGAGTATTCTCAGTAGTGGTTTTGGATCCAGTGAGACACCCACGGCAGGTTGATAAAGGGGATAAAACATTTGGGGCTTAGAAAAAGGCAAAGGTGATGGGAGGTTAGACTGGGCAATATTCACTGTTCTGTAAAATGGAAATTTATTGGAGTTATGAGAATTTTTCTGCTTTCTTTAGTAATCTATAAATCTTGCTTACCCATGATAGAGTTATAGCCTCTTTTCCAAGCATTTGACTTGTCTCAGTTTTGTCATTAGAAGGGAATGTGAGGGTTTTTTTAAAAAAAACACACCTCATTTCAGAGGTTTTCTTCCCAGTTACATATGCATTAAGGGGGCATTTCTATGAGGTATTTTGATTCACTGAGATTTAGCTCAAACACTTCCTATTTTATTTCCTCCCCTTGTCTCCAATTTTGGAATTATATATAAAGTGCTGATTAATATTGGCATGATTTTTGGTGACATGTAAGTTCTATGAAATATTGAACATGAAATATTTTTATGAAACGTTTATGTTCCTAGTCCTTAGGCAGAGGTTACATCAAGGAATATATAACATAGTTGTTTTGGGAATCATATTTTTTTATTGCTATAGCCTAACCTTTGCCTTGTTTGATCATAACCTATCTTTGGTTTTATATAAATTCAGCACGGCCTTCGCCTTCAGGAACAAGCTCTGTTCTCTAACGCCGTGTTAATAAAATCTTCCTTTTTGCATTTTTCCATGCATCCATGGAAGAATTCTTTGCCGTAGCACATGTACACACCCATTCCAGCCCCCATCTGCTCTGGTATGAGGCAGGCACAGTTAGAGCCGAAGTCTTGAATTGGAAATAAAGGGTGGGGAACTGATGGAGTCCGGATGAAGTCATGTTCCCCAGAAGTCATTATTTCATGCAGTCTATGAATAGTACATTACTCATTTGCTCTTGGAAGTAGTATCAGAAGACTTGGCTTGAGTTCCACACTTCGGTAAAAAATGGGCTTTGGGGAATTACAAGGAGCCACAATAAAAACAAATCTGTATTACGTATTTTATTAAAAGTATGTGTATATTTATGTCCTGCATGCGGTGTGCATATGCCTGAGTTCCACCCCTGGTCTCATCACTTGCTTGACCAGTTATTATGCAACTTTTTGCTGATGTGAGTTGCATGTATTAAAGATTTCTCCTTTCAAATGAGGAAGTCACTGTTGAGTGTCTGAGATCAGCCATGTACAGGTAATCCTTGATTTGCTACCACAATTAAAGCCAAAATTTCCCATTGCTAAGCAAGGCGGTGATTAAGTGAGTTTTGCCCCATTTTACGACATTTCTTTTAGCAGAAAAATGATCTTGTTACTTTTTTCAGCACTGTTGTAACTTCGGATGATCTACATACATAGTCCTTGACTTAAAATCGTTTGTTTAATGACCATAAAGTTTAAGTGATTGCATGTTATTTATCGTCATGGATATCCAACCTTTTGGCTTGCCTGGGCAGCGTTGAGTGAAGAGGAATTGTCTTGGGCAGTGTATAAAATATATAGTTAATATACCACATAATATTAAAAGTTTACAATCTTGTGGAGCTGTATTAACTGTCCAGAGTCACGTGCAGCCCGTGGGTTGAACACACTTGTATTAAGTAATCATTTCTAAAGGCTGAAGAAAATGATATGAAGATGTTAGTATTATAAGATATTCAAACTAACATGCTTGAAGTTTTGCCACCCAACCTGGGCTATTTTGTATGGAGAATTTGATTTGGAGTCTTTGAGGAAAATGATTACCGTATTTAGCTGAAAGGCAGATTGGATAGGGAAAAATATTTTCCCTTTATTAATGTGCATCCGTCATTCATAAGATAACTTATTGCCAAGACTGGGGAAGGGGTTATTTGGGGGGAAATTTTGATTTCCATTTTGATACATATGTTCTCAGTGTTCAAAAAAAGTACCGGTAGGTGATATTGTTAAAGACATGAAGTGGTGTGATTTCAGAGTTAAAGTGAGATTATTTCTAGTGTTTTTCCCCTCCCTGTCTGCAGAACATACCTCCTCACAAGGTGATCTTTACAAACTGGCATTTGCAAAAAAACAAGTGAGGGCAAAACAAAAAAGGTGGAAATTAAGTGTTAAGTACAATCATTGCAACTTTACTAATTCCCATGGAAGAAAAATATGCTGAACATGGTTGTAACTCGTCTATTCCTGCTCTAGAGGATATTTTCAAAGCAAACCTTGATGCAGGGATAAAATATAACCTGCTTGTAGTACTTTTCCTTATGGTCTGTGGTTATGAGTAACTATACACCTGTGTCTTCCCTGCCATCCAGCGTGTTGATCTTCCTACTGTCTAATCTTCAGTGCAAATATTTGCTATCGTAATGCTGATCAAGCAGAACCAGCTATTATCTCATTCGCTAACAGGTTCAGTATAAATAGTTAACAAAGGAAGCTCATTTCCTGCATCTAGTAGAAGAAATGTTAAGAACATTCTATCTTAGTCTCATAGAGATTGGGGTAGAATTAATATAGCATAATTAGCATATTATTCATCATCCTTAATATGCACTGTGTATGTAAAATATCATGTTGCAATTATGAGGCGGTAGGTTGCCCAGAAGGCCTGATTCTTCCTAGCTGAAGAGAGATTTAAATGGGGGGGGGGGAGGGGGTTATTTGTTAGATGAACTTGAGCCCCAAAATTCATCATATTAAATTTGATAAAAATACATGTGTTGTTGTATAAAATTGCTAAGCTTTAACATTTTAAAACGTCTTACAAAGTTTGGCATATTAAAGGGAAGGAAAGATATGTCAGAGGCAAGCTTGCCTTATACTCTAATATGCATCCAAGGACATTTAGTTTTGACTTGTGAAGAACATTTTCTATTTTTGTGAGATCAAGATACAGTATAAAAGCTGTAGATTACTTCAATCCATCTGGCATATTTTGGGTATGACAATCGGTTAGAATGCAGTATTGCAGGCTGACCCTGCCCACTGCCAGCAGTTTGATTCTCACCGGCTCAAGGTTGACTCAGCCTTCCATCCTGAGGTCGATAAAATGAGGATCCAGATTGTTGGAGGCAATATGGTGACTGTAAATTGCTTAGAGACAACTGTAAAGTACTGTGAAGTGGTGTATAAGTCTTAATGCTGTTGCTATCGTTGTCTGGTTTGGATATAAGAAGATGGCTTTGCCAACACTATTCTTTTACATAGATCTGTGAAATATTGCTTTTTGCAGTTAGAAACTGGCTACTAGTATTAGGTCTGTTGTAAATGGTCTCCTCCAAATCTTTGTTGCATGGATAATTCTTGGCCTTTTCTGGGAGACTGCATGATCAGAGAAGCATATTGTGGTACTGCTGTTTATAAAGTGTAGAAACGGTTGAATATAAGTGGTATAGTGAAACTATATAAATGCTGATATGCAAAAGAATTGAAACTGTCTTGTGCTGCCCACATCTGGAAAATTGGCCACAAGCCAAAGCATTTGGCATTTCAAAATAACCCTGGTAATGGTGTAACTCCAGACAATACAAAAAGAGTGAAAACATGAGACCATACATTTTTTAAAAATATGCTTGCTGTGTGTCCGCTTTTAGGTTTTTTTTTAAAAAAAAAAACCCAAGGAACAAGCTGTATTCTGCTTCAGAAAAGTGATTCTATGAGGGTTTCTATTTAATTAAATCCAGAGTCTACTTTTTTTTTGCTTGCCCTAAAAGCCAAGCCCATTTGTAGTTGCCAGCGTCATACTGATTCATCCTTGATTTGCATTTTGTTACAAAATGAAGAAAATAATTCTCAGAGAGAGTGCTAACAACCAGGTGACTGCAAGGAATAGAAATCCTTCCATTTCCTACCATCAGAACTCTGAAGAAGCTTCTTGGATGAGAAGTGAAATGTCTGCAAGGAAAAATAAAAAGCACTTTGGGGATAACCAGGACCTGGATGACTGAGAATAGACAAAATGAAGAGAAAGACCCTGCTTTTTTCTTGGCTTAAGAATAGGATTGCAAAGATTTCTAAGATTCATTCAATTTCGATCTGTGTTCCAAGGCACTCAAATACTGTTCCCCCAAAATGACTAATTTGGAGAGAGGGTTAATTGTGATGGGTCGGTACTATTAAATGTAACTATGGGCATGATTCTTCCTCTCCTTCTGTGGGCTTGGAAAAAGTAAATGCAGACTTGCCAACATTTATTATTTATAGTATATTAACCACTGTCTAGTGGCTAATTAGTCCAAAAGCTGGCTATGGCTGTGGCTAATAAGTGAAAATATGTAACCCTGATATCAGAACTGAGACCTTAATGTACACAGGGGCAAATAACTTGGTAATTTGTTGACTAATTGGAAATAAATCCAGTGTACATAAGCAGCTGCTATGGAAGAAGAGACATATGAAATTGTGCTGCAACAGTAGAGCGTTGTAAGTGATAGTTTAGACATGGTGCAGTTAAGAAAGGTGCTGATCTGAACATCTATGCTTGCTGGTAAGACAACTATTTGTCTTGTTGCTAGAAAAATGTCCTTACTTGCTTTGAGACTTAAGGATGGAAGAGATAAGAGAGGCAATTACTGGAGTTAGTTGAATTGGGAGGATGAAAGTAAACTCAGTTCAGAAGCCTGTTTCAAACCTTTTTATTGCAATGAATATGGCAGATAGCCTTTAGTTGCCTACAATGCATCCCTATTAACAGAAACTGACTTCTCATCGTCTTTCGGAGTCTTTGTCCAAATGAATTTGCCAAGATACCAACCTTATATCCCCCAGAAGGAAAAAAAAAAAGGTAAGAACAAAGGTTGGCTAATCTTGCAATGCAGGTAATCCTCGATTTACTACAACAATTGAGCCCAAAATTTCACGTAAGTCACATAAATGGTCACTCAGGTGCATCTAAGAAGCTCACAAGGATGGGAAAAATCAGAATAACCCTCTGTTTCCTAATAGCTGGAGATCTTAAGGCGGAGTTTCTCTACCTTGGCAATTTTAAGATTTCTGCACTTCCACTCCCAGAAGTTTGCAGTCAGCATACTGGTTGGAGAATTCTGAGAATTGAAGTCCACACGTTAAAGTGATCACGGTTGAGAAACACTCTTTTAAGATATGTGGCCTTGGATTCTGGGGGCAACAGATATCCTGTCCTTGAATCTGCTTTATTTCCCTGAAAAAAATCTTCATGGTCATCTCTAGGTCTGATAGAATAGTGGAAATTTTTAGCTCTGTTGTAGTCGTAAGTTGAAGACGGCCTGTAGTGACTTTGTTGAGTCCTAAATACACTGCTCAAAAAAAATAAAGGAAACACTTAAACAATACAATGTAATTCCAAGTCAATCACACTTCTGTGAAATCAAACTGTCCACTTAGGTAGCAACACTGATTGACAATCAATTTCACATGCAGTTGTGCAAATGGGATAGACAACAGGTGGAAAGCATAGGCAGTTAGCAAGACATCCCCAATAAAGGAGTCCTGCGAAATGACCTCCAGCTGGCCACAAATGTGCTTGTGGCTGCTCAAACAGTCAGAAACAGACGCCATGAGGGTGGTATGAGGGCCCAACATCCACAGGTGGGGGTTGTGCTTACAGCCCAACACCATGCAGGACGTTTGGCATTTTCCAGAGAATACCAAGATTGGCAAATTCACCACTGGCGCCCTGTGCTCTTCACAGATGACAGCAGGTTCACACTGAGCACATGTGACAGACGTGACAGGGTCTGGAGGTGCCGTGGAGAATGTTTTGCTGCCTGCAACATCCTCCAGCATGACCAGTTTGGCAGTGGGTCAGTAATGGTGTGGGGTGTCATTTCTTTAGGGGGCCGCACAGCCCTCCATGTGCTCGCCAGAAGTAGCCTGACTGCCATTAGGTACCGAGATGAGATCCTCAGACCCCTTGTGAGACCATATGCTGGTGCAGTTGGCCCTGGGTGCCTCCTAATGCGAGACAACGCTAGACCTCATGTGGCTGGAGTGTGTCAGCAGGAATGCAAGACGAAGGCATTGATTGTATGGACTGGCCCACCCGTTCCCCAGACCTGAATCCAATTGAGCACATCTGGGACATCATGTCTCGCTCCATGCACCAATGCCACATTGCACCACAGACTGTCCAGGAGTTGGGGGATGCTTAGTCCAGGTGTGGGAGGAAATCCCTCAGGAGACCATCCTCCACCTCATCAGGAGCATGCCCAGGCATTGTAGGGAGGTCATACAGGCACATGGAGGCCACACACACTACTGAGCCTCATTTTGACTTGTTTTAAGGACATTACATCAAAGTTGGATCAGCCTGTAGTGTTTTTTTCCACTTTAATTTTGAATGTAACTCCGAAGCCAGACCTCCGTGGGTTGCTAAATGTGATTTCCATTGATAATTTTTGTGTGATTTTGTTGTGAGCACATTCAACTATGTAATGAACAAAGTATTTAATAAGAATATTTCATTCATTCAGATCTAGGATGTCTTATTTTTGTGTTCCCTTTATTTTTTTTTGAGCAGTGTGTTTTCTTGGTGTCTGCTTCATCTGTAGTTTCTCTATCGATATTAGTCATTCGCAGACGTCGCTTACTTTTTTCTCTTTGAATCTGTATCTGCTTTCTCCAACTTTGAATTTATAAAACTGATTTCTCGCTTACAGTTGTTGATGCATGTTGAACCAGCACAAAGAGAGTGCCTGGAGGCGACATCTGTGCTTTGACGATGTTCTCATTGTCTAATGTTTTGCCCTAATCTCACTCATTGAGAATATTACTAGTGGAAAGAGAAGAGTCATATCGAGTTCAGCTTTAAGCATAACAGTTCAGCTTTAATGCAGAGAGGCGTCCAACCTGAGCAACTTTTAAGACTTGTGGATCACAATTCTCAGAGTTCCCCAGCCAGCCATGGTTTGGATATCTCTGCTTCAATGTTTTCTTGGGAAAATGCACTACCTGACTCTGTTGTTACGTCCTCTAACCCCCCACTCCTTTAACGTCAAACTATCCATTATTGACTTCATCCCATTCCTAAGAGGTCCGTAAGGGGCGTGCGTAAGTGCACTATTGTGCCTACTGCCCCTGTCCTATTGTCCCCATTTATTCGTATTTGTTTCCTGTATTCTTACTCATGTTTATATTTATACCTACTGTCTTGTAAGCAATTGATAAATCAAATAAATAAATAAATAAAATAAACCGGTCTAGCTTCGGAGTTTGATTGTCAAGATCAAACGCTTGTTTTAGAACTAGGCTGCTCTCAAGGCCATCAGGTTTGAATGGAAAGGATGTTACTGCAAGCATACTTTCTCTATTTAATTTCAATTGTACTTGATTTGATTTGCATTAAAATTTATCTTTTATCCTGCCTATTTAGACCTTGAGTTTTATATATAACCTCAGCCTGCCATTCAGGGGCCAACTTCAGCCCTGGGGGAAAAAAAGTTACAAGTTCCTGATATGGAACTTAAATTGCTCTCCAATCAAGTATATCTACCCCCCCTTGCTTACCTGAAGGCCAGTGTACATCACCTTTTTTTGTCTTTGGGGTAACCTTATACCATACAGATGTACAGATGTGGTTTACTTGAGCCATGTTGCGCTTCTGAAAACGTTTGGATTGGGCTGTCAAAAATTTCACAGATTTGATTGTGCTGGGAAGACTTACAGATAGTCCTTGACTTACAACCATTAGTTTAGTGATTGATTGAGCTTACAACGGCCCTTGAAAAAAGTGACTTATGACCATTTTTAACTTACAGTCATTGTAGCAACAATGGTCGTGTGATCAAAATTCAGACACTTGGCAACTGATTCATATTTATGACAGTTACGGATTTCCGGTTTGTTCCTCATCGGAGTCGCAGCAGAATCCATGATCGTGCGCGGTTTCGCCCAAGCTCACTTGCTGGAGGGTCCCAATTGGGACCACAACCACCCTGGTGGGGTGGTGAAGAAGGGGGAAATCGCCTGGAGGGTCACAACTCCCCTCTCTGACAGGAAAATCCCTCCCAAAGGCAAGCCGCAGCGGTGGTCCTAAAATGGCCACCAGAAAGACAAAGAACACTCCGGGAAACTAAGTTTTGTGCTGGAGCAGAGAAGTAGCGAGCAGAGTGTGGACCAGGCAAAGGACATTGCTTTTGAGGTACCCCGGTATTAAAATAAAGGGCTATCTTGTAGGGAAGTGTGTGGAAGCGGTGACCAGAGAAAGTGAGAAAGAAATTGGATCTTATAAAACTTGCATTGGATTAATTTGGAGGAGAAAATTTAAAGGAAAATACTTTAACACAACAAAGTTTTAGAAATTAAACTGGATAACTATTGAATTATGGGCGCTTAAAGGGCATAATTAAATGCTGAAATTGAGTGTGTTTAAAGGAAAAGAAATAATAGCTAATGTTTAAAATTAGTGAACTTAATAAAAGTATTATATTCAGTAAAGAAAGTTAAAGGTAAAAACACTTAAGAGCGACACCTGATGGTACAGGAAAACTTCAGTATGTTTTTAAAAGTGTCTGGTCTTCTCAAGAGTTTGGATTTTGGAACTTAAAAGAAAATAAAAGAAACTTTATTATTGTTATAGAACCATCCAAACAAAGAGTCAAGAGTATGGATTGTTGAAAATAAATTCAGAAATGGTGACTCAGCATACACAAGAATAAAATAAACCAGAGGGGGAGGAGTTCTATAAAGAAGAAGCCAACATTGAAGGACAAAACAGAAAATTATTTAAGCAGGGGGGAAAAGGAATTAGAATTAAAAAGTTGTAATCTGATGGGTTGATAAAAGGGAGAATGGTTCGGAAAATGGATAAAGGGAGAGGGAAAAGGCAGAAAAAGGAAGGGCCAAAGAAAAATCAAAAGAGGGAGAGAGAAAAGTTTAATAACTGGAATGAAAAGTGGAGGGGAATAAGAATGGGAAAAAAGGGAACTAAGAGAAAGGACCAGAAAACAAAGAAAAATAGGAAACAAACAAGGATGAAAAGAAAGTACATTGTCCAAAGAGTGAGAGATAATGGGTGGAAAAAAAAGGATAAGGAAGGAGATTCCGCAAGGTAATATGTCGTGATGTATAAGAATATATTGGAAATAGTATTTTGTAATGTATAGATGATTCATAAGGTGTTTGAGAAAATATAATGTGGAATCTAAGAAAAATATATGTATTTGTGTTATATACTAGATAGGGAGATTGATATTAAGGTAGAATGAAGGTGGTTAGCAGAATTATTAACCAGAGGAGACAATTATATTTACAGATAAGGATTGATAAAATAACAAATGTGACAGAAAAAAAGTAATATGAGAAATGACAACAGAAATGAGATGAGAATTTTAGATAACATTGTAAAATAAGATATGAGAATATATTAATATAACATGAATTGGATAAGATAAGCTTAATATTTAACAATAATAAGGATAATGCAATATGAAAGTAAACAAATATAATGAACAGGTAACTATGGTCATGTTTGTATTGAGATGTAAAACCTGGAACCACACTGCTTGCCAAATGAGAATTTTTTATTTCAAAATGTAAAATAAAAGCAGGGAGAAAATTGAATAATGGAATTACTAGGTATGTTTAACTGATATGGTGGTAGGCATTTGGAGAGAGCTTTGAAAGGATGAAAATAAACATTGAAGGATTATGAATTAATGTGAAATATATGCATTGAGAGATATGATTGATATTATTAATTTTGCCTATACTAAAATGTATGATATATTGATGCCACACTATTACTGTATTGTTGTGCATATGAAGATTGAAACAAATTTTTGGAAAAAAAATATTTATGACAGTTACTGTCTCCTGGGGTCATGTGATCCCCTTTTTGTGACCTGACAAGCAAAGTCCATGGGGAAGCAATATTCATTTAACAACTGTTACTAACTTAACAACTGTTACTAACTTAACAACTGCAGTGATTCATTTAACAACTGTGGCAAGAAAGGTCATAAAATACGGCAAAACTCACTTAGCAAATGTCTTGCTTAGCAACAGAAATTTTGAGTTCAATTGTAGTTGCAAGTTGAGAGCTACTTGTAGTCACTTTTTAACTTTAAATATGGAGTACCACAAGTTAAAAGGACCTCTACCCTCTCATTATCAAACCAGGTTATATTTGTCCTTTTGCAACGATGCAACTGAATTCTTGATCTCCTAATTCTGTCAACAGCGTGGCTAAATGAAGTAATGGAAAGAAGGGGTTTCAGATATTAAGGAAAACCCATTGCTGCCTTGGAGCCGAGGGTAGCATGAAACATTTCAAAGCACTTTAAAAGTTGAACGGAGTCACTTTGCTCTTCATATATCCGCTTTAAGCATTTCTATTTTTAGTAGTGGAAGTCTAGCTGCAGTCTCTGTCATAACTAATTGTTTTTGCACTGCTTTGAAGATGGAGACAATATTTTTACAGAAAGAGTTTGTGCTACGTAGTTTGGTCAAAAGGTTTGTCCCTGGAGTGTCTTGATAATTGTATAATGTACTGAAAAGCAAAGCAAGGCACAATTAAATTGCAAAATTGTGTTAAAATGATCAGAGATTCAACCAAGGCTTTAACATCCCTTCTAATCATCACCTTAAGGATTTCACAGAAGACATTAAAGTCCAAAACATTGGTGACTTTTTAAAAATGTACTTGTTTAGCAGTGCATTTCTTCAAAAATTCAAAAGCAGTTTCCTTCTGCGGCTCTCAAATATTCAGCATTTTAGCCCAGCTATAGGAGCCCAGTAAGAGAGCCAATTTGAGGTAATGGTTAAGTTATCAGGCTAGAAACCAGGAGACCGTGAGTTCTAGTCCACAAAACCAGTTAGATGACCTTGGGCCCATCCCTGCCATTCAGCCCTAGGCAAACCATGTTTGAAAAATCTGCCACAAAAATTGTAGGGATTTGTCCAAATCGGCTACAAGAATCAGACACAATTGAGTGGAATAAAAGAAAAAAGAAAAAAATAGTACCCAATTATTCTGGAATAGAATAGAATAGAATAGAATAGAATAGAATAGAATAGAATAGAATAGAATAGAATAGAATTCTTTATTGGCCAAGAGTGATTGGACACACAAGAAATTTATCTTCAGTGCATAAGCTCTCCATGTATATAAAAGCTATAAGTGATGAATCATGATCATAGTCATCATAAAAATACATTCATCATGAAATATCTACATTATACTTGACCATGTTTACCCATGATTAATTTAAGAAATCAAATATAGTTTCATACCATGCACTAAGTCAAACACGTTGGCTTGCTTGTGTAGTGATTGTCTAGTGTTACATTGCTTGATAGATCATGAACAACGCAGGCAGAGGTGCTGGATAGAGCATTTGGTGGTCCCAGTGATCCAGAGGGAAGGACTTCTAAATCTGGGGTCTCCAACCTTGGCAACTTTAAGACTTGTGGACTGCAACTCCCAGAATTCAAAGTTGCCAAGGTTGGAGACCCTTGTA
Organism: Pseudonaja textilis; assembly: GCF_900518735.1. The sequence goes on along the minus strand of NW_020769327.1, from coordinate 8,116,218 downwards.
CTAAATCCCATTGCCTGTGGTTAGACAGTTAGAGCAAATCTGCTTAGTATCTTTACACTGTATTCCAATTAAAAAAAAACATCTTATGGTTGGTCAAGGACATATTTTCCATTGGAATAAACAGACATAAAAATAGTTACCATTGTCTGCTGTGTGCTAAATTATATTTCTCTTTTAAAATGTTTTTGTGGAACAAGAGTGGTTTTTACATGTTATGTTTTGTGCTGAATTCATGAGTTGAAAACCAATATAGCCTTTGTTTATATTTTTTTTACGGTAATTACTATTACCTTCGCTAATTTTGTTTCTGTCCCACCAGATTAGGTGACTTATCAAAAGAGATCTACCACAAAAAGGAAAAACTGTTGTAAGAGAAGGGAAAAAAAACCCATAATAAGAGCAATAGTTAAAATACTAAACGTTTTGTTACACACGGTAGTCTTTGATAAGTTCATTTTGGGAAGGAGTTATAATACTCTATGAAACAAAGGTGTGCATGGAGAATATTGGCCTCCTGCTTCCCATTATGTTACATTAGTGACAATTTGGATCAATTGAACACACGTATATGGGCCTTGATGTCTGACTACAGTTCAGAGTAGAATTTCCATTATTGAGCAAGGTCATTGTTAAAAGAGTCTTGCCTGACTGTACGACCTTATTTGTCATATCTGTTAGTGAATCATTGCCGTTGAATCACAAAGTCCTCAAGTGAATCCAGTTTTCCCCTATTGACTTTGCTTTTTGGGAGCTGGCTGGAAGACACTGCAATTGTTGTAAATATATGGTGGTTACCAAATGCCCGACTTTTGATCATGTGACCAGGGGATGTTTTCATAGTCATAAGTGTGAGGACTGATTATGTCATGCCCCGGTTGGAATCTGATTCCGAGGGAGAGGTGGAACAGCTGACAGGGAGTGGGATTGTGGCTCCGGTGGCTGTGGAGGAAACTGGGGAAGGGCACAGTCCGGCTGGGCATTCAGAGGAAGACCCAGGGCCACCTCCTCTTCATCCTAGGGCACGTAGGGAGGAACGGATAAGGGAGCAACATGGGTTATGGGGGAGAAAAAGGCCCTGAGTCCCTTCATTAGCTGCAGCTGGGAAAACAGGATAAAGAGGGTGTTTGCGCACAAAGCTTGCTGGAAGCAAAGCATGCATTATCTTTGTCAAGTCTTATCTGGGTTCTGGCGTCCTCCCAAATGTGTTTCCTTATCTTTTGAAGTCTTCAATTCCTTATCCTGCTCTGTTTCGTTAATTGCTGCAGCGTGGTTTGTGTTGGTTTTTATTTATAATTAATATGTACCTTGGGCTCAGATGGAATTTCTTCCCTTTAAAAACTGTTCTTGGGAGAGTTTTTTCTCCAGCCGATGATAAACTGGACCCTGGGGGCCAAGTTGGAAGTATTAAAGGGACTTTACCTACTTTTGTGACTTTGTTTCTTTTGTGCCACGCCCCGGGTCATCACAGGTTATCAATCACATTTTTCCTATATTGCTATAACTTTGAACTGTTACAAAACAAATGGTTGTAAGGATTATCTGTAATTACAGTTGTAAGAAAATAATGATTTTTAGTGTCACTTAGTTAATGCCTTAAACATATAACATTTCTGACTCCTCCTTAGAGAAGTGAATAAAATTCACAGTTGTAAAAAAGGCTTCAGCAGCATCTAATTTCACTGCTAAAGCTTGTTTTTGTTAGCCTAAGAATAAATCAGGTTAATTACAAGATTGGTCAATGTTTCTCCCCAAAGCCATCATTTAATCCTTGCATTGTTGGCTAAACAAAGCAAGGAGCTTTTTTTTTCCTCTGAGAGGAAGTTGCTGTGGCCTGCAGTCGAATCCATATTAGGCATAAACTAAATATAGAAATATAATCCAAGAGTGAAGTCACATTTGCTGTTGCTGCTGGATGACTTTCAGATTTTCCCTCTTTTTATTCTTTTCTTTAATGGGTCCCATTTACCATTTTAAGATCCTGAATTTGTTCCATTCTTTATGGCTTAAAATAGTGTGTTTTAGGAAAACAGTTCGTCAGAAATAGAAAGCATGAATTATAAATGTCCCTTTGGTGTGCGGAGCTTTGGAGTTCTTGCCTTATGAGATGATGAACTGATTTATCAGGTTTATCCAATATGTCTTGTACAGGTAGTCCTCGACTTACAACTGTTCAGAGTTACAACGGCACTGAAAAAAGTGACTTATGACCATTTCTCACAGTTATGACCTTTGTAGCTTCCCCATGATCATGTGATCAAAATTCAAATGCTTGGCAACTGGTTCATACTTATGACCATTGCTGTGTCCTGGGGTCATGAGTTCACCTTTTGCAACATGACAAGCAAAGTCAACGGAGAAGCCAGATTCACTTAACAACCAGGTTGCTAACTTATCAACTGCAGTGACTCACTTAACAACTATGGCAAGTAAGGTCATGACATGGGGCAAAACAAATTGTGGTCTTAAGACAAGGATTATCTGTACTTGCCGAAAGGTTAAACATGAGTTTCACAGACTTTCTACTGTCAGTCATTTATCTTATTGCTGTAACGACATAAAGCTTGTTTTTATGATTTTCGTTTAAGCAACTGGTTATCAAGGATATTGAAATTGAAACTATTTAATCTTTTCAGCTTTACTCAAGCAAACCTAAATTTCATAAGCCATAGGAATATAGGGAAACTTCCAGGCTGTTGGCAGTCAAAAATGACAGCAGTTTTATATCTTTGCAATATATTAAGTAGCAAGAATTGTTCACATTTGGATTTTTCTGAGTAGTATACCTTACTAATCTATATATACTACAACTCTCGTGTCTGTAACATTTATCTAGGCGAAACAGTTGCATCATAAAATGAAACCTTTTTCAACCAAGATACTTCGAATGGGCTAATGCATCCAAAATCCAAGATGCATGACTTCTGTGGAATTGAAATTTGGCAAATTTTATAAAAAAATAACAGAATACAAAGTGTCATACAACATTTTCTGTAGTCAACAGCTGCTGATGTTTGATTGTGCTGTACAGTTCAACAAGGGATGCTTGCTTTCGAGGCAGATGCTTCTCTGAATATCTCCCTGAATTTTAAAGGAACTTTTCAAGTAGATTAGAAGCTCTGCCCTTATGGAAGGCTTTGAGGTAATTAAATATTTCTGGTAATTAAATATTTCTAAAACAACGATCCAATCATAAAAACATTCTAAAAGCCTTGTTGTCATTATGCCTGGAAGAATTATCCTATAGGAATACTATTTGTAGTGGTCATCCATATGAATATATGTGTGTGTGTGTGTGTGTGTGTGTGTGTGTTTTCTTAAGTTTTCGCGGGTACTTACATGTATGGCATTCAGCTTTGTTCGGGTATTTTCCCACGTCATTGTAGTTGTGCTTTTAAAGTTGTAGCAGCAGAAGCCTGATGATGGCAGATGAGATTCTGCTGAAACGTTGCTACAACTTTAAAAGCACAACTACAATGACGTGGAAAAATACCCGAACAAAGATATATATATGACATTTTTTATGATAAAGCTTCATGGAAGTCCCCAAAAATGTTCAATTATTTCAGCTGGATACCATGATGCAGCTGGAACTTTTATCTAGAGGAAAGAGGAGGGAGGGAGTGATATGTACACCACCCTAAACTCTCCAATCAGAACAAGGATATCAATCAAAATATATACATTTTGCCCTAGGTTTGCTAAAACAGAAATAAATATAACATGCTGACTCAACAGATTAATGTATTTTTCTAGGGGCCCGCAGCCATATGTTTTCTCTGTGAGTTCATCCTGTTTACATTGAGATGCGAAGGGGTGAAAATCTGGCCTTCTTATGCAGTGGCAGACCTTCAACTTCACTTTGTACTCCTTTTTTTATAGAAAGACATTTTCTGACTTGACTGCTGAAAGCGATCAGCTGTAGGAGGTTAGGAAGTGGGGACTTTCAGCCGCTAGCAAGCTCTTCCTGGCCTTGTCTGGGCTCAGAAGCTAAGCAAGATCAGGTCTGGTTAGAGTCTTCAGTGGAAGATCAGGGAATACCAGGCTGCAGGCTAAACAGGTGAACCTGCTTAGAAGTTGGCAGTGATAAGCTGCTTCTCTCTGCTTCTGACAAGAAAACTGCAAGGACATTCATCCCTTCTTGTATACAAGGCCAGCTGTCTTCTTAGAAGTCGTGGTACTTTGCTTGGTGGCAGTTGGATACTTAGCTTTATCTAAACCAGCGATTCTCAACCTTTTCTTCACCATGGACCTCTTTTAAATACTTTTTGTGGTCACAGACCCCCAAAACTTAACTCAAGATTTAATCATAACATTTCTTCAAGCCTTCGTGGACCCCATGTGATGACACTGTGCCCCGCCAGAGGCCCGTGGACCACAGGTTGACACCCATCAAATAAAATCAGATGTTTATTGTCAATGCACAACATGCGTACAATGAAATTGAAAAGCCAACGATCCAGACAATGTGCTCTCCCCCAAGTGTTGTGTATCGTTTTGATTCCATGCAACAGCCTTATTCGGCCCAGTGTGGGTGTGTTATGCATCTGAGTTCCATTAAGAATTTTAAATACTTAAGTATTGAGTGATAAATAGTTTCTCCTAAATACGTTTCAGTCTTTGAATAGCTGTGGTGCTTATGAATAATGGAAGTGCCGGGATGCCAATTAATTCAGTACTTTATTCTTATTATTTTTTTATAAAGGAAGGCAACAGGCTGGGTTAGAATGGGAGAATCACCTTCTAACATCAGTTTGGAAGCTTCTGCTGCCTTTGCGATGAAGCCATATGGAACCTCAAGGTGGAAAGGGCATTTTGTGCCACTGCCAAGGCACATGCTGTACCAGCATAGAAGAGCAAAGTTCTTGGACAAGAGCTGTTGAGGGCCCTTGCTAATGTGTAATATTGACTCCAAAGCAAAGCAGTTTTAAAAGTAAACTTGACAGCGGGCAAGCAGTTTTGCAGTTTTGTAATCATTTTACTTCAGCCCTGGAGAGTTTCATTGTGAGCACCAAGGGAGTCTGGCACAATTGTTGCATTGGGCCGTGATGGACTGTGCTGTCCAGCCAGTGTATGGGAATTGGATAGTTAGGTAGCAATTGTGAGCTGTTCCCTTAAGGGAATGCATCATGGTAAATGTAGTTAAGGTATCCTGGGAAATGTAGTCCATGTCACGTGACCACATCTATAATCCTAATTGGTCACTAAATTGACCCTCGATGGGTTGGGGGAGGTTTTCCTTACTCTTGGCTGAACTCATGGACTCGTGGTAATTGTTCTACTTCTTACAAGATGGGAGAAAAAGGATAGGAGATAAGCCATCTTTTTACCTACAAGACAGAAATGCAAAGGATTGGCCATTAAAGAAGAACTTCATCACAAATGTGAGTTATGAGGATACCTGATGAACCAATAAAAGTACTTTGTTATGGATGTTTTGTGGAGTTTATCTATCTGCATCTGTACAGGATACAGAATATGGACTCTGCCACAGTGGAGATTATTGCTTATTTTCCTGACGCAGGGGAGCCTTGAAGTGAATTAGGTTTAAGAGAGAATTTCCTCATGGCCACCCAATGTGGTTTTATAAATACAGGTATTCCTTCACTTAGGACTTACGTTTAGCTACTGTTCGAAGTTACGACCAGTCCTTGGAGTGCTCACTGTCCCAGCCCCGCTCCCCTGGGGGCATGTGATTGCGATCTGGGTGCTTGGCAACCAGTTCATACTAAGGATGGGTTGTTAAACTCCCTGTGATCATCATCTTTCCTGCTGGCTTCCCCAGAAAGTCAGTGGGGAAGCTGGCAGGGAAGGTCACAAGGAGCTGCTATTATTATTTTTTCCTCATGAGCCTCACTGTGCATCTCACACATGCCCACGTTCCAAAGTAATTGCTTGTCCCTCCTTAATGATCCACAGAGCTCTAATCAAAGATTTAAAAAACTGGTTAAAAGGTTATTCTACCCTCATGTCAGTGTTTCAGTTGGTTTCGCAATGAGGTATGCATAAAATGCAGCATCGTACGGGTAAGTCCTCGACTGACGACCAAAATTGAACTCCACGTTGCCAAGTGTCTGGATTTGGATCACGTGACCCTGGGGATGCTGCAATGATTGTAAGTGTGAAAAAACAATCCTAAGTCACTTTTTTCAATGCCGTTGTAACTTTGAATGGTCAACTAAACAAACTGTGTAAGTCAAGGACCAGCTGTAGTCTAATTTGAGGGCAACCTGAGCACATTTGGCTTTCCCAAAAGCTGATGGAAGATATTAGTGGTCACAGTTTCCAAAGAACTGTAAAAATGCTTTTACAGCAGTACCTCCCAAACTGCAGACAAGTTGTTTTTTAAGGGGGAAGCAGCCTGTATAAAATAACAAAGATCCACAGTCTGGTCATTGAGATTCCACAAGAATATTTCCACCTTGTTTGGATTAAATTTGAGGTGCTTTCTTCTTCTTCTTCTTCTTCCTCCTCCTCTTCCTCCTCCTCCTCGTCCACCTTCTTCTTCCAGAGATGTGATTGGATGTGTGTGAGATCATCCTTTGCCTGATTTTTGTTTTGTTTTGTTTTGTTCCAGATCTCTTCTAGCTTTCCTCTCCCCCAGAATGCCTTTTTGCAATCTTACATTTTTAAATCTCAGTAGTTAAATTTCCCTTTTCCAAACAACTGCCTTTGTGGCATTGTGTCTGCTGGCATGCAAGCTCCATTTCTTTGGACCCTAATATGTGGTTAAACAGTATCTTGAACATTAAAGCTATTTTTCTGACTGCATTAAATATTAACTTCAACTTTGGAAGCTAAAAGGAGTGAACAATAACCCTATGGTAAATTGGATTTTCAGAAAGCTGAAACTTGGCAAGCATTTTTTTTTAAACATTCACAAATCTCCCTATGTCTGGCCAGCTGTTTCTCTCCAAGGACTGACTCACTGTTACTCCACCTTCTTCCATCCTACCGTTTTGCAACAGTTCTTTGTGATTCAGCAGCATTGACCTAATGCATCAAGGATTTTCTACTTTTGTCTTTTAAAAGATCTACTGACTCTTTCTTCGTTGGAAGAAGCAAAGGAAATGGCAGCACTTTTAAAGAACTGGCTATAGAAATAAAAAAAAATGAAAACTGGCAGAGTCAGGTTTGTTTGAATTCCAAGTCTGTAGTCTGAATTGGTGCCTATAATTATATTTCTAAAAGAATCACTGGTTTTGGATTACAATTGATTACAATAAAAGATGCTCTGATCTGATGCAATAAAATTTCACCCCATTGTCTCTTTTTCTGGCTATAGGACCCAGATTGAAAAAAAAAACCCATTAGTTTATAGAATTGGTCCTTTGCGATCAGAAAGTACGTTTGTATGTAGCTGTGGAATTATTTCTGTTAGATTCTGAGGTAGTTGATACTATCCTTAATGATGGTGTTCATTTTTATGTATGGTAAAGCAGCAAGGAAGGTAATTTAGATAAGTACTGAGGACTATTGATGATGGTATTTGGGTCTTAGTTCCTCTTTTTAGTTCCTTCAGGTGAGGAACCTAAAGGCTTAAATAGAATCTGGAGTCAATATGGATTAAGTGGGGACTAAGAATTCATAAGATATATGAGTGATGGCTTTGCTGGCAGAGAAGGAATTTTGACAATACTCTACCAATCCTACTTGGGCGGGGTGGGTGGGGGGTTGGATTAGATGACCTAGAAGGTCCCTTCCAATTCTGTTAATCTGTTAATGTGTTAGAATCAAATGGTCTGCATTGACTAACATGTTATTCAGAATATTGGTGCTCATTCTAGAACATTTTAGGCTCTTTAGAATTGAAAGTAGAAGAGGAGAGAGAAATCATCCTCCCGTTTTTACCCAATTTCTAGAATATCCTTTTAGAATCCAGTTATCTGTAAATGCAATTCTGCAGTTTTCATTGCAATGAGAGTTTGATATAAGTAAACTTCAGCCTTTGAATGTTAGCTGCCTTTAATCTTTTCAAATAGGCTGGATATCTATTTTCACATCTATTCTGATCATGGGACTATCCCAATGGCTCATAAAATGGGGCAAAACTCAATAAATGTCTTGCTTAGCAATAGAAATTTGAGACTCAGTTGTGGCTGTAAGGCAAGAACTATCTGGATTGGTTTAATATTTTGGCGTTTTAACACTGCCTGCTGTCTGCCTGTCTATCTGTCTATCTCCTGTCAGTATTATAATTTAATAACTCATCATAACAAATATTTCTGCAAAGTATGTATTTCAAAAAATGTTCTTAACTGAATCCTACTTCTGACTTAACTTGCTTTAAGGTCAAACCAGTCAGCTATAGAATGACAAGTGTTAATTAAACCTGCAAGAATCTCTCTGCTTCAGCATGGATGATACTCAGCTCTTGAGAAATACCTTCCCAGCCTCTTATCAAATGCCTTGGAACACACCCTGTTTTTATTCATGCTGAATTTAAGCACTGCATTTTTTTTTCTTTAAAAAAACACCCTTTGTTGAGCTGGATTATGCAAAAGAGAGCTTTTCAGAAGTGATTTGAGTTCTCCTATTTAATTGGCAACTGGGAATTTTCCCATATCAACATCTTAGAGTTATCATTCAATCTTGTACTTGTTTCCTAATTTTTGATGTATTTGAATCCAAATATTGCTTTTCTTTTGCAAAACTTAAGTCAATCCTCCTCTTTAAGACCTTTCAAAAACTGCCTTCAGTATTTCTCAGGCTGCCTCAACTGGTGTGGTTTGTTTAATCTGATCGAATCCCACTAAGGAAAAAGATAATTAGCTTTACAAATTGCTTCTTAAAGATGGACGCAAATAAGCCTGATATGGTGGTCACAGTTGTACTTGGCTACGTATATACAGAATTCTGTACAAATTAATTACAAACTCGAGAAGTTGCATGGCTGGGTCCTTTTTGAGCACCGAAGCCAATATTTTGTTGTCATTCTCATAGCCTCTTTTGCACAGGCTCTTAAAAGACAATTTGAAGCAAAGAATACAAATAAGGAAAAAAAAAGTTTTTCAGACAGGGTGTATAGAACTACAGTGGCTTCCTGGAGACACTATATCCGGAATTAGTTTGGGGTTGTATTTTGGATTCAGGGAATTGTTTTGGTAAAAGGGACATTTCCACTTCCTTCTGAAACATTGCCTTGTAAGTTAAATAAAAAGCAGATGCCTGCATTGATTTATTTTTGTTCTTGAAAACTGTTTTTAGTGCAAGAATATGGAATATAAACAGTGTGGGCCAGTCCAATTACAGCTCTAGACTGTATGCTTTTTTTTCTTCTTGAAAGAATTAATCCTAGATAGTTATTACATCTCTTGAGAGCTTAAGAGTGCATGGGTATCCCACTTCATTTCATCCCCACACAAAACCCCTAGGTTGGGTTAAGAGAGATTTTGAGAGAGCTTATGCGCCGGAGGAAATTCCTTGTGTGTCCAATCACACTTGGCCAATAAAGAAAATATTCTATTTTATATTCTAATTCCACTTAGCCACCCAGTGTGCTTTTGAGTCAAGTTAGGACTAAAATTTGGGTCTCCCCGTTTTTAGCTCTTAGCCATTTGTGCCACATTTATTGCTATACTTGCCCCAATTCTATAAACCACTGTGGGAAGAAATATCCATCTGGTTCAGTTCCAAGTTGGGAGAAAGACACATGGAGGCTGATTGGAAAGATGGTTTAATGATGAAGCAGAGTTCTGGTGCAGCTGACCACACTGAGTTGAGAGTGGGGTGTGTGTTGTACCTTCTCTTGAGCTTTGCACTTGAGCTTCCTGTTCCTGTGCAAGAACATGTATTCTATTGGCTGTTGTTAGACTCCCATGGGGACATGTAGGGGTTATGTAGGGGTCATAGCTGGCTCTATAGGCAAAGTACAAATCTTAGGTGTTTATCTGATAGCAGTGTTGGTTGAAGTTTCCGAGGGTGATACAGTGAAGGAGCTTGTGTTCTGAAAGGGTGTTGAGCAATTCCTATTATGGCTTAATGGTTTTTTTTTCCTGAAGGATAATCCCACCATCTTGGAACTGACAGTCTTTTGTAGATAGGCTGGCCCAGTCTTTCTTAATGGGCACAAAATATCTGCTGCAGGCTATTAAGATGGAGTCTGCTTCCTGCCTCTAAAAAAACATGTTTCTCCATTTCTCGTTTCGGGAAATATCATATTCTGCCTTTTTTTTTTTTAATATTCCTCAAAATATTTCATTCTTCTAGGAGAAGTGGATGCTGACTTTCTACATTTCCTATGCTATCATTGTCTTCCCCTTCTGACCCTCCTCTCTACCCTGTGTGATCAGATACCAGCTGTTGCCAAGTCTTGAACTAGATCACTAAGAAAAGAAATGTCCTTGGTTGTTAATGGGCCCCGGATGACTCATTTCACCATGGAGTTTCAGCCATCCCTGCTTCTTTGAGCTTTCATATTCACCTTAATTCTCAGGGTGGGGTGGAACAGCTTACTTTCTTTCTGAAGCTGCATGGCTGAAATATTGTGCCTCCTACAAACTCCCTTTTGAGGTTCTTCTGGCCGCTTTACTTCAGACTGGAAGACAAGCAGAGGACGTGTTTTTCGATCAGTGGTGCATTGCTTCTAAACTATGTAGAAAATTTGCTACTTAATTTGTTTTTGTTTCACGCACATTTTGGATTCTTCAGAACATTTGACATCCGTAAAACATTGGTGTGAAGGGGAGAGAATCCAGCATGTAGATTTTAAAGTAGTCCATCAGAAATCACCCTGGCTAGTTCAGGAAGAGAGACTGTTGTGTGATGGGTAGATGGTACACTAATATTATCTTTCTTTTATCCCAGCCACATAAATAACAGAAGCAGTCACTAAAATATTGGCAGACTGTTGGATGGAGCTTGTGGTTTCTGAACTGGCAGACAGAACGATTGACTCTCTTATTCAAATCTCTGTGATACGTGCCAGGTCGATGCTTTCATAAAGGATTAACTCTTGGATCATTCTACCAGCAGCTGAGCTAGCATTAAAATTTGTTTATGTGGTTTAATAATTATTTAATAAACAATGTATTATTTCAGGGAAGAGAGGAGTTTACTGTAGGCTTCTGACGAGGTTACCTATAACATTTCCACTTTTTCCCCTTCCTCAGTGGTTTGTGGCTTGACTTCTTTCTTCGGCACTTCTAAACTATTGTACAGAATTTGTCAAGCAAATACATCTGGCTGCTTCGTTTTTTTTCTGAAAACTGACACTTTAGAGCAGGGCTGTCAAACTCAAGGCCCATGGACTGGATCCGGCCCGCAGGGTGCTTAGATCTGGCCTGTGGGGCCACCCTGGAAACAGTGAGGGACCAGCCCATGGTGCCTCTGCCAGCAAAAACGGAGCTCGGGAGGGCCGTGGGTGGCCCTCCTGAACTCTCTTTTCACTGGCAGAGGGTTGCAGGAGGCGTCGCAGCCGGAAACGGAGCGCAGGGGGCTGTGTTTGCAGGCAGAGTGCTCCGGTCACCACAGGCACCCCCGAAACGAGTGTAATAGAGTTGGCCACGCCCACCCTGGCCACACCGCACCCCCTGTGTTGAAACACAACCCTGATGCGGCCCTCAGTGAAATAGAGTTTGACACCCCTGCTTTAGACTTTCTGTATTTTGTACAACAAACTGCTGTGTCCCTGTAAGGAGGAGAGCTGTGCCTGAAGTGTTTGATCATTTCCTATGTGAACATTAGAATCTGGTTTACCTGATTAAAGCATTAACTGTCTCCCATTCAGGTACATAGCCATATATAATTTATTCATTCATTTGATTTGTCAATCGCTTACAAGATAACCGGTATAAGTATAAACCTAGTTTAGGTATAAGTATAAACATAGCCTGATGATGGCAGATGAGATTCTGCCGAAACGTTGCTACAACTTTAAAAGCACAACTATAATGACTTGGGAAAATACCTGAACAAAGCTGAATACCATACATGTAAGTACCCGCGAAAGCTTAAGAAACAAACATAGTTATGAATACATGAGATGGATTCGTATAAGAAAAATAAAAAGAAACAATAGGACAGGGACGGTAGGCATGATTGGTGCACTTAATGCAGGCCGTCTGTTTAAATACTCTGTTTCAGAAACATATGACTGTACCATGGGATGGTGTGACACCGCACCATGTTTGTAAACATTTTTATATGAAATTTGTGGTAGCAGTGGCTGCCTCTGTGCAACAGGGTGACGAATTTCTGAGTGCATATTTGTGGTATTTAATTGTGTAGTGAGTTGCATCAGCATAGCACACGAGCTTATCAAACTCGTGTCTCTGTACTATGTATTTAGAGCTCGTCAGGTACTGTAAAGGATTATGGAACTGGTCTTGGGGAAGGTATGAATGAACAGTTAAGGAACAACTTAAGAGAAAAGATTTATACTGTCCAGAGTAGTGTTTCTCAATCTTAGGAACTTGCCTGTACTTCAGCTCCCAGAATTCCCCAGTCAGCATGCTGGCTGGGGAATTCTGGGAATTGAAGTCCATATGTCTTAAAGTTGCTAAAGTTGATTAACGCTGGACGGAGAATGAAAGAAGAATGAGGAAATAGCCCAGTTTTGATTTCATTTGGTAAATGATGGGTGGAGAGAAACTGACAATTTTTAAAGAATCTGTTCACAACAATAAAGCAGCATTCCTGGAATCAGTTTTGAAAGTCTGGTCAGGTTACTTCTGTCTTTCCATCAAGGTGAGGTTGTGTTTCTTACATCTTCCTCAAGTTCATCTATTTATTCTTTTATGGGTCTTTAGTACAATAACTTAATTCCCATTGGTCCCAAGTTGTTATCTCTCTCAGTTTAACTTATCATGACCAAACATGATGCGTGCTATATCCGGTTCTTGATGGAAAAACTGTACATAAATCAAACTAACATTACGAATGAAGGCAAATATCCCAGGACAAGGTGTCCTCGGATAATGATGCAAGACTGAATTTGGGTCGGTCACCGGTGACCGACTCAAATTCGATCTCATAAACTAATATTGTATCATGGAGGATGTCAGGAATGAACATCAGGACCACATATTAAATTCCAATTAAAATGATTTATTACTAATCAGATTCACTGGAGAAGAAAGATTGAGTGCAATAGAAGAAAAAAGGGGACGACAGAGAATGAGGTGGCTGGATGGAGTCCCTGAAGCAGTTGATGTGAGCTTAAATGGACTCCGAGGGATGGTAGAGGACAGGAAGGCCTGGAGGAACGTTGTCCACAGTGTCGCGATGGGCTGGACAAGACTTTGCAGCTAACAACAACAACTAATCAGGCCATTGCACAAGAATCTACTAATGGTTACCACTGTCTTGGCTAAGGGTCAGGGGAATTCAAGAGGAGTTGGGCCTAGTTCATTTGTGGCTATGTAGAAGTTCTAGGCTGATTCCTGTTTTGACTCCACCCCCGTGCTCCGCCACGTCTCCTACACATGGGGCACGGTCCTTCTCTTGTGATGCTTGAGGCAAGAGTGTGAGGGCTCTGCTGTTTGTTAAGATGGCTTTCTTGTCTGACGAAGGAGGATAGTTTGACACAGCTTGTCTATTTTTTATTAATGTCTTCCCCCCCCCCCCTTCTTTTTCCACAGGCTGGCAGCGATGGCGAAAGCATAGGCAATTGCCCCTTCTCTCAGAGGCTCTTCATGATACTGTGGCTCAAAGGAGTGGTATTTAGCGTCACAACAGTTGACTTGAAAAGGTAAGGAACTTGCTGTTCTGTTGTGACCTAGGCTTCTCCAAAAGTACGAAGCCAATTCCTCATCCCAATAAAACCCCTTTTATTTAGTTTACAGTGAATTCCTCTCCAGCAGAGTCTTTCACGAGATTTCACAACTACAGACCTTTATCAGGCTTGGAGAGCTGCCAGGCTGATATCTTCCAAACACCACTCTGTGGCAGACAATACATGGCAAGAAGTCAGGAACAGATCTTCACCCTCACGAATTGAACTAATTGTTTCCTGCGAAACTCCACTCCCCTTTCACTCCTCTTTTATTCCCTATGGGAGGGGCCACTCACTGTCCACCTGTGGCTTTACTCCGGAGTCGACCCTTGTTCCTTAGCTGTTCCCTTATCCTAACAGCTCTGTGCATGCGCACATTGAGAACAGGCTCCAGCTGTTCTTCTCCCTCACTGATGTCTGACTGAAGGCAGCTGATAACTGTCAGGTGGCCCTGACCCCATCTCTGTCTCCGACACAGAGCCCTCGTCCGAGCCTTCCCCAGACTCCAGGTCTGGCCCTTGTTCCTCCCCAACCTCCTCACTGTCCGAATCTGCTACCAGCTTCACTGGCCGCTGGCGGGCCACAACTTGTTCTTAGGAACCTCTTACTACACAGATAGTCCTCGATTACGATGACAATTGAGCCCAACATTTTCTGTTGCTAACAGTTGTTAAGTGAGTTTTGTCCCATTTTAAGACTTCTCTTGGCACGGTTGTCCAGTGAAGTTTAGTAACACAGTTGCTTAGTAGCACGGTTGTTGAGTGAATCTGGCTTCCCCCTCGTCAGAAGGTCGCAAAAGGAGATCACATGACCCTGGACCACTGCAACCATCGTAAATGTGAGCCAGTTGCCAAGCCTCCAAATTTTGATCGCATGATTAATGGTTGCAAGTATTAAAAACGGTCATAAGTCACTTTCTTCGGCGCCGTTGTAACTTCGAACGGTTGTAAGTCAAGGACTACCTGGATCTGGTTGCCTGGGAAAGTTTTAAGTATTTCTTTGAATTGTAAAACATGGACACATAATGGTGGGATGCTGCAAACGGTCTTCAACCGGGCCTGCTTGCAGTTTTCCTTTAGGACAGGGGTTTGCAACCTTGGCAACTTTAAGCCTGGAGGACTTCAACTCCCAGAATTCCCCAGCCAGCAAAGCTGGCTGGGGAATTCTGGGAGTTGAAGTCCTCCAAGCTTTAAAGTTGCCAAGGTTGGATTCCCCTGCTTTAGGAGACTGTGTTTGGATGGCAAACACCGGTGGATCCCACCGGAGACTTACAGGCTAGGATCATTTTAACGACACCTCAATTAACTGCTCCAGGTTAATGTCACTCTCAAACTCTACCTTAATAGTTTCTTAGCAGGGTGCAAATGGTTTCAGTAGAAACCACACTCTCATATTGTTTGCTGTGTTGCTTATTTTGAAGCTTATGGCTTGGCAAGGCTCTCATTTCCTCCCCGAGCCTCCCCGGTCTTTGCAGTGCCAAAGGAATTTGGGGAGCTTTCATCCCGATACCAGCTGCGTTCTGTTCTTCCACCGTGTCACTTTCCAAGCAGATTATCCCAAAGTCCAGCTGGTTCTTCCCTTTCTCCCTTGCTGAACTGATGCTGGGGTGTCTCTTATTCATCTCGCACGTTGAAGCATGAAAGGAGCAGATTAATAACATCGAAATACAGTGTTGGACAATTGTTCCATCAGTGGGGTCATTGCTCTCTTGACAGCAGGCATGGAATTTTCCCAGGAAGTCAAAGGCCTCTTAATTGATGGAGGCAGCCTTTCCAATTACTGCACTGCTGACTCCATGAACTTCAACCAAAAGAATAAAAAACGCCACTCTAACTAAATGGACATGAACCCAGCAAATCCGCAGTGCCGCTTCTCTCCGTTGTTCATGGGATGAGAAAAATGGTGGTCGAGATAAAGACTTTTGGGGGAGCTGTTGATGTTCATGGGAAATTATTTGAGCTGTTCTCCACTATGTGGGCTTCTCTCTTTTGGAAGTTTTGGATTGAAGTGAAATTATCTAAGCCTTTCCAGTTTTGTGACCTTGGAACAGGTCCTCCTGACTTGAAGTGCCTTTATAACTTCAAACAATCACTAAGCAAAAAGTTGTCAGTCAAGGACTACACATGTAATTTCATTTCTCCATTCCCGTCATGGGCATAGAACCTGTAGGCATGAATGCCCAGAGATCAGGTTGGTTGCTTCTAACGGTGATCTGTCATCATGGCCTCTCTTCATTCACAGCCTAAGTGATAGGAACGGTGAATAGGAAAGTGAGGTGTGTGGATATGTAACGCCAAGCCTGAGAAATTGCACTCATTTCTGAGGAAGATGGCGAATATACTTAATATTGTGGCCTATCAGTTGTGGCCAAATCAGATGAGGAGGCAATCTGAGTGCTCCAAGAGGGAAGAAGGAATGGAGCTGTCAGAGATCGACAGAGGTGGAGCCTGGGCCATCCATCAGCCCTCAGATGGAGAGTCAACAGCCCCCAGGTCTGTAGGTGGCTGATGAGGAAGAGAGGAACAGCTGGGTCCAGGGCCTGACGCGCAGATGCACAGAAGGCAGAGGAGAGGAGAGCAGTGGAAATCTATGGGCCGGTCCTTGGGACGGAAGAGCCACTGCTGCTAGTGAAGCCCCACCCTAGCTCTGGAGATGGGGGGCGGGGGGGGCGGAGATGAATAAGTGTGGCAGACAACTATTCATCTCCCTGCCAGACAGACTTTTTAGCCTGCTGTGTGTGAGAGAGAGACTTTTTGCCTGGGCTGCTGGCACTCCTAATAAAGGAAACACTTATTTAACTACAGAGGGTTTGCCGTATTTGGGAGCCTGGTCAGAATGCTTAAGTTCACATTTGTATAACATTGACAATTGTGAATTATCAGAAAAACAAAACTTTATTGCCATATGGAAAACTCAAGCTTTTGACTCGCTGTGGACTTTCTGTTCCTGGGTCTGAGTTTGTGCAATAACTGTTCCCATTTCCTTAAAAGGGAAAACTCATTTCCCCCTCTTCTGTTAGGACATAAAAACGGAGTTCTAACATAGCTGCAGTAGGTCAACAGTGCAACTTTCTCACCCTCGTCGCCGCAGACGATGGCAATAATACTAATACGCAAGTTCCTCTCTCTACATATTTGCAGACTTGGGTGAATTACTGTAGCCTATACAGGGCTCCTACCAGTTGAAAAGTTCACAGCTAAGGAATTGTGAAACTCAGAAAAAAACGCTATCCATTTACTCTTTTGCGACATCCATTTTTCCTTTGCTACTTTCTCTTTTTATATCTAATTCTGCCGCTAACGAGGGGATACTTGCAGCTCTGTTAAGAACACAAGCACAACTGCATGCAGGCTAAACGGGGACATACCAATCCTTTCCTCGTCTGCCAAGTGCTCTTTTTTTTCCTTTTCTTCTGCAACTGCTAAAGACAGAGGTTTCATTCTTTCCCATCTTCAGGAATGCAGCTTGACTCTGCATGCAGGAATTAGACGGTCTTTGTTGGACTGAGTAACGCTGCAGCATCCCAAATTCTAGTTTATTGGGGAGTATAAAACGGTTTTTGGAACTCGTTTTTTGCAGAGCCTCAGAAGGATTCTTGGCTAAAAGACGGAGGGAGGAAGCGAGCCTGCGGTTTTCAGATTTTCTTTTGAGAAGTTCTTAAAAGCTTCAAAGAATGGCTTGGTTTTTTGGGAGAGGGGTGGGAAGCTAATACTAGAGGCTGCTTTCTTCAGGAAGCTGTGCTGGATTCCGGGTTGTGTTTTAGGCTCCCTGCAGTTTATGGAGAGCAGAAATGAAGATCAGTGGGCTGAGCCATGCTTCCATCTTGGCTGTTGTTCCTGTCCTCTGGAACATTTCCCGCCCTCAACCTTCCGATCTTTTCATAAGGCCCTAAAGATCTGGATCTGCCTGTTGGCTTAGGGCCCCAATGGGGGAACAGCACAATAGAGGCGGTTGATCGAGAAAAAGCAGATCCCACCTTCCCGCCATTTCACCCCCCGTCCTTCCCCGCATGTCCTCGAATTCAATCCTTAGCTTTAATTTTATTCATGCTTTCATGTAGATTCATATTTTATGCCTCTAAGCTGCCCAGAATTAACTTATGGTAAGATGGGCAGCTGCTAAATATTATAAATAAACCTTCTTCGCTGAGTCCTATTATTTCTTTCATCAGTGGCAAACCAACTAGGTTTTTCCAGAGGATAAAATGTGTAGATGAGTATTTCTCCACCTTGGCAACTTTAAGATGGGTGGACTTCAACTTCCATAATTCCCCAGCTAGCACAGAGACACACCCAGAATGCCATCCAACCTTCCAGCCAGTTGTTTGTCTTGGCATCTGTTCATACAAACCTTTAATGGGAGAGAAAGATATACAGGTAGCCCTAAACCTATTGCCACAATCGAGTCCAAAAGTTTTATTGTTAAGTGAGCCGTTTGTTAGTTTTGTCCCGTTTTATCACCTAACTTGCCAAAGTTGTTAAGTAAATCACTGCAGTCATTAACTTAATAACACATTTATTAAGTGAATCTGGCTTCCTTGTTGATTTTGCTTGTCAGAAGGTCGCAAAAGGAGACCTTTTGCTGTGACAGTCATAAATATGAATCAGTTGCCAAAGGTCTCAATTTTGATCACGTGACTGATCACGTATTACTGTCGTAATAGTGAAAAATGGTCATAAGTCACTTTTTTCAATGCTGTTGTGACTTTGGTCACTAAATGAGCTGTTGTAAGTTGAGAACTAGCTGTAGTTAAATAGCACGTGCCTAAAATGACCCATATCTTGCGCTGTTAGTTCTTTGTCAGACTGGAAACTGGAAAATATGGTGTGTGTTTTTAATTTAGTATTTATAGCCGGGGTCGCTGCTAAAGTTATTTAGGGCCAAGCAGGCTCTGCCCCAAGCACGTCTTCCTTTGGCTATGTGTACATTTAGAGTTTTCTGAGAGCTGGGGAAAATCCCAGGAGCTTTAGTTACTTGATAGTAAGGTTGAGACGTCTGCTTTGAAAAGCAAATTTGTGTCCGGATTACTTTTGGAGAGAAGAACCAGAGGGACACTGTGGACTCCATGTTTCAAGGTCTCTTTGCTTGTTAAGAGAGTTCCATGGTTGACCACCATGATACCTACTGCCACGATACTAAAAAGATGCTGAGACTGTGTTCTCCAGCCAGTTATAGTTAATGGGAATTGGTATAGTTAGTTAGTAATTGGGAGCTGTCCCCTTAAGGGGATGCATCATGGTAAATGTAGTTAAGGTATCCTGGGAAATGTAGTTCATGTCACGTGGCCACATCTGTAATCCTGATTGGTCACTGAATTGACCCTTTGTTGGGTTGGTGGGAGGTCCCTTCATTCTCACCTGGACCTCAGTTGCACGCTGGCATCTCTACCCTTGCTCATTCGATATGGGAGGAAAGGGAGGGAAGATTACTATCGTTTTACACTATGATTTCAACTATGCAAAGAATTTGGACATTAGATGCATCTTGACATAACTATAAGTTACCTTGAGGATACCTAATATAATCCAATAAAAGAAACTTTGTATGGAAGAATTTGTAGAGTTATCTATCTGCCTTTACATTCCGCAAGTGAATCAAAGGACAGAATAGAGACCTTAGAAGGAGTGTAGAGTAGAGCAACCAAGAGGATAAGGGGTCTGGAGGCCAAACCATAGACGAACGATTTGTGGGGACTAGATATGTGTGGCCTAACAAATTAGGCTTTGGAGAGACATGATAGCAGTCTTCCAATATTGGAGGGGCTGTTACAAAGGAGAGGTGGTTGACGTGCTCTTCACAGCACCTGAAGACGGGACAGAAATAACGGGTGGAAGCTTGGGCAAGGGGTTGGAGTAGAAGACCTACAAGGCCCCTTCCAACTCTGTTTACCTGTTAAATTTGTCAGAGGGAGATCCAACCTGGAAATAAGGAGGAATTTCCTGACAGAACAATTCATCAGTGGAGCAGCAGCCTGCCTCTCCCAGTTATGGGTGCTCCATTGCTGGAGGTTTTCAAGAAGATTGGACAGCCATTTAGCCGGGATGGTATAAGGACTCCGGCCTTGGGCCAGGGGGCTGGACTAGAAGACCTCAAAGGTCCCTTCCAGCCCTAGGATTCTAAGTTGGTCTCCTTTGGTTGAATGTATTGAACCAGGCTCTTGGAATATAAATAGGATTAACAGATGCTGCATTGAGCTACTTGGAGGATATGCCAGTTCGTGTGCCTCTGCCCCCATATGCCATAAATTCTTTCCTATTTCGCACATCAAAATGTTAGGAGTTCAGAAGGCACAAGAGGATACGGAGATATTGTGCTTGTGTGATGTTTCTTGCTTTTTCTTTCAACAAGCAGCACTAGTTGAAAATAACTCTCTGCGCTGATCCACCCTCCTCCCTCGGCCACAGGCCAGTTGCAGCATGGATAGAAACTGCTTTTGGGGTTATTGAGCTCTGTGAGTTTCTGTGGTTTGCAAGTTTTTTTTTTTTAACCAATAGGGTGGTGTTGAAAAGCTCCAAACATCCTGGAAAGAAACACCCCTTTCATTTCAAGTTTGAGACTGAAGAATAGAGGGTGGTGTTTTGTTCTAAGTTTGGAGCATGTGGCACGGCCATTTCCATCGGAGACTTTTGCACACCCCTTACAAAAATGTTTTCTTTTGAAGGAAGACTTGTCCAGAAGACAGACAGAGGGGTTCAGAAATGCCGAATATTTGACCCGAGGATCAGAACTGGAGCGAGCTTCTAGTCCTTCCACATAGGAATCCACTCTGCAGAGGTGGGATTCTACTGGTTCGGCCCAGTTCTACCACACCGACAGCTCCAAAGATCAACTGAGAGGGGACCGGTTCGCTCCCACGATCTTCTGTTCTTCTGTTCGGCCTGCCTGCCCGCCTAGGCTCTAGGCTGTCCTTTACTCCCTGCTGTTTCAACCTCAGCTGCTTTGCGCAGCTCGGCTGATTGCTGCGCGCACCCTGTGTTACACACGGGGCTTGCAGGAGAAGATGATTTTCAAACGCTGAGCACGCTCACCGAACTGGTTATTACACCAGTTGAATCCCACCACTGCCACTCTGTATATTTCTGCCGGTGTTTCTTATTTTAGCTGCACCTTTGAGTGGGGGGGGTGAGTGTGTGTGTGTGTGTGTGTGTGGGTTTATAGCAATAATACTTGGACTTATATACCGCTTTATAGTGCTTTCCAGCCCTCTCTAAGCGGTTTACAGAGTCAGCCTACGGCCCCAACAATCTGTGGTCCTCATTTTACCCACCTTGGAAGGAAGGAAGGCTGAGTCAACCTGGAGCCTGGTGGGATTTGAACTGCTACGGAGAGGATTCTGTAGCACTTGCCGATGTGAGCAAGAGCCCCTTCCAGGCAGGGAAGGGTGTGCTTTTTTTCTCTTCTTTTTTTTTAAATTGCCTGGTAATTGAGTGGAGCTTAGCTGTCCAAGTCTCTGCCAAAATGACACATTAGCATCGTTAGGCAGGCTGGTACAAATGCCTTTAACTAGTTTGGGCTGGATTCCCAAGCTTAAAGATTACTTCCTATTTTTTGGAAGGCTCTCTGATCCTTTCTTTGCACCTCTTGAGTGAGGTGGCAACTGTTATCAGCGGGTGTTCCCCCTTTTTCCTTGTACGTATTGAGGGGGTGTCCTTGCCTCGCTTGTACATAGCAATAGCACTTATATACCGCTTTGTCGTGCTTTATAGCCCTTCTCTCCAAGCCATTTTGGTAAAAGTTGGGAGTTATACATAGCCCGAACTTCTTGTATTAAGTTGGAAACCGGTGATGACTTAATACCTTGGAATCTGTAACTGGCCCGTTGGCTGTCTGGGTGAATTCAATTTTAACCCAACAAAACTAAGCCAAGGTTTAGTTGGAAAAGTGATCCTCGCTTTTCTCCTTTTTATTGCTCGATACATTTGGTTCCTTTAAAATAAGGAGCGATCGGAAAAGAATCAGCGAACGAGTGCTGTATTTCCTTTAGTTCGGCCTCAATAGGTTTGATTTCTCTAGAGTAGGGAGAGGCAACCAGTGGCAATGCCCATGATGCTGGACTCCAGCTCCCAGCATCCCTCATCACGGGCTCTGCTCCCCAAGGATGCTTTCATTCAGAACAACTGGAACGTGGTTAAGTAGATTTCCGTTACTCTGGTGTAGCTTTCCCAAACTTTGGGTCTTCCATTTGAACTCAACTTCCATAATTAACTGTGCTGGCTGAGAAGTCCCAGTCTGGCATATCTGGAGAACATCAGATTTGAGAAGACACGCTAGAATTTCATTTCCTCTATTTGGACTAAGAGAAATATCTAACTAACATGAGAGCAACTAGGAAGAAGCCAGGAGAAAAAGGAAGTTTACGTAGAACCCAATAACCTTTGATGTGGATAAAGGGACACTTCTAGTCACTGGATTTAATTTCCAAGGAAACTGAATTCCTTTTTCTCCCTTTAAAAAGGCAAGGGTTTTCCTGACCGGTCGTGTCTGACTCTAGGTCAGGGGTGGGGAATGATGGCCTTTTTATGATTTGTGGACTTCAACGCCCAGAATTCTGGGAGTTGAGGTTCACAAATCATAAAGGAACCATCGTTCTCCACCTCTGCTCTAGGGGTACTGCTCATCTCTGTTTCCTAGTTGCTTCCGTGGTCATATGGCTGGCATGACTATACACCAAGAGGCTCAGAACAACGTTACCTTCCCACTGATGTGATATCAGAGGTGGCATTCAGCAGGTTCTGACCAGTTCTGGAGAAACAGTAGTGGAAATTTTGAGTAGTTCGGAGAACCAGTAAATCCCACCTCTGACTGGAGATTTTAAAGTATATCCTTCCCCTGCCATGCCCATCAAGCCACGCCCAGAGAACCAGTAGTGAAAAAAAATTGAATCCCAGCACTGTGTGGTACCTATTTATCTACTCATATTTGCATGCTTTTGAACTGCTGGTTGGCAGGAGCTGGGGCAAGAACGGGAGCTCACCCCATCATGTGTTGCTCGGGGTCTCAAAATGCTAATTTTCCAGTCGGCAAGTCCAGCATCTTCTTAACTGCTAGGCCACCACACCCCCTTTTCTCCCTTTACCTGCTTTCAAAATGACTTTTTGGGGCAGCAAGTTAAGAGTTGATTTTGCCTGCTCAAAGAACATAATGCCTTGTTCGCAATCCATTTAAGTACACCTTACCATTTTGGATTAAAATTCTCCACCTCGCCACTCTCTTAAAAGGATCCTCCTTCAACCCAAGGGGGAAATCCACTCCAGGGATTTCCTGTAATTATTGTGGGTGTACACAGCAATGTTGTAATTGAAGCTTCAGCTGTTTCAGGCACGAAAGTGACTCACGCTTCTCAGCATCTTCTGGAAAAAGGACCCAATGGGACATTCAAACCACCTACAGAGCTTGCAACAGGTTTACAAAGCTGGCTATTGTGTTGGGGTTGAAAGTGGGAGCGGGATCTGGAAGCACTAAGGCAGGGAATCTTGGCTTTGGGATAAGGTGGAATATGAGTCACCTGCCTTGGATGACATACACATGAGCAGTCTTTCCACCTCTCCAGGTTGTTCACCTGGCATTCAGCATTTGCGTTTGGTGGAAATCCATGCTGTGCCTTTTCTTCAGAGTGCTTCACAATGAGATGCATTCACAATTTCAACATGACAGATATTGATATTAAAATTGGGATGTTTTAACTCAGATGGCCATTCGTCGGTGAAATTCCCAAGCTCCGGTTAGTTAGGCAATCTGATGATTTCCGGCTGTTTTTCACTCTTACTAGCCAGCCCCAGCTTGTCAGTCCTGTGGATTTTGAGAATTGTATTATTCATTCATTTATTTAAATTTGTTGGCCACCCAACTCCAGTGGATTCCGGGCATAGCCCTGAAATCCAAGTGGGGAGACGGCATCAGGTATTTTATTTTTAATGAGGCAACTTTAAATGAAAGAGGGCTGTGCAGTAGCACCTACCCATAGTATAATTTACACATAGAGTAGACTTTTCAACCTGCTGCCTTTGCATCTTTTCTTAATCTCCTGTTTGTATGGGTCTTGGGCAGAACCTGTGTGTTCCTCCTTTGCTAGTACAGAGAGTCCTTGACTTATGTCCATTGATTTAACATTTTTCAAATGTATGACGGTGCTGAGAAGAGAGACCTATGACCATCCTCACACTTAGTGATTGTTGCATGTCCCTGCGGTTACATGATCAAAATTGAGTGTACCTGGCAACCTGCATGTATTTACAGTGGTCCCCTGATCACCCTTTGAGACTTCCCTAGCTGGCTTACAAGAAGCAAAGTTAGTGGGGGAAGCCAGATTTGCTTAATGAAAAAGTTCGTAAAACCAGGTGTGACTCACCTAAACCTGACTTAGTGATGGAAGTTTCAGTCCTAATTATAGCAATACCACTTAGACTTGTATACCACTTTATAGTGCTTTTCAGCTCTCTCTAAGTGGTTTTTACAGAGTCAGCCTCTTGCTCCCAACACTTTGGATCCTCATTTTACCCACCTCGGAAGGATGGAAGGCTTAGTCAACCTTGATGTTCATAATTTGAGATTGACCTGCACACTTATTTCTTACGCCCAGCATTCTAGATACTAAATAAAACATTTGTTTATTCTTCTTCAGATGCAAGAAACTGAGTTAAGCTAGGCAGGAAAGGTTCTTTGCTCTTGTGAAATGCTGATGGTGAAAGCCTTTTTTAGAGAGTCAGGGAGGTGCTGCTGATTCGCTTCTTTGTGATTCATCGGCTGTACTTTTCAGCCTGTGAATACCAATTCTACAAAAATTCCTAGGGTATAGAAAGAGCAGACTTAGATGTCCATCGTGTGTACTGGACAGAGCAGGGTGTTACTTCTTTGTAACCCATTATCCACTTTATAACCCACTGTCTGCAGAGTTTCATGATGATTTACAATCCCTAAAATAAGGTAAATAAAACAGAATGCAATAACCTAACTCGGCACACTGACAATAGTAATAATACTTGGAATTATATACCGCTTCACAGTGCTTTACAGACCTTTCTAAGTGGTTTTCAGAGTCAGCCTATTTCCCCCAACAATCTGGCTCTTCATTTTACCAACCTCGGAAGGATGGAAGGCTGGGTCAACCTTGAGTCAGTCAGGATCGAACTCTTGACAGTGGGCAGAGTCAGCTTGCAATGCTGCATTCTAACCACTGCGCCCCCACACAGTGTTTCTTAAGGGGCAAAGGGTTACAGACATGCAAATACATAGCTTGTCACTCACACAACCTGGACCTTGAGTGATAGCAGAGTCCAAGAAGAGGCTAAGTCTGGAACTTGCATTTTTAAGGGAAGTGCAGCCTCACTTGAAGTGGGGGGCATACCTGCTTCCCAGACTGGTGAGCTGCCAGTCCAGTGGCTCCACTTTGTCAGGATTTCAATTCATTTTGTTGGCCCCCATTCCACCACATGACACTGTCTAGACACTGCCTTATCTGCCTTTGCTGGTTCCTTTCATCAATGTACTGATGTCACCATCTCTACACCCTGATGGCATCACTCGGGTGTCTCTGTCTAAATGCCAAGCAACAAAGCTGGCAGGATAGGCGTGCAGTAATTCAGTTACTGAACCCGAAACCCAAAGGTAAGAGTAGAATCCCTGGAAACCTGTATTCCCTTCCCCTCCCTAGGCCAGCCCCAATGCTCACTGTGCATTTGCAATGTAGAACTGATTGGTGCAAATAAGAATGCAGTGGGTTGAAGTAGTAGCTCTATTTGCGTCTGTAGATTGGTATCTGCAGCCCACGGTAACGTTACCGGAATGAGGAGGCATGCATGGCAGAGTCACTTTGCAAATGAAGTCAGGAGTTGCCCCAAAGAAAGGGGAGTCAAGCTATTCTCCAGAGCACCTGAAGGCAGGACAAGAAACAATGGATGGAAACTAATCAAGGAGAGAAGCAATTGTAGAACTAAGGAGAAATTCCCTGACAGTGAAAACAATTAATCAGTGGAACAACTTGCCTCCAGAATTTGTGAATGCTCCAACTCTGGAAGTTTTAAAGAAGATATCGGAGAACCATTTGTCTGAAATTGTATAGGTTTTCCTGCCTAAGCAGGGGGTTGGACTAGAAGACCTCCAAGGCCCCTTCCAACTCTGCTATTCTATTCTATTCCCACTTCCATTCCACAGAACATTGACTAAAGCTACATAATCTGTCCTATTTCTTGTGGCTCAAAGTAACTTCCTCCATTTCTGCATTGGTCAAATCTGTTCTTTCTTTGCTTAGAGCAACATCTAAAAGGGTATTCGAGCACAATGTTCAAAAATCTGCACCCTTTTTTTTTTTTAAAAAAAATCTGCTTTCACTTCCTTACACTTAAGAGAAACCATCTTGTCCTTAGTAATGAGAGCCCATTGTTATCATTCCCATTTTTTAAAAAAAAGCCACTAATGCTTCCCCCCACAATTTCCTGTAAACAGATCCATTCCCTCAAAATAGCTGGTCTGTTTGTCAGCCTCCTTCCAAGAAGTCTGACTGACAGACATGCTCTTGCAGGGTCCCAATACTCTTGACATGCTCTTCTCTGCTAAGAATCTGCGAAAGGAGGAGGGTTTGAGAAGCCTGTTTTAGGCAATGTCTTGTGATAGCAGCAGTGACAGTCTCTGATATGAACTTGTGAAGCCAGCCCTGTTCCAAGGGGAAGCAGACTTGAGGACAGGCAAGCATCTGCTTGAGGGGAAATTTGCCTTTTTCCCTGCAGATCTACTGTTGTCACTTTCTGAACAAATTTATAGCCTACACATCCACCCTTGCCTTATTTGGAAATATTATTTGGAGGCAGAAAGGGCTGCACCTATCTATTGAAATGAGAGCAAATGCCAACGCATGCTATTTCCTTTCTTTGATTTTTATCAGAAAAGGTTAAGGGGTACCTCTGATTCCCAGCTTTGACGGGGTAGTGTGTGTGGCTTTTCCCCAGTTTTTTCTTTTAATACTGAATCTGTCCGGAAGTATTTCATCCCTGAGCTTTTCACTCAATGCATGCAAAACGGGTGAGGGAGGAATGGTGAACGAAGAATCCTCAATGCTCTCTAGCTCAGTGGTTGTCTTGCAGACATTTCATTACCCCAACTAGGTAACATCATCAATGCACTCATGATGTTCCCTAGTTTGTGTAATGAAAGGTCTGCAGGAAAACCACTCTGCTCAGAGTGCACCAAGGACCCCTCATTTCAACCCTGAGCTGCAAATATTCTCCTTTATCAAAACGGTGAATGTTTCTACAAGTCAAAAGGGGTCTTCATATCCCCTCGTTTGATGGAGAACTCAGTGTTACTGGAGTTGTATGTTGTGGGTGGCTGGTACAAAGGCCTGGTCAGATGGAGCTACTTCCCCAAAATGAAATAAATGTGGCATGTATACATTCAAACTAGACTGTATTGTTTCTCTATGTCAAATAATATATGTGTGCTGACCCAGGGCGTGGCACAAAGGCAACACAGTCAAATAAGCAAATAAGTCCCTTTAATACCTCCAACTTGGCCCCCAATGTCCACGTTACCTTTGGCTGGAGAAAAAACTTTCCCCAAAACAGTCTTTAAGTGGAAGAAATTCAGTCCGAAAACAAAGTACATACAAACTGTAAATAAAAATCCACACAAACCACGCTGCAGCAATGTACTTGACAGGGCAGGATAAGGAATTGCAGACTTGAAAGGCCAACAAAACACACACAGTTGGGAAGATGCCAGGAATCCAGATAAGCCTTGACAATAACAGATAACTCACAATTTGCTTCCAACAACTTTGTATGGGTAGCTTTGTATGGGTGGCTGTGGGTAGCTTCCCTTTTTAAACACTGTGTTCCCAGCTGCAGCTAATGAAGGAATCAGGGCCCTTTCCTCCCCAGTAAGCCACGCAACTGACATTGCTCCCTTCTCCGTTCCTCCCTGCGTGCCCCTAGGATGAAGAGGGGGTGGGCCTGGGTCTTCCTCTGAATTCCCTCTGCCTTGCTCTACCTCGCCCCTGCTCTGCCCAGCCAGACTTTGCCCTGAAGATATGCTGCTGGGCCGGGAATCCCTTTGCTCCTGTCCCAGTCCTCCAATGTATAATAATTCCCAGGGTCCTTGGGCATGTTATTGTCATGCCCTTGTTGGAATCTGATTCGGAGGGGGATGTCGAGCAGCTGACAGGGAGTGGGAGTGTGGCTCTGATGGCTGTGGAAGAAACTGGGGATGGGCACAGTCTGTCTGGGCATTCAGAACAAGACCCAGGGCCACCCCGTCTTCATCCTAGGGCACGCAGGGAGGAACGGATAAAGGAGCAACGTGGGTTACGAGGGAGGAAAAGGCCCTGATTCCCTTCATTAGCTGCAGCTGAGAAAACGGGATCTTAAAAGGGTGTTTGCCCACAGCACCTTGCTGGAACCAAAGCGTGAACTATTTTGGTTTGTCAAGTCTTATCTGGGTTCTGGCGTCCTCCCAACTGTGAGTGTTTCATTACCTTTTGAAGTCTTCAATTCCTTATCCTGCCCTGGCTCGTTAATTGCTGAAGCGTGGTTTGTGTTGGTTTTTCTTTATAATTTATATGTACTTTAGGTTCAGACTGAATTTCTCCAGCCGGAGATCGCTGGACATTGCGGGCCAAGTTGGAGGTATTAAAGGGACTTTACTTACTTTTGTGACTTTGTTGCTTTTGTGCCATGCCCCGGGTCAGCACAGTTATGTTGATGTCAATGCGAACTATGATTTGGGGAACTCCTTAAACTGTTTTTCATGTCAACCACGTAACCTTTCTGTCTCAGGAAGCCTGCAGATCTTCAGAACTTGGCTCCAGGGACACACCCGCCTTTCATCACCTTTAATAACGAAGTGAAAACTGACGTGAACAAGATTGAAGAGTTCCTTGAAGACGTTCTCTGCCCACCCAAGTAGGTATCACCGAGAGGGTTGGGTAGAAGGGAAGGGTGAGATTCATGCTGCTATTTTCCGTCATGCCTCTCGCTGGCTCTCAAAAATGTGGCTTAACTCACTGAATCTGTAGCTGTTTGCACTGCACCCTCCAGCATAGGTCATCTGCAATTGGTCACTTAGTGATGCTTTTGAAGTTGCGGTGAGGAAGGTGACTCACAACCGGTCTTCGCACTTACAACCATTGCAATATCCCCACAGTCACATGATCAAAATTTTGGCAAGTGGCTCATCTTTATGAAGAGGGACTTATAACCAGTCCTCCTCGTACTTAACAATCATGGCAGTAGCTCTGTTGAATTCTGCTGTATAGTGCAATATTAATGCAATATCAGGGGTTTTCAATTCAATGTACAGAATGTGAAGGATGTGTGTTCGTGTTTATTTTCATAGTCATAATGTACATTGAAGATGGTATTTAATTTCGTTGTACAAGGTGCAGTGACAAATAAGTAAACTGAACTAAACTACATATATACATAAAAGTTGGAAGGGTGCTTTTTAAAACATTTTTGTTTGCATACTTTTTACTTTTTTCCTCTTTTATCACCTATATAGTTCCCTATTTCTCTCTTTTAATCTTGTTTTTTTCTTTTGGGCCACTTGTTTTTTTGTTGTTAGTTTTTATCTTTTATCTTTGTTTTATT
Organism: Pseudonaja textilis; assembly: GCF_900518735.1. The sequence goes on along the minus strand of NW_020769327.1, from coordinate 8,086,929 downwards.
TTAAAAAATGAGTGAAATTACACTAAAATACGTTAAAATAAAGACAATACAGAAGATGAGAAATAAAACACATTGCAGCTGGGCACGATCCATAATTTCTCGTCCTCTGAATACTAGTGGGAGGGTGATTAGTAATATAAAGGAGATATATCCTCTTAACTACACGTTATTGGAAACCCCCAAGCATGATAAGCATAGAAATTTTTGCGGGGTATCGACTTATCTGATAATGCTGAGCTTGTTGATCAGAAAGGTCAGCAGTTCGGTGGTTCGAATCCCTAACGCCGCATAGCAGAGTGAACTCCTGTTACTTTTCCCAGCTTCTGCCAACCTGGCAGTCCGAAAGCATGTAAAAATGCAAGTAAAAAAAATAGGGACCACGTTGGTGGGAAGGTTAACAGCGTTCCATTTACCTTCGGTGGTTAGTCATGCCGGCCACATGACCACGGAGACGACTTCGGACAATGCTGGCTCTTCGGCTTTGTAACGGAGATGAGCACCGCCAGGGATGGGATTCAAATTTTGATGGGTGTGGCCAACTCAATATCACTCACATCGAGGCACGCATCTCCTCCCCTGGCCTCTCATGACTGCGGGGATGTTGAAACAGTCGTAAGTGTGAAAAATGGTCATAAGTCACTTTTTTCAATGCCATTGTAATTTTGAATGGTCACTCCACACAAGCTAAGTACCAGCAAAGGAGCAGAAAAAAACCTCCAGAGAAATTCCTGAGAAAAGGAAGTCTAGTCCTGCCAAGAATGTAATAAGGGTTAACGGAGAGGCAGTTTCTGTAAACAACACCAGAATGTTTCCTTCCTGCCTTCCTTACAGGATTAAGCCAGTAATTTATTCTAACAACCGGTTCTCCAAACTGCTTAGAATGTTAACAACCAGTTCTAGTGAATAGGGGCCAACTGGTAGAATCCCACCCCTGAGCACCGCCCCCTAGAGCCGGAAACGACTAGCATGTATGTGCGAAGGGAACCTTTACCTTTACTTATCTATAAGTAATATAGTCATAACTTTGTTGCTTGTATCCTAATGATTTTCATTGACTGTTTCCTAGTATGATTTGATTGCTTATTGTACCCTAGGACTATCATTAAGAGTTGTGCTTTATGATTCTTGACGAATGTATCTTTTCTTTTATGTACACTGAGAGCATTTGCACCAAGACAAATTCCTTGTGTGTCCAATCACACTTGGCCAATAAAAGAATTCTATTCTATTCTATAAGAGAAGAAGACACTGGAAATTTACCACTGAAAATACTGTGCCAGTGCTGTTCTCATACTGCTGGAGCCAGGGATAAAGGCAGAGCTGTTTTTAAACTTCTATTTTGCCAAGACAGTTTTTGTCTCGGCATTTTTAAAACTACTTTGGAATATGTCTGACTTTTGAGTCAAACGCTCTGTCCTACACAACGCTGCTTCCACATGATGGGGTGTGACTTTGCTCTGCTTAGATTTGAAATATTATTCTCGGTTCTGGACATCCCCACTTTGAAAGGGACATAGATACACTAGAACAGATCCAGAAAAGCGACACAAGGGATGCCGCACGCCAAGCCCATCAAATAATCGTTAAAAGATCTGAACATGGTTTTATAAAGGACCAGTTTGGTTTAGTGGTGACGGCACCAGGAGACGGTGAGTTCTGGTCCTATCTTAAGCATGAAAACTGACCGGGTGACTTTGGGCCACTTACTCTTTCTCAGCCCACTTCACCTCACCTCACCAAGTTGTTTCTGGGGGAATAGAGGAGGAGGAGGAAGGAGCAGTGGCTGTGCTTGCCACCTTGAGTTGTTTAAAAATAATAAAAGATGGGATAAAACAGGAAAAAAATAGTGCTCTAGTTGTCCGTTGCCAGAGTCTGCTTTAGGATCTATTCACTGAAATTCAAAATCCGACAAAGACCGGGCGCCTCAAATTAAAAGACAGGAGATTCAGACAATATCAGGAAGAATGTCCTGTTGGTAAGAGCTGTGGAACAAAGCAAGTGGAACAATGATTTTCAGACTAGCGTGACACCTGTGAGCTACTCTTGGGATTTACTGAGTATTTTAGGGCCTCTGGGACCCAAACATTTGCACGATGAACCTTCTCTTCCTACCATGCTTCCATTTTAATATTGAATAAACTTTATTTCACAATCTTACTGCCTTCCACACTTTTATGAATACATGCCAGTTTATAAATGCATGCCATCATAAATACATGCCAGTTTCCAAGTATTCAAATTTTGATCCTATGACCACGGGGATGCTGCAGCAGTCGTAAGTCTGAAAAATGGTCATAAGTCACTTTTTTCAGTGCTGTTGTAACTTTGAGCAGTCACTAAATGAACTGTTGTAAGTTGAGGACTACCAGTATGCTGGATATTTCAATCCTAAGCATCATTTTATGGACTTCTTAAGTAGATATGGGATCAAAATCAAGATTCAAATGTTGGAGTGTCGCAAATCGGTGTTGAAAAGGATGTTACTTAATAATGAACGTTACAAGGAATAAATTGAGAGCCCTAATCCTATATTCTAGCTCATGCTGTCACTTAATCTCTTTCAGGTATGTAAAGCTTTCAGCAAAACATCCAGAATCAAATACTGCTGGAATGGACATCTTTGCTAAATTTTCAGCTTTTATCAAGAATTCCAGACCTGAAGCCAATGAAGGTAGGAAATCCATGCTGGGTTTGTTCTTTCACTGTTATGTAGCACGAGTTCTATACCCATGCTTCACTACGGAACTATGTGACCGGGCTTAGTTTGGGGGGAGGAAAATAAGGGGGGGGGGGGAAATTCTGCTTTTGCCTACTAGCATCCATCAGTATTCATCTGGCTAGCGTTCTGTCAGTGTGTGAGACAGTTGAGGGCTGTTTTAAAACTGAAAGAGTATTTCCTGTGTGAGGAAGAAGGAGACAGCAAGGAGCCTGGGTGTGGCTTAGCTCAACTGTTCTGTACTAAAGCTGCTTGTGAAACCGAAACTCCTCTCCTCGCGTTTTGCATTTAGAACAGATTTCTTTTCAGGTGGGGAGGGGGAATAGAACTCCTTAGCATCAGAGCATGTTAATAGTAATATAGGAAATACTAATGCTCTGATGGTCATTTTGAAAAATCCTTTCTTAGTCAGCCCCTAGAAGCCAAGAGGAACATATGTGCCAAAATTTCAAGTTTGTAGGCTTTACGGTTCTGGAAATTTTGTGATGATGCGTGAGTGGTATTTCACTTTTATATATATAGATTAGGGCTATTTGCTCCAATTAGTCATCGTGATGAAGGAAGCCTTTTCTCTATAAACATGCAGGTAGTCCTTGACTTACAACAGTTCATTAAGTGACCATTCACATTTACAAGGGCACTGAAAAAAGTGACATAGGCATTTTTCACACTTACAACTGTTGAAGCACACACACACACACACACACACACACACACCCCGGTCACATGATAAATTTCATTATTGTTACAGTGCCACGTGATCAACTTTTGCACTCTTCTGACAAGCAAAGTCAATGAGGAAAGCAGATTTACTTAGCAAAGAAGTTACTAACTGAACAACTGCAGTGATTCACTTAACAACCATGACAAGGGAAGTCATAAAATGGGGGCAAACCTCCTTTAACAACTGTCTCACTTAGTAGCAGAAATTTTGGGCTCAATAAGTCATACCTCAAGGATACCAGTTGTCTTAATTTTTCCCAAGAAAGTAGGCTTTTTTTAAAAAAGAGTTTTCCCCAAATGAGTGATATTCAAATATGTTAGACTTCAGTACTCCTAATCAGCACCGGGCAAGCTGCATGTTACACGGAAGCCTGTGATGAACCCCAGTGGCTTCTATGGCAGCTGTGTCAGGAGCAGAAGTGACAAATTATTTCCTCTTCTGACTCACCAGCCTGCTTACTTCACCTCAAGGCCTTCCAGGTGCACCTTTGCAACAGTGCAAGAAGAAAGCAAAGAGTAAGCAGAAACAAGCTAACCTCTACTTTAAATGGGTTTCTTCTAAAATACCAACAACAGTTAAGATGAATTTCAAGATCCTGCCTATATTTGGATGTTGCACAACTTTTTAACATAATTGCACAGTTGGAAGGGACCTTGGAGGTCTTCTAGTCCAACCCCGCCCCCAGCTCAAGGAGGAAATGCTGTACAGTTTCAGACAAATGGCTGTCCAATCTCTCCTTAAACATCTCCAGCGATGGAGCATCCTCAACTTCTGGTGGCAAGTCGTTCCACTGATTAATTCTTCTCACTGACAGGAAATTTCTCTTTAGTTCTAGGTTTCTTCTCTCCTTGATTCGTTTTTAATGAGGGCTTTTCCCCAGGCTCCGTTAGTAAATCCCCAAGAGGCAGCATTTGTGTAGTGCTGAGCAGCCCGCGGCTTGCTATTTCATCCATTCTTCCATCGGCTGTTGAGAGTTCCTTTGCTCTTTGCAGAGATCTCGGCTGACATTCATCCGGAAAAGACGCTCTGCTTCTTGGAGCTGACTTTGATGGCTCTTCCCTCGGTCTCCCTTCATGGACCAGAAATTTGCCAATTCTGTGTAAAAGCACAGGAGGAGTTTAAATATTGTTGCATACAATAAAGAGCGATTCAATTCTGGGAATTGAAGTCCACCAGGTTTAAAGTTGCCAAGGTTGGAGAGTCCTGATTTAGAGGGGAAAAATACTTTTATTTCCTAGAACCACTTTTCTATATAAGTTAAGCCTGGCATTTGTTTATGTTGATTTGTGACAAAGTATATTCTTTTCAGCAGTAGTAAGATTGTTTTTCTGACAGAATTTATTTCTTCCGCCTTAACTCTTTATTATATATAGATATTTATTATTTACATATATAAATATTGAACACAGTTGCAACCATCCTGGCATTTCCTCCACCATACATAGTAAAATAAAAATACACAAATAACAAACATATTATTTATAGATTACTAATTTTGTTTCACAGGAAACAAAAACCCTCAGCTCATACTTTTTTTCTGGGGCTTTTCTGTAGCTGCAAAGAGTTGTATGGAATCGCTTGCCCTGGGCTTGGATTTGAGGAACAGAATGAGTAGAGAAACACACAAGTTCATTTCCATAATGGGAGTGAAACAGCTTCTGCAGCATCACTCGTTTCATTTGTCCAGATTGGCACAAATCTGCTTGAAGGCCAATGCAGAAATTATAAAGGGCAGTGTATTTTCTTCCCACCCCCCACACTGTGCTGTAAAACCCAAACACATTTTTTTTTCTGAATTGCCAAGAGCTGGGAAGTGAATACTTTTTCCTGCACACGGGCAAGGTCCTTTATTGAATGTCTCAGAAACCAGCATTCGTGCACAGTGTGTTGGTGGCAAATGCAACCTCTAGCCCTTGGGGAACTACTGAATTGCCATCAGTTCCTTTCGGTGTTGCCTCAAATGGATCAAGGCTACAGGAAGCAAAGCAGAATGCAAATAAGATGGGAGAGGGATTTGAGCGTAGCCGCTCTGCAGAATCACTCGTGCTTCACCTCCAGGAAAAGGAAGATGTTGCCTCACATGGCCTGTAACCGTAGGAGCCATTGTGCATCAGGATTCATTGGAATCCAGCTGTTGAGGTTATTTTCTTGGTGATATCAGGGGGTGGTAGATTAGGGGTCTGAAAGAGGGTACGATGAACGGTTATGGAAACGGGGTATGCCTAGGCAGTCTTAACAAAGAGAAGGGCAAAGGTCATATGATAGCAGTTCTTCCAGTGTTGGAGAGGCTGCCACAAAGAAGAGGGGGGTCAACCTATTCTCCAAGCACCTGAAGGCAGGACAGGAAGTAACAGATGGAAGCTGATCAAGGAGAGCTTGAGCAGGAGGTTAGACTAGATGACCTACAAGGTCCCTTCCAACTCTATTGTTCTGTAGTTAAGAAGAAATTTCCTGATAGTGAGAACAGTTAATTGGTGGAATGGCTTCCCTCCAGAAGTTGTGGGTGCTTCAACACTGGAGCTTTTTCAGAAGAGGTTGGACAACCATTTGTCTGACGTGGCATATATAGGGTCTCCTGCTTAAGCAGGGTGTTGGACGAGAAGACTTCCAAGGTCCCTTCCAACTCTGTTATACTGTATTCTGTATGTGCTGCATGCCATGCAAATAACTCTATGCAGCCTTCTTTTGGACCTCTTGTAAAAAAACTGTAGGCTCCATAGGGACCAAGGACGTACGTTCTTAAAATCAGACCAACATTTGCCCTCCAAAATAAACGAAGCTAATCAAAATAAAAAGTGAAAAACCGAAACCAAGCGTGGCAGTTGGGAATCCTTAGAGACACTTTACTTCTGAGACTGCAGGCTGACATAAATAAGCCTCCAGATCTTTCATCACTATTTGAAAGGAGAGAAGGAACTTCTGTTTTTAGCCCAGCAAGAAGAGGAGTTGGGTTGAACAAGAGCGCCCTCTGGTGGTGCTCTGCAGGAACCAGGCTAGAGCAGCGATGGAGAGTTTGGCAAAACAAAACAAAAACAAAAAATACAACAACCCACAAGTAAAGGGACTAAACAGCCTCACCTTTTATGGCCTTTCTTGCCACGGTTGTTAAGTGAAACCACTGCAGTTATTAATAACACAATTGAATCTGGCTTTCCCATTGACCAGTTGGCAGAAGGTTGCCAAGGGCGATGACATTGCAAGGTCACAAATATGAATCCATTGTTGCCAAGAGTCTGAATTTTGAACACGTGACCATGGGCGTGCTTGCAAGAGTCGTAAGTGAAAAACCGTCACAACTGTCAGTTTTTTCAGTGCTGTTGCAACTCCAAAAGGTCACTAAAGGAACTATTGTAAGTCGAGGAATAACTGTATTAGTCTGCTGCCAAGGTTGAAAAAAAAAAAAACCTGCTTTAGAGAGATGTCAGAGGGGTGCCCTAATGCTGCGCTGTTGTTTTCCCCTTCCCCCGTTGCCTTTTTCCCTGCAGCCTTGGAGCGGGGTCTTTTGAAAACTCTGCAGAAGCTGGATGAGTACTTAATTAGTCCCCTCCCTGAAGAGATTGACGAGAACAGCATGGAAGACATCCCTGCCTCTACGCGCAAATTTCTGGATGGGAATGAGATGACACTAGCGGACTGCAACTTGTTACCCAAGCTGCATATTGTCAAAGTAGGTGGAATTCGACACGAGAACTGAAGCAAGCCTACATGCAGATTTAACGCTAGAATAAATGTCTACGGAGATTCTCAATCGTCCAAGCCATGGTTGTCCCAAAAATGCTTTTCAAAAGGCAGCATTTCGCTTCTCATCCAAGACGCTCCTTCAGTTCTGAAATGAAGAAGCTTCTTGGATGAGAAAGCGAAAAGTTCTCAAAGAAAATAACCAAGAAAGTCCAGTTGCCTTTTGAAAAACAGCTTTGGGGTTTTTTTTTTTTAATGCGAGACTTCCAGCTAAAAGCATGAAACTGAAAACCAGTTTGAACCACCATCCTTTCTGAAACCCTTTGTGTTGCCGGCTAATTTAGAATTTGCAGGAAGAATACTGAATCAGGTGGAAGTTAAAAGAGGTTCCTGAAACAGATTGCCTCGTATTTATTTAAATCAGCATTTTTCAAACTTGGTTACTTTACGTTCCTGGGGAATTCTGGGAGTTGAAGTTCGCACACCTTAAAGTTGCCAAGGTGTGGCATCGGTGTGTTATTTGGAGGCTTCCTGCAGGAAATCCAGTGAATTAAATGCTGGGTCGGTGGGTCTCAGAGAAGCTCCATTCAGGCAGTTCATTCTCAGGCCTCACATTTCTCCAAAACACCCTACTGAGACCGATCTCTCTCTTTGCTCCTAGATTGTGGCCAAAAAGTATCGCAACTTTGATATTCCCAAGTCTATGACGGGCATCTGGAGATACCTGAAGAACGCCTATAGCCGTGATGAATTCACCAACACTTGTCCTGGAGAGAAAGAGATTGAAATCGCCTACAGCGACGTAGCTAAAAGACTCGCTTAAAAAAAAGCAGCGTTGCACGTGTATAAGCAAAAGCTTTTGTTTAACAAGACTGCTCTTTTTTTTTGTCTTTTAAGATAGCCATTTACTTTGCATGTATCTTGCAGTTAATTCAAGTGCTACACTGGGCAGACCAGGTATTGTCATTTGTCTTTCTCTCTTTTGTGAAATGCAAATTTTATATTACACGGCTTATTTGTTTTGCCTCCTGTAAAAGAGCAGATGCCGCCATTAAGAGGGAAGTCATTGTGAATCTCCCCTTCTCTCCCCTTCCCAAACTTGAGTGGTCCAGGGTTTTCTTTCCTAGTAAGCAGGTTCTGAATCCAGGATAATCCCAAAGCCGGTTCATATTGACAGAAGAACCTAGAAATGATCAACTTTTGTCGTGGCATTTCCCCAACAGAGGTGTATATATAATTGAATACCATTTCCATGTTAAACCACACACATAGGCACATTCTCTTCATGGGGAAAACTGGTCCTGTCTGCCCTTTCCTAAAGTAGTATTTCATGTGGAAGGAGTTACAACTCCTTACCCATAGCTATGGTGAACCTGTCTAGAAAAGGCTTGATGTCTTTATAGTACTACCTTTATAAACCGTCCTTTGGATCTCAGATTGAACCTGGGCTTCTTAAATTGGCTTAAGGGGATGAGCTTCTTGATGGTGGCCGAAACAACCGTCTTACTGCATTTGGAAGGGAAGCTTAATTTTCTTTTTTTTTTTTTTAAGTTATACCTCTCGGTCTGCCCGCACCAAAAGCTCTGCCAAAGTTGCTTGCAGAACTCATGGGCAAGTTTTGGGAAGTCCATTTATCCATCAGTTCGACATCATTTTGGAACAAGGTCAAACACCAGGACTGATGCCTACTCTCAGATTAGTTATGGTGAGGAGGAAGAAGGTGAACGGGAAATGTATATTCACCATATTTATTCTCACACAAGTCCACTGTTTTGTTTTGATTTTGGATCAGTTGTTTCTCAAACTTGGCAACTTTTAAGTTGCGTGGAGTTCAACTCATAGCATTCTGGGAGTTGAAGTCCACCTATTTTAAAAGTCGCCAAGTTTGAGAAACCCTGCTCTGGATAGTCAGCTTAGAATCTGGTGGTCTTTTTTTAGAAGCTTGCTATCCCTATAAATAATGAGACAAATTCCTAAGCTATAATAGCAAGTGATTTCTTTTTAGGTCAGTAAGGGACTTGTCAGAATGCAGAATTTCTTAAGTAAACAGTCAAAGCTTTGCTGGCTAGAGGTACATTGGGGTGTCATAGGATGATTGATCAGAAAATTCAAGATGGAGGCCACAAGCCTGTGATTCAAACCACAGTGCATTCTGATGCAAATGAACAATTGATTGTGTGATCGTCATGTCCATCTTGACTTCCTTGAGCATCATCCCTGCTGGCCTTCGCAAAAATACAGTAACTTAATGACTGAGGTGCATCCTTTTTGCTTTTTGCTAAGGTCAAGATCTTACTAAATTCTACTGTTTTATTTTTAATTTTCAGACAAGTGTTCTTTAAAAATCAGTTTATTTGCCTTAACAAGACAACCTGCGTGGTTCCCTCACTGTAATTCTTCCTGTGAAGCAAGCCAAGTGCCTTTTCCGCTGTTTTATTAAGGTTTTATATTGGGATTTAACTGTCTCCTACCTCTGTACTTTCCCCCCCCCCCCATAAGTGTTATTAAGTTTCACTATAAGATAAAAAAAATAGGAAAATCAAAAGTTAGAAAAATAAGAGAAAGGGAAGAGAGTAGCTCCTTAACTCTTTATCTGATCGATTATTTTTCATGCTGCAATCACGATATATTAAAAGGTCAGTTGTGTTTCCCCCCCACTTATAACAGCATCAAGGAACAGTGCTGTAATTCAATTTCAAAAGTTCAAAAGCCCAATAAATTTGATTTTCTTCCATTTAAAAGGCCAATGCTTGAGGCACGGAATGACTTTTCCATTTGCTTTAAATGCGATGAATAACAAGCTTCAAAACAGACTTGATTATGTGGGATTTGTTTTTTGTTTTTTTTTAAATTAGTAATTTTTACATTAATGGGTAATCCTTTTACCTTGAAATGCAAATCATTTTATTGTTTGCAAGGGAATATCTTGCATTTTTAAGCTTTTGCTGACCAGTTTGCAGAGCACACGTCTCACTGAATTTATTATGCTTTACCTTTGTGTTTCCTCAAAGATAAATCATAGGAAATATAGAAAAGCATTTTAAATTAATTTGTGTAATTTGGGGGCACATAGAAGAGAAACGGAGCAATTCTTGCGTAAGGTACTTGACAATAAGAGATTTTTTCAAATATCCACCCCCCCCCACATCAAATCTTATCATATCACCAAGCATTTTTATATTTTTATAAAAAGTTTTAATCACAAATAGCTTTATATACATTATATGTTTTCTATATGGCCGTGTCTCCTGACACGTCCTAAAATGTTCAGTGTTGCCAAAACCTGATTGGGGCTAAAAAGCTCCCAAAATCCCACCCCCCAAATATTTATACAACGTGGCAGAAATCCTAAAGGAAAGATGTTGCCATTTTAAAAATTTTCACTTAAATTTCAGAGACACTGGCTAATACTTCCCCACTGCCTTTGATTCAATTGATTCCCATCGTCTTCTTCACGTGCCAGAAAAAAAGATAATGAAGAGGATATAATGTGGCTTAAAGTGGCAATGATGGCAAATGCAGAAGGAATAAAACTTTCCCTGATTTATCTTCCTTGGCAAATTGAAAATTCAGTGGCATGAAAGGGTCTCTTAGACCGAATGTGTTTCAATGCCCTTGTACGCCAGAAGAGAATCTGGCTGCCCAGTGGGGGCCAGTAACCTCTTTTCCCTCCATTTTCTGCTCTTTATGAACAGGTCAGAAATGTTTTCCTCAGCCTGAAGTGAGGTATCCATGGAACCCTTTCCCAAACTGTTGGCCAGGGCTTGTTCTTGGCCTGATTTGGTAAACCAACGTAGAGCCACTCACACAAACAGTGATGTATCTGCTGTGTGTAGCTAGGTGACCCACAGATCAGGGTGCACACGTGAGGATTGGAGTGAAGGGCCACGTGGATCGAAGCATTTTTCACCCCTCTGAATAAATTGAGAGAGGCACGGGGTCGGGTGGAGTGGAAAATAGACCCGAGAAAGGAGCTCCGTTTAAATATAATAGCAGGCTTGTTTAGTTTTTCAGCTAAGCGGCCTTGTCTGAGTTGAGGTAGGAGGACCCAGGATTGACTGGGCCGCTACTCCCCAGTGATGTTGTGATGAATCTGTTAAAGATGGTTTTGTGTGAGGTGAGTTGGGAGTCCAGCATGAAAACTCTAGGACTGGAGTTCAGAGAATTGTCCAATTGCCATTAATTCTGGAATAGAGGTAGGCCTCGACTTTACGGTCACAATTGAGCACAAAATTTCTGTTGTTAAGTGAGACATTTGTTGAGCTTTGCCTCTTTTTACAACCTTCCTTGTCGCAGTTGCAAGTGAACCATTGCAGTTGATAAGTTAGCAGCCCAGTTATAAAGTAAATCTGACTTCCCCATTGATTTTGCTTGTTAGACGGTTGCAAAAGTTGATCACGTGATCTTGGGACTCAGAGACGGTCCTAAATATGAATCAATTCTCAAGCGCCTGAATTTTGATCACATGATGCTCATCGATGTAGCCGAAGAGGCACAAAGCTTTGGAAATTCTCTCTCTCTCTACACACAATCCTGTGTGCTTCCAACTCATGAAAATACAGTTTACCCAGAAGTCAAATCTAGGGGTTTGCAGCAAAGATTAGTGTGCAAGGAAAGAGGGATACCATAACTCTGCGATGGCCACATTTTTCTTGAAGGTGAACTGCACGTGTCAATAGCTGCCAAATTTCACAAGACTTTGTTGTTCCTGCCTAAAATTTGATGAGATGTTGAGCAATTCACCTTAAGACTTACAGGGTTTTGAGCAAGAAGGCCAATCTTGCAATCTGTTAGCCATTTTTAAGGTGTTCCCCCCACCCCTTTATCTCCACAACAGAATTGTCTATAGGACCCTCCTTAAAACTGTCCCTGAGCTACTAGGTGGGAGTCGTTGTCTTGAACATGACATCAATATTTTGCTGGCTGAGAAAGTATCGCTGATAAACTCAAATGTCACTAAAGTTGCGGTAAAAACTTTCAACATGTGTAATGTGTGCTTTCCAAAAAAATGTTTGTCAGTTCAGCAAATAGAATTTTATATAACAGGAACATGTTGAATTTCCTTGCCAAAGTTGTGAAGCCCGTGCAATATTTCATTTTTTTATTTAGACAGAAACCACTATGTGCTCCGAACACACCCCTTGATCTCACTGTTTCCATGATAGCTTAAATCGGAATGGAATGTGGTTTGTTTATATGTGTTCTGGTTATGTGGTAGACATTGATAAAAATGAATAGGTGGTTTGCTTGGGAAGAAATATGGAATATTGCAAACGGGTCACCCTAGGAATTGAGCTGTTGCTGTGCCTTTTTAAAAATGAATGTTTTATGCCTTGACGCTACATGTATACAGTTATATATGTACTGGGGGCCATGTAAAAGTTAAAATTAGCTTTGTACACAGATTCTGCCTTTCTCTTAAAATCTGACTTAAATTTATATATATATTTTGTTCACAGTGCTAAATCAAATGTTAATGCTGAACATTAATACCTTGTTTCTTTCAACTGTGACTAAAGGAGGAAAAGTTATCTCTTATGAAGCCAGTTTCCTAGTTAAAAAGCCAAATTTTCTATCTTCTGACTGTATCTGAAAATATTATTATCCAGTAACATTTTAAACTTCATAGAGTGGGCAAGATATTTATTTGGCTTTTGAGAAATATCTGGTAATCCGTATGACCTATTGTAAGATGCTTCTTTTCACTTTTCTGGGATATCTTTTAGAGATATACTGGCAGACTGCTGGCAGCTATTGTTTTAAAAAATAAAATATATTTTTCACTTAACGATGCCGTTGGCTGTTTTCTTCGGAGAGGCTTAGATTTGTGAGGATGAATACGGTTTCCAATATGTTGGTTTGTGTATGTACAGTAGCTAATAATCACTTGTGAAACATGGGTATTTTTCTTGTATCTGTTGGCTTAAGGCTATCTATCTGCCTGCTGGGCTAGCCTGTCCAATTTAATTGGAAAGGAAATTTTCTCGATTCCCCAATACCTGTGAAATAATTAATACTCACGAGAACTAGTTGGAAGAATGTAGACCAATGAGTTTTATAGAAATTCAGAATATAGCCACAGCCTCCCAGGAACAGACTCTTAACTGGGATCCATTGCTATGCAGGAATCCCAATTATTTAATGTGGTTTCAAATCACTTGATAATAACTTGTATGAACAGGATCATAAATCAATGGTTGTCGCTACCAGGCATTCAATGGAGCATCTATTTTTTTGAAGTGAATGTTTGAGTCAGATTACATATAAGCAACCCAGAGATACATTCTTGGGGCAAGATAATGGACCAGACAATGCAATGGATGTTAAAGATTTAAAGCTTTTGTCCTGTAGATGTCAGTCTTCACCTTCGCTGCTTCCATTAACATGGATGCTACAATTGTGAAGCGGATGCAGCTCCGTGCTAGAGTCACCTTTATTAAACCTTGGGCATCAATCACCTCATTTTTCTTAGTATTAGTATTTCGGTTATATAGTTGGTATATTTCTGGCATGTGTGTTATTTATGGTAGGGTAATCTGAGCTGATCTAGGTCGATGCTACGAGTGCCTATATAAAACTGTATGCATAAATTAAATAAGGCACAAGTCCATCCTGTTCTTAGCTGGCACAATAATCGCTGCTGCTCAAGTCAGCTTAATATTTCCCAACCCAGGAAATTTCCCAGATGTGTAGACTTCAACTCCCAGAATTCTTAGCAATAGCCTTGCTGGCTAGGTGGTGATGTTTAGGCCAACACGCTTAGGAGAGTGCCCAGGATTAGAAAAGCGGGTGTATTTAAGATTAAGCTAGATTTAGTAGTGGTCTAACTTAGCCAAAGAAGAGGTTGAATCATAGTTTGGGAATAAAACAGATCAGGATCAGTAGCAAAGAATGTTTCTGAGTGGATTGCTGAGGATATTAATCAGGGAAGCAAAAGTTGGTTTTTTTCTCCCAACTTGATGTAGCTGTCCATGTCACCATTTAAGCGATTCTGGGCAGCATATAACAAAGCTAAATAATACTATTATTATTTATGGTAGTTAGTTTATTTCACCTACTGATGACGGATAGCGTGGTGGCTGGAAACCGGCGACCCCGGGTTCAAGACCTGCCACATGGTGGGATGGGATCAGTCCCACCTCCTGCCAACCCAGCAGTTCGAAAGCATGCTTAATGCGAGTAGACAAATAGGTACCACTTCGGTTGGAATGTAACAGCGTTCTGTGACATCATGCTGGCCATATGACCACAGCAATGTCTTTGGACAGTGATGGCTCAATGGCCTTGAAATGGAGATGAGCACAGCCCCTTGTAGTTGGTAACGACTTCTTCTTGTGCCATATCTATCATTGGACGTTGGCGATCCTATTTTTATCAACAGCCGCACGAAAAAGTGCTGTTGAGTTTTGTCCAAACCAGTCCCTTAGATTTTGAAGCCCTGATCTTCTTCTTCTTCTGCCTGGACCTCCTTTGCCATCAATCTTTCCCTGGAGAATTAAGTGAAGTAGGCTGTATTTTTCAGGGTGTTGCATCACATGTCAAAAATATTCTAACTTTCGCTTTTTTATGGTTTTGATGATTTATCACCTCATTTCTTTTTAAGTCAAGCTTATATATAAGTATTTTGATTAGCGTGTAACGTCTGGGCATTTCATTTTACAAAAGGAAAAGGAAAAACAAAGCTATACTTACAGTAAACGATACTACACATAGTAATTATAAACATATTCATAATTCAATTAGCTTATGTATGACCATATTAAGTATACTAGAATACCTAATTATGAACTTATACATAACAATGACCTTTCTTCATCTAATTTCTACCTCCTATCTCTAACCATTGATAAAAACCATTTAAAAAAATCATTTCTGATTTTGTCAACCCGGCTTACATGTAACAGCCGCTTGTAAATCCACATTTCAAATGCTCCTCAAGTGGCTTTCTGTCAGAGACCAACTCTCCACTCCGTAAAGCAGGATAGAAGAGCATCTGACAAGCCTGATTTTCAATCTTAGGCTTATGTCATGCCTGCTTGAAAACCTTTTTTCATTTTGAAAAATGCTGTTCGAGCTTTCTCTGTCGTTGTCTTTCCTTCAGTGGTCATGTTCCAGCAATGACTAGGGGGTTAAAATCCACAGGGACTCCTCTAAATTCTAGGTTTTGTAAGCATTCACTTTTCATCTTTTACTTGCAGAAGACTCTGATTGAAATCTTGGCATCTTCCATCCAACCTGTTATTTATCTGCTCAGATTAATGTTTGCTCCTGGGGCCCTAACCTCATCAGCTGCCTCCTGATCCTTTTAAGAAGTTGCCTATGTTATGAATTCTCTCCCTCTGGGCTGGCCACGTGGCAAAAAATGCCATGATTTATTTATTTTATTTTTTTTATTTTTGCAGGAGAAGATATTATCATTCCTATCGTATTTATTATCAAAGGCGGATCTCTCTTTTCAAAAAGAAGCAGCAGATTTTCCCAGGCAAGAAATAATTAGGTCTCATCATATGCCTGAGTTTTAACATCAACGTGACTTTCCCTTCTACTGTTTTTTATCCCCCTGCCTGCCTGCCTGGCTTGGCTCCATTGGACTGACCCCAGAGGCAAAGGAAGGTTTTCCCTTCGATATTGATTACGCCCTGGATGGGGCTCCAAGCTTCATACAGTAGTGTGTAAAATGGAAGCGCCACTCAGATCTTGTTCAAAGGCTGCCAGTGTTTCCGAGAAACTGAAAAAAAAAAAGTACTATTACACACCCAGCAGAACAGAGACAGGAGCGCCATTCTCAAAGTTAAATGTCTAGGGAGATCCTCAACCAGCCAAGTCCTGGTTGTCCCAAAGGTGCTTTTTTCAAGAGGCAGCTGGACTTTCTGGTTTTTTCTTCGAAGGCGTTTCGCTTCTCATCCAAGAAGCTTCTTCCACTCTGACGGGATGGTCAGATTCATCTCTGACTGGATCTGTTGTGGCCCACCGGTGGCTGGCGGAGGTGACAGCAGAGTCGGACAATGAGGAGGTTGGGGAGGAAACTGGGCCAGTCCTGGAGGCTGAGGAAGGCTCGGACGAGGGCTCTGCGTCAGAGGCAGAGATGGGGCCAGGGCAGCCTGGCAGTTATCAGCTGCCTTCGGAGCAGAGGTGGCATTCAGCAGGTTCTGACCAGTTCTGGAGAACCGGTAGTGGAAATTTTGAGTAGTTCGGAGAACTGGCAAATCCCACCTCTGACTGGCCCCGCCAATCCCATCTCTTCTCTGCCTCCCATTGAGTTCCAGCTGATCGGCTGGGTCATCTTTGGTTGTCCTGCGCAGGAGAACAGAGCTGGAAAGCAGGTTAGTGGGGTGGGGGGTGGGGAATGGGGACTTTGCAGTTACTTTCCCATGGAATGGGGAGGGAATGGAGATTTTACACTATCCTTCCCCTGCCACCAAGCCATGCCCACAGAACCAGTAGTAAAAATTTTTGAATCCCACCACTGCTTCGGAGTCAGACATCAGTAAGGCGGGGGAGCATCTGGAGCCGGTTCCCAGCCCTGCACATGCGCAGAGCTGCCAAAAGAAAAGAACAATTATGAACTAAGGGTCGACGTGGGAGTAAATCCACAGGTGGACGGTGAATGGACCCTCCCGTAGGAGGTTTAAAAGACACCCCTGACACGAGTGATGTCAAGCTTGCCACACCCACCCCAATGCCCGAGGTCAAACACGACCCTGATGCGGGCCTCAGTGAAATTGAGTTTGATACCCCTGCTCTAGAGCAGTGTTTCTCAAGCGTGGCAACTTTATGCTGGTTGGGGGAATTCTGGGAGTTGAAGTCCAGCCCTCTTACATTGGGAAACACTCCTCTACAGAGTTCCAAATGGGGCTTCTTCGAGTGAATTCACAGACAACCACTTAAAATTCATACAAGGGATCAGACCTATTTTTACATTGTTTTTACATTCTCTACTCAGGCAGACTGCAGGGCTCCAGTTTCTATTCTAGAGGAATGATGCAAAACTCATTACCCTATATGGAGATACAATAGAGGCCAACTTTTGGATCAACGCACCGTGACTGGTTTCTTTTTTTTGTCCCGTTTCTCTTCTAAAATATGTATTTTTGTCCTTAGTAACCACACATTCTCAAAATCCCATCTGTGACCCATTGAATCAAAGCCTACTTGGATCTGACTGAACCTATGAAAACCATTGTTCCTTCTGGATAGTGAGAGTAATGAGGTTTATTTTCAACCTTACAGCCTGACAGAAAAGAAGATTTGTAGCTCAGGCTTGAACTGTGAGGTCCTTGGAGTTCTCTGAGTTCGGTTGTTTTATTGCAGACATTTCATTACCCAGCTAAGCAACATCGTCAGTGTTAAACCGTATCATATTTTTGCTCTGATGATTGTTTTGCCTGGCCCTGATGTAGCTTCCTTCTTGCTAAACAGCTTTACAGCTCTCTTCAACCTGACATCCCCTTGTGATACTGGGGACCAGCTCCCGTAATGGCTAATTAGGATGCAGATTCTGGAATGTGGAATTCAATGGGTTTGAATATTCGGGTGGAATTCCGGGGAGTTACAGCTCCAAAACCTGTGAAGGCAGCCAGATATGTAGAGTCTAATTATCCACAGATAGTCCTTGGCTTTTGACCACAATCGACTCCAATGTGCCTCTTCTCCTTGCAAGTCTGGCATGGCCACTCAGGCAGTGGTGAGATTCAAATTTTTTTACTACAGGTTCTGTGGGGGTGGCTTGGTGGGTGAGGCAGGGGAAGGATAGATACTGTAAATTCTCCAGTCAGAGATGGTATTTGCCAGATCTACGAACTCCTCAAAATTTCCACCACCGGTTCTCCAGAACTGGTCAGAACCTGCTGAATGCCACCTCTGCACTCAGGGACACCAAGAGATGACTTTAGCAATAGAAATAGCACTTAAACTTATATACCGCTTTGTAGTGCTTTCCAGCCCTCTCTAAGTGGTTTACAGAGTCAGCCTCTTGCCCCCAACAATCTGGGTCCTCATTTTACCCACCTCGGAAGGATGGAAGGCTGAGTCCACCTTGAGCCTGGTGAGAATTGAACTGCCAAATTGCAGGCAGCTGGCAGTCAGCAGAAGAAGCTGTACCACTGCGCCACCACCTCCTATATTAAAGAGAACATTAGGAGCATTGTCAATGTCCTTCTCTCACCCATCTTGCCAGCCATTACTCCCCACCCGCCTGTCTGTGTAGTGTTCTGTGAAAATGTCAGAACATATCTCCATATTTGCCAAACATTTTGAGGGCCTCTGTTGTAGTTCTTCCATGGCCTGGGTGATGAACAGGCAATGGGTTATATTTTTATCATTTGTATCGTTCTCTTACTGGGCAAATAGCAATAGCAGCAGTACATAGACTTATATACCGCTTTACAGTGCTGTACAGCCCTCTCTAAGCGGTTTACAGAGTCAGCCTCTTGCCCCCAGCAATCTGGCTCCTCATTTTACTGACCTCGGAAGGATGGAAGGCTGAGTTTACCTTGAGCCTGGTGAGAATTGAACTGCCAAATTGCAGTCAGCAGAAGTAGCCTGCAGTACTTCACTCTAACCGCTGCACCACCGCGGCTCTTAAAGCAGACTTAAACTGCTTCTCCTGCACTCAGCACCCAGCTTTCTTGCTTCACCAAGCCTTTCCCAGTAGGGGCTCCTCAAAAGGAAACAATATGCCGTTGATGCTCCGTTTGGGCTGTTGCAGTTAAGATCTCCACTGTGGGAATATCTTTCATCCTCCTCCAGGTTACTATGACACCAGAGCACAAAGGCCTCCAGAGAGACAAGTCGAGACCAGTTGCAGGAGAGCAGGCTTGGAGGCACCAGTCAGGTGGAGTGGAAGGCAGAAATTCTCCCTTCTCCCAATGCAAGCATCTTCTCCTTTAAGGACCTAACCCCTGACTGCACACGTATATACAGTAGTCCTCGACTTACGACGACAACTGAGCTCCAAACTTCTATGGTCTTTTTAGAGTTGCCAACAGAAAGGGAGTAGGGAGCAGTGCAGCAGCTTGGAAACTGAAAGTGCATTCCATAAATAGTTTTCAAAGATAGTAACTAGGTGACTGAAATGTCTGCTGCATAAACATCTAACTGGAGAGCATAATTGATGACTCTGGGCTATGGAGGTGTCCCATTGGAGAATATGAATTACGATACACCCAGGGGGTAGGGGAAAACCAGGGTCAAGGGTGACAATGAATTATGTGTCTCAGAGTCGGCTACACCCGGGCAGTGCCAGGTATGTTAACTCCCAATAAATCCTTTTGAAGTTTTGGAAGTTTGGCTCGAGACTCATGATTGAAATAGGGGTAACTGCTGGAATCCTGACACTTACATTGCTAAGCAAGAGATTTGTTAAGTGAGTTTTGCTCCATTTTATGACCTTTTCTTGCCACAGTTGTTAAGTGAATCTTTGCAATTGTTAAGTTGGTGGCATGATTGTTGAGTGAATCAGGTTTCCCCATTGGCTTCACTTGTCAGATGGATGCAAAAGAAGGTCACGTCATCCCAGGATATGGCAACCATCATAAATACGTGTTAATTGCCCCCGTCTGAATTTTGATCATGTGGCTGTGGGGAAGCTGCAAAAATGTCATTGTAACTGTGAAAAATGAGACTCTGGAAAAAGTACAGAGAAGAGCAACCAGGATGATTAGGGGACTGGAGGCTAAAACATACGAAGAACGGTTGCAGGAACTGGGCTTGGCTAGTCTAGTAAAGAGAAGGACCAGGGGAGACATGATAGAGGTCTTCCAATATTTGAGGGGCTGCCACAGGGAGGAGGAAGGGGTCAAGCTATTTTCTAAAGCTCCTGTAGGCCAGACAAGGAACAATGGATGGAAACTGAACAAGGAGAGATTTAACCTGGAAATAAGGAGAAACTTTCTGACAGTGAGAACAATCGGAAGTTGTGGGAGCGCCATCACTTGAGACTTTCAAGAAGAGATTGGACTGCCATTTGTCAGAAATGGTGTAGGGTCTCCCACTTGGGTGGGGGGTTGGACTAGAAGACCTACAAGGTCCCTTCCAACTCTGATTATCTGTTATCTATCTGTTAAATGGTCATATGTCACTTTTTTTCAGTGAGGTGGTAACTTTGAACAGTCACTAAATGAATGGAGTCCTTGACATGTAGAGTTGTAATTGCAGGAATGTTCCAATCTCGGATGGCAAACCTCAGATAAAGAATGTTTCCAAGCAAATACAACTCAGGTAAACAAAGTCACTAATCTAAAGGAGGATTAGAGAGAGGAAGTAAACATGTGTTAGACTTTAACTAGAGATAATTAATTGTATGGATTACTATGCTAAACAGTAACGAAAGTTAAGCAGTAACCAACGTTAACCAATGATGGAGGATAATTAAAAATGTGTATAAATGCAAGACTAGACTCCAATAAAGATCATCATGATTCAGTTGTTCATGATCAAACAACTCGACTGCCTCGTCATTACAACAGACTTATGATCACAATCGGCAACAGAATTTCCAAGGCGGTTGTTAAGTGAATTGAAACTGATTTTACAATATATATTTTTTTTGGTCATGGTTGTTGAGTGAATCACTGCAGTCATTAGGGTGAACCTCGCTTCTTCAGATGACTTTGCTTGTTGGAAGTCAACTGGGAAGATCCCAAATAGCAATAATGTGATCCCCAATTGCTGCAACCATCAGAGAAATGTGGCAAGCCACCCCCCTCCCAGAAGAATGAAATATTTTAGGAAACATTAAAAAGGCAGAATATTATATTTCTCTGGACAATAAAAGAAGAAACGTGTTTGAAAGACAGAGAGCAGCTCCCTGCCCCCAGAAGATATCTGGTGCCCATTGAGAAAGACTGGGGCAGTCTATCTGCAAGTCAAAAGACCTCCAGCTCCTGGGTGGTGGGATTAAGACATGACCCTCCAGGACATAATAGGATTAACCCATCTAGCAGCAGAGCTCACCACATGGCACAACCACTGGGGACACTGCATCACTCAGCAAGCTTCAACCAAACTAGCTCAGACAAACATGAGCCCTACATGGCCCCATGGGAGTCTGACAACAACCAATAGAATACACGTGCTTGCACAGGAACAGGAAGATCAAGTTCAAAACTCAAGAGAAGGTATAAAAAACCCTCCCTCTCAACTCCACGTGGCTCTGTTTCATCATCTTTCCAATCAGCCTCCATGTTTCCAGACAGAGTCTTTCTCTCAGCTTGGAACTGAACCAGACGGACATTTCTTCCAACCGAAATATGCTGGTTGCCAAGCACCTGAACTTTGATCATACAACTGTGGGGGAACTGTAATAGGCATAAATGTGAGGATTTGGTTGTAAGTCACTTTTTTTCAGTGCCGTTGTAACTTCAGTGCGAATGGGAACTATCCTCATTGAACAGAATTTCCCAGTCATTCCATCCCTCAGTCACAACGCTCCTTGGATGAATTTTGCTCTTAGTTGAATCCCTCTACCAGGATTGTTGGGAGAGAAAATTGGAAGGTTAAAAAAAAAAAAAAAGGCAAGAGGTACGATTGAAGCTCCGCCTCTTCTGGATGCCCATCAAAATGGGCGGAGCTTCAAAGGCACGTTTCTGGCTGCTGTATTGAATTTTGTTTTTCTTTTAAACCATATCCTGTGGAGGCATGAAGAACTCTGCACATGGTACAATAAAGATGCAAGAAACCAGCAAAGGGTTTACAAGAAGGCTTGGCCACTCTTTTACCTTGTGAAAGCTCTCCGGAACAGTGTGCGCCGATCCTTAAAGTAACAGCAGCACCAAAGGGGTGAAGAAAAGCATCAAACTTCAAGCATTGTTAGAAGACTGATCAAGGCATTAAAAAAAGCATAGGAAAAGGATTTTAATGTGGGGGAGAGGGTAGCTCCTGTATCAAAGCCCAGGGACAGCGATCCCATTCGGAATGTAGTTGTGCGTATTAAATGATCCGATAGAATATCAGTCAAAGCAGGAAACAATAACAATGCAAATGCACTCCCAAATTTTTTTATTTGTTTTGCTTTTCCTTATTTATTGGTATGTTGTTATCAGCTGACCCAAAACAGCAAAGGCTCCCCCCCCCCAAAAAAAAACCTCACCCCAGGTGCTGTATGAAGGAAGGGGTGCAATGGGGTGGGGAGCTCAAATTAATACTCTGTCCCTATGCCACTGAGTGTTGATGCTAAGTTTTTAAGTTTCTGGGTGTTACCCTAAAAGAGGACCTGACCTGGGGTGCTCACATTGCAGTCCTGGTCAAAAGGCCCCAGCAGAGATTGTACTACCTGAGACATCTCAGGAAACAACAACTGAATGGAAAACTGCTGGTGACCTTCCGTTCTGTATCTTGTACAGATGCAGATAGATAAACTCCACAAAACATCCATAACAAAGTACTTTTATTGGCTCATCAGGTATCCTCATAACTCACATTTGTGATGAAGTTCTTCTTTAATGGCCAATCCTTTGCATATCTGTCTTGTAGGCAAAAAGATGATAAAGCTTCAACCCCATGATGATTGAAGTGGCTGCATGATATTAATCTTTCTATCCCGTAGTCGTAGAGGTAGGGGGTAGAGCTGCTACCACGAGGCTGTGTTCAGGCAACAGTGAGGAAAACCTCCCCCAACCCCTCGAGGGTCAATTTAGTGATCAATCAGGATTACAGATGTGGTCACGTGATATGGACTACATTTCCCAGGATACCTTAACTACATTTACTATGATGCATTCCCTTGAGGGGACAGCTCACAATTGCTACCTAACTATCCAATTCCCTTCTACCGCTGCACCATAGAGAGTATCTTAACTTACTGCACCCCTGTATGGTTTGCCAATTGCACTGTGGCAGATAGGAAAGCACTCCAGAGGGTTAACGTCATTGCCCAGAGGATCATGGGTTGCCCTCTCCCCTCTTTGGAAAAGCTTTATAGCTCCCGCTGCCTTAAGAAAGTTCAAAACATTCTCAGAGATCCATCTCATCCTGGGCACCCCCTTTTTTTTGAACTATTACCATCTGGCAGACGGTACAGGATAATAAAAACAAGGCTGAAAAACAGCTTCTATCCCAGGCCAGTAACTCTATTGAATTCTATTGTATAGTGCAATATTAATGCAGTATCAGGGGTTTTCAATTCAATGTATAGAATGTGAAGGATGTTTCTTTGTGTTTATTTCAGTCATAATGTACACTGAAGATGGTATTTAATTTCGTTGTATGAGGTGCAATGACAATAAAGTGAGCTAAACTAAACTAAGCGTTGCAAAACTTGAACTTGGATGAAACTTGCCCAGTGAGATCTATCCATCAGAGCCTCTGACCCAAATAATTCTTGTAGTATTTTGAGGCACACAAGCCTCAAGGGTTTAGGATTGTGTAAACCTGGGGCTGGCTGAGGTCAGCCATGAAACAAGTGTGTTTTCCCAGGAGCCACCACAAGCAGGCTGGCTAGGCCAGGTAGAAAACAAAAGAAAGAGAATGAAAGAAAGAAAGAAAGGAAGGGATGGAGGAAGGAAGGAAGGAAGGAAGGAAGGAAGGAAGGAAAGAAAGAAAGAAAGAAAGAAAGAAAGAAAGAAAGAAAGAAAGAAAGA